>CM035436.1:142017139-142134639 GCA_020310875.1 Ceratopteris richardii
AAAGTTAGTTGAGTTGTGTGTGTGTGTGTGTGTGTGTGTGAGTGTTTGGGAGGGGGGGGGGGGGGGGGGGGGGGGGGGGGGGGGGGGTGGGAAGGGAGTGTCACTTTACAAACTTCTCTCCTTTTAGGTTGTAGATTAGGAAGGACAAACACAAACAAGTGAGAGACACCCTTTATTCCCCCCACATCAAGGGTTCATGTTGAGTTGATCTACATGACACATTTGAATTCTCTCAAAAATCTAAATTAGAGAAGTACACGAGCATTCGAGCTCAATAGCTAGGGGATTCTAAGGATCTTTTTTCTTTCAATAAACAATCATAAACCATGGTTCCACTTGTGATTAATTTGATTCTCAATGTCCATGCACAAGTGACCAATGGACAATACCATGAGTAGAAAATATCTCTGTCCATATTAATGCAACAGACTCGAAGATAATATTTTTTATATTAAATACCTCTCTCTCTCTCTCTCTCTCTCTCTCTCTCTCTCTCTCTCTCTCTCTCTCTCTCTCTCTCTCTCTCTCTCTCTCTCTCTCTCTCTCCCTCTCCCTCCCTCCCTCCCTCCCTCCCTTTCATGAGGAAGGAGATAAGGAAGAGATCTCACACACACACTCTCACAATCAAAGAGAAGCACACACTCAGATTGAGGCAAGGAAGAAGATCTTCTTCTTCTTCTTTTTCTATTACATAAAAAGGAATGTACAAGAATGATCTCAAAACAAGAATACAGCGAGTGCAATATATAAAGACCAGTACATAAGGAAAAACCTAATGTTCGCAAATGAGTGAGCTAGCAAGAAATAAATGTGACATCACTTTTGCTAGATAAATCTAGTACACCTCAATGAAGTATCCCTGACATATATCGGTGTGACCACTATAGATGTCAGAGAACTGAAAAACTAATACGTGTCATCCTCAATCATCACATGTTGAGCTTGATATCTCAATACTCCCCCTCAAGCTCAACTTCATGTCCTCTAATCCAAGCATCTTCCGAAACTTCTTCAGCTTCTCTGCTCCAAGTGCTTTAGTGAAAATATCAGCAAATTGCTCATCTGATCTCACATAAACAAGATCAATGTCACCTATTAATACCTTCTCTCAGATGAAGTGATAATGTACCTCAAGATGCTTTGTTCTAGCATGAAAAACAGAGTTCCATGCTAATTTTATACTGCTAAGATTATCACAGTAGATAGTGATAGGCTTTTGCACTTCCACACCTAAATCTGCAAGTAGCATCTCTAGCCACGATGCCTCACATGCTTCCATTGCAGCACCTCTATACTCAGCCTCTATACTCGATAGAGCAACAGTGGGTTGCTTCTTGCTACTCCATGTAATAGTTGCACTCCCAAGTGAGAATAGAGAATCACAAGTAGATCTTCTATCTGGAATACCACCAGCCCAATCTGCATCGGTGTATCCATGAACCTACAAATCTACATCTGCTTCATAAAACAATGCATAATCCAAAGTGTGCGCCTCAGAGAATCCAAATGTGGCTTCCTAAGAACCTCCATAAATTGACTTTCAAGTCCAATAGTATAGCTTAAGTGAAGCCTTGTAATTGTGAGATATATAAGACTTCCCACAATTTTCCTATACATAGTAGCATTTTCCAATGCTTAACCTGATGATAGATGTAGTATCCAACTTCAAATTTTGATCTAATGGCATTTACAATCAACCATACCATACTTTTGTCACATATTCAAGGCATATTGCCTTTGTGACATCCATATACCTGTTTTTGTATGTATAAACTCAATGCCCAAGAAATAGCACACACGCCAAGATCTTTCATATCAAATTCTTGCATAAGAAGTTGCTTTACCTCTTTGATGCTTTCTTCATTATCACCACCTATAATCAAGTCATCAACATAAATAGCCACAATTATGATGTCGTTATCATCCTTCCTTGCATATACTAAATGATCTGCATCACACATAGAAAACCCAATGGTGGTTAAGTAATCAGCAATTCTCACATGCCATGCACCAGGAGCTTGCTTCAGTCCATACAAAGCCATTTGCAACCTGCAAACATATTTTGGATGCTTTGAATCTTCATATCCTTGTGGTTGTTCTATGTATGCTTCTTCTTGTAACTCACCATGTAAGAAAGCATTCTTCACATCCATCTGATGCAAAGTCCATCCTTTTGCTATAGCTGATGCAACAAGTGTTCTGACACTAGACATTTTAGCTACAGGGCTGAATGTTTCCTCATAATCAATTCCATAAGTTTGTGCATATCCTTTTGCTACCAAACGTGCTTTATAACTGCTTATGCTACCATCAGCATTGTGCTTTACCTTGTAAACCCACTTGCAGCCTATGGGTTTATTTCCTTGTGGCAATGGAATGAGCTTCCATGTTTCGTTTCCATAAAGTGAAGCCATCTCCTCATCCATAGCTTTTTTCCAATCTGCATTTCTAATTGCGTCTTCAAAACAAGAAGGTTCAGCATCTTGTATTACCTTTGTCATGTAGGCACAATGACGAGCCATGTAACTATCATATGTTAATCGTTGTACCGAATTCCGCATCCTCCCAGATCTTCTTGGTCCTGGGTCACTTCTCCTTGTATCATCTACATGTGCCTTTCTTACTCCTAGAGTTTTCATAGAGGGCAATCCAAGTTCCTCATCGAGACTCTTTTCTAAACCACTTGAATCTCCATCCACGTCTTCAAAACTTGCTCATGTTTTATGAACAGTAAAAAGCTTTTCTTTACCTTTCTTGGATGTATTTGATGAATTTGTTGGACTAAAATTTCCATGCAATCTTCCACTCCATGTATTTGAGTTGGAACTATTGCTTGGTGATGCATCCGGTCCACTCAAAGCTTGAGATTTTGCACTTGATTTTTCAGCATTTTCTTTGTCATTTGGTTCAAGATTCAATCCTTCTTTGGCATCTGCATAGAAGCTTGACATTTCATCAAATACCACATCTCTGCTCACCTTCACCTGTCGTGTGAGTGGGTTATAACATTTATATCCCTTTTGCTCAAGGGAGTATCCAATGAAGACACATTTTTCTACTTTTGGATCAAGCTTCATCCTCAACTCAACTGGAACATGTACATACACAATACATCCAAAAAATTTCATATGTGATAATTTTGGCTTTGTACTTGTGAACTTCTCTTCATGTGTAACTTGATGTATAACAGCAGTTGGAGTTATGTTAATGATGTATACAGTCGTATGCACAACTTCTGCCCAATAACACTGAGGCATATTTTTCTCAGCCATCAAGGCTCTTGCTCTTTCTACAATGTCTATTTTTGCATTCAGCAACGCCATTCTGTTGTGGTGTGCACTTGCATGAAAACTGACGTCGAATTCCATGACTTTTTAGAAAATTGTTGAACTCATTTGACATGTATTCACCTCCTTCATCAGATCTTAATGTCTGAATATACTTCCCTATCTGCTTTTCCACCATAGCTTTAAAATTCTGAAAGTGAGTGAATACCTCACTCTTCTCTTTCATGAAATATACCCACACTTTTCGTGTATGGTCATCAATGAAAGTAACATAAAACCTGCAACCGCCCATAGATGTGGTCTTTGCAAGACCCCAAACATTTGTATGTACTATTTCTAGCACATTCTCACTAACATTCTTGTCATGCATAAACGATGATCTTGATTGTTTACCAAATTGACATGCTACACATACCTTTTGCATCTCTGCAACCTTGAAATTTGATAGCCCATGGACAATCAATCTCCTTTGATTGCATCAATTTCAGGCCTCTGCAAGTTTGCATGTCCAATCCGTTTGTGCTAGATCTCTATATCAGCAATAACTTATGCACCTTTTACAAACATGGCTACATTCATTTCAGGAATTTTCTCATTTAAGGTGAACATCCTACTCACTTTGTTTTCTTTGGCAATCAATCTTCCATCCCGTTTGTATTCTTCTACATATAACCCATCAGCATTGAACCTGACTTGTAATCCCTAGTCAACCATTTGTCCAATAGAAACCAGACTTTTTGTTATATGTGGAGCATGCAACACATCAGCAAGGTGTTTTACCTTCCCATCCTCCATAGACAGTACTACATTTCATGTATGCGCGATAGGGTATGATGGGTCATCACCTGTTTCAACATATCCAAGAACTGGCAATTTCTGCAAAGTACTAAACCATTCCGCATGACTGGTCATGTGATTTGAAGCACTTGAATCAACATACTAGACATTATCACTCGATTTTGAAACACCAGCAGACATCGTATTCATCATGTGATGTTGAACCATGAACAGCTTCTCAGAATCATCTGCACTTGTGGATGCATAGTTGTTTTGCTGCCTTTTGTTACTTTGATTCTTCAACCTACAATCACGTTCAAAGTGTCCAGCTTTACCATAATTCCAGCATCCTTTATTGTCATTACTTGAATCATTTCTTTGGAAATTTATGCGGCCTCTTTGGCTCCCCCTGCCTCGAAACTGTCCTCTTCCTCCTACATGATTCTTTTGTTGACTTTGGTCTTGGTTATTGTTTCCTCTTCCACTTCCGAAACCTCTACCTCTGCCTCTTCCTCTGCCAGAGTAGAATACCTACTCAGAACTAGATTTTCCTTGGGAGTTTGAATCCTCACCAAGATTCTTTTCTTCAATAATCAGCATAGAAACCAAATCAGTAAAATTTGGAATATTTTCCTTGGTCTGTATAGAAGTTATGAACTACTTATATGCAGCTCCTAAACCATGAAGGCACACTTCCACCTTATCAACATCATCTACATTCACGCCAATAGATGCAAGTGACTCATATATGCTTTTGATTTTCAGGGTGTAGTCACTTACCGACATGCTCTTCTTTTCCAATGTATGTAGCTCGTTCTTGAGTTGCAATTTCCGTGCCTTTGTATTGGTCTCATACAAAGTGACCAAACTGTTCCAAGCCTCTTTCAGAGTCTTGGCATCCTGTATGTGTCCAATCATGCTATCTTGTATGCGAACAGATAGCCAATACATTACCTTTCGTGCTCCTTGATTCCATTCCTCATATGCTCTTAACTTGTCTGCAGTCCAATTTCTTTCTGGTAACTAGAGAGCATTTTCGTTCTCTCCTTCGATGCACTTCTAGTATCCTTTTCCCATCCAAAAATTCGTCATTTTGAATTTCCAAGCATGGAAGTTGTTCTTATCCAGCTTATCGCTCATAAGCTGACTCATTCCATCTGCATTTTCCATTTCTGCAGCAATTCACAACACTACAAAACACTACAAGCAGCACTTCTTTTTGAACATTGTCACACTATGACATGATAGTTCGATCTCAAAAAAACATAGTTTTCGTGTATCAACAGTACACGAAATCGCTTGAAATTCTGGATCTGGAATATATGAGCATTGACAAACACGATGCAAGTTAGAATTTCTGAAATTGACCTTGTTTTTTTGTGGGCCCGCCTTACAAGCTCAAAACGGAGGTCAAGATGGCCCCGAACCTTCGATCTAACAAAAACGAGTGACCCCAAAGGTATAACACTCAAAAATATTTTGAGATCTTCTAGCTTCACGCCAATTTTTATAGCAATCTGAGGTCATTTGTGAATCGCGCTTTCTCCATGTCGTCTTGCGTACTCTTCACCGTCGGCCTTCTCCACGAGCTCTCTACAGCCAACTTGACTCTGATACCATGTCACGAGGAAGGAGAAGGAAGAGAGCTCACACACACACTCTCACAATCAAAGAGAAGCACACACTCAGATTGATGCAAGGAAGAAGATCTTCTTCTTCTATTAAATAAAAAGGAATGTACAAGAATGATCTCAAAACAAGAATATAAGTGCAATATATAAAGAACAGTACATAAGGAAAAACCTAATGTCCGCAAATGAGTGAGCTGGCAAGAAACAAATGTGCCATCACTTTTGGTAGATAAATCTAGTACAACTCAATGAAGTATCCCTGACATATACCGGTGTAACCACTATACATGTCAGAGAACCAAAAAACTGATATGTGTCATCCTGGACCATCACATGTTGAGCTTGATATCTCAAGACTCCCTCCCTCCCTCCCTCTCCCCCTCCCCCCTCACCCCTCCCCCCTCCCCCCTCCCCCTCCCCCCCCCTCCCTCTCTCTCTCTCTCTCTCTCTCTCTCTCTCTCTCTCTCTCTCTCTCTCTCTCTCTCTCTCTCTCTCTCTCTCTCTCTCTCTCTCTCTCTCTCTCTCTCTCTCTCTCTCTCTCTCTCTCTCTCTCTCTCTCTCTCTCTCTCTCTCTCTCTCTCTCTCTCTCTCTCTCTCTCTCTCTCTCTCTCTCTCTCTCTCTCTCTCTCTCTCTCTCACTTGGAGAAGCTTGTAGAAGGTAGAAAAATGTGTTTCGAAGCAACGAGATTTGGTCTAGCCAACTGGCACAAGACCAGCCCTTGAGCTTATGGAGACTCAAATAGACCTTATATGCATGCTATAAGTGCAAAGAAACACACTATGTACTTTGGAGCATCAAGGATAATGAGCCGATACAAAACAGATAGGTACGCGGATCGACTAGCTCAAAAAACTTACTATCTATGGCAGAGACAATGAACTTCAAATGCCCATAACAACCAGCGTGATTACAATTAGAAAAAATCCTTTTATGAGCGTATGGAATGCACAAAAGTATAAGGAATAAGCAAAATATGCTACAAGAATGAATGCCACATTCACCGGTGGTACTTCCTATTTTTCATGAATACGCAGAGATTGACCCCGAGATAGAAAAACTCAGATTCCTCCCAATCTACTGAACCAAATGCTATGAAAATTTATAGGCATAAACTAGACACTAATACCTTTCCAATGAGCCATCTTTCACTCAATTTGGAGCTCGAGAGAGAGAGCAGCAGCCTCTGCAAGATTACTGTTGACGAAGAAGATGATGTAGAGAATTGAAGGGGCAAGACAATGATGGTCACAAGTGTATGTATATTGCTTCCATATATTGTACAAGTGATTTCAAGTCTTTATATAGACTCTAGGAGTGTTCCACGACTTCTACAAGTGAAATTTGAATTCAAATGAAGGTGGGAATGGTTGTTGGAGGGAATCAATTCACTTTCCTACAATCTAGGAAAAGTGAAGATTTAGTTTGATCTACTTTTAGGTGATTGATTGCTTGATTTAATGCAACTTCAACCACCACAAATTCCTGGGATTTGGGCTCTATATTTTTACCTTTACATGTGTAAAACTCAAGGCTTTTACAACGGTAAATGAACCATCAAAAATCTCTCAAAAAAATACAATAAATGAGCATAAGAAAAAGAACTCTCCAACGGATATTCTTTCGACGTGATAGCCTTTGATGTAGATCAAATCCACCTCAAGCATAGTGTAAGCTTGGTGTTCCAACAGCTCCCCCTCAAGGTAAAGTATGCTTGATTCTTCATTCTCTGATAGGTTGAATACCTGACATAGCTTTGAATCTACAAAGCTTTATTCCATCAAGTGCCTACGTCATCATATCTGCTACTTGCTTTTCAGTAGGAACAAAAGAAATGTCAGTCTCCTTTTCCATGAGTTTCTCCTTGATGAAGTGGTAATGGACTTCTATATGCTTGGTTCTCTCATGAAAAATAGGATTTGCCGCTAGATGCATGGAACTTACATTATCTCCAAATATGTGAGGTTTGGAACTCACAAGTCCGAAATCTGTATACAAAGCTTTTAACCGTATTGCCTCTTGAGTTGCTATGGTCAAGCCTCTGTACTATGCTTCAATTGAAGATAAAGCAACTGTTGGTTGCTTCTTGGAACTCCATGATACTAGCTTCGAACCTGCAAATGCTAAGTAAGGAGATGTGCTTTTTCTATCATTTGTAGCTCCTCAATCTGCATTTGAGTAGATTTTGATATACAAATTTGAAGAGTAAGGATAGAATATACCTTTGTTGATTGTACCTTTGAGATACTTAAGTACTCTCTTAGCCGCATCCATGTGTGGTCTTCTCGGTGAGTGCATGAACTGACTAAGCACTCCCACACTATATGAGATGTCTTCCCTTATATGAGTAGCATATATCAAGCTACCTACCAAGCTTTGATACTCTTTAATGTCTTCGATTTTATCACCTTCATAAACACTTAGTTTATGATTCATCTCCAAAGGTGTACCTGTAGGTTTAGTGATCTCCATTTTGAACTTGAGAAGAAGATCCTGAATATCTTTGATTCAAATAAATTCCTTCATCTGTATATATCACCTGCATACCTAGGAAATATGTGAGCTCACCTAGGTCACTGATTTTGAACTCCTCTTGCATGTGTCTCTTGATCCTTTGAATGCCATTTAGATCATCACCTATCATAATAATATGATCTACATAAACACATAGATAGATAACCTCATTGTGATCCCTTTTGATGAATAGAGAAGGATTTGAGCTGCTAGCTTTGAACCCTTGATCTTGAAGATATGTAACCAACATGTAATTCCAAGCTCTAGGAGCTTGTTTCAATCCATACAATGCTTTCTTAAGTCTGCAAACATAAGATGGATGATTAGGGTTTTCAAAACCTGGTGGTTGTGACATGTATACCTCTTCACTTATCCAACCATTTAAGAATGCATTTTTCACATCAAGTTGGAGGAGTCTCCAATTCCTTGCAGCAGCTACACTTATCAATTTCTTGATTGTAATCATCTTTGCAACTCGTGAGAATGTTCAGTCTATACCATGAGTTTGTGAGCATCCTTTGGCAACTAATCTTGCCTTGTACCTGCAAAATGATCCATCTAAGTTTCTTTTAACTTTATATACCCAACTAATTGCCTTGTACCTGCAAAATGATCCATCTAAGTTTCTTTTAACTTTATATACCCATCTGCAACCAATTACCTTTTGATTCGGCGACATTGGAACCGAATCCCAAGTGTCCATTTCCTACAATGCATCTATATCTTCTTTTATGGCCTTTTCCCAATTAGGGTTTCCCTTTGCCTCTTCATAGGTTGAGGGTTCCTCTGAAATAGAGTCTTTTGCCAAGTATATTGAATGCTTCATAACAAATGTGGAATCATATCCATACCTTTCTGGTTGTTTCTTCTCTCTTTCTGATCTTCTAGGTGCTTGTTTGGAGCATTCTCCAACCTCTTGCATCTTTGCTTTGCCTCTTGACTTCCATAGCTTGTAATCCTTTTCCCTTTCATCTTGATCATCGTCTGTATCACTTCTTGGATCCTGGACCTGTGTATCATGCTTGCTTCCTAATTGATGAGAGTCAGAATCAAGATCATATGGTAGTGTTACCTTTTGTTTGTCTTCATCATACCAAGACCTGTGTTCTTCAAACACAACATCTCTACTTGTAGTGAATTGCTTGGTTGAAGGATTGAAGAACCTGTAACCCATCTGAGTTGAATCATATCCAATAAACACTGCCTTTGTTGCCCTTTCATCTAGCTTACCTCTTATTTGTGATGGTACATGAACATAAGCTAAACAACCAAAAACCTTGCAATGTCCAAGACTAGGTTTTCTTCCATGCCATGCTTCATAAGGAGTCATACCTTGAAGTGATTTGGATGGTAGTCTATTGACAAGATACACAGCAGTTGAAATAGCTTCTGCCCATAGATAATGTGGAAACTTCTTCTATTCAAGCATTGTTCTGGCTGATCCAACCAATGTCTTATTTCTCCTCTCTGCAATTCCATTTAGTTGAGGAGAGTACCTAGTAGTCACTTCCCTTTTGATACCTTTTTCCTGCAAGAACTCATCAAACTCTTTGGAGAAGTATTCTCCCCCTCCATCAGATCTGAGCTTCTTTAGTGATCTACCTGTATGATTCTCCACATGTGCAAGATACTTCTTGAAGCAATCAAACACTTCATTCTTACTCTTGATAAAGTATAGAACAATCCATCTACTATGGTCGTCAATAAATGAGACATAATACCTTGATCCTACCAATGAAGGTTCTTGACTTGATCCCCATACATTTGTATATACTAAGTCCAATAAGTTGTTGTGGATGTAGCCTTTGTGGTTGAATGGTTGTCTTTGTGCCTTCCCAATCTGACATGCATCACATCTATTGATCATGTGTTGCTTTGATATGTTCAGCAGTCCTAGAACACTTTGATCCCTGCATATATCCTTCAAGGTTCTTTCATTCACATGAGCAAGTCTCTTATGCCACACTTCAAGCTCACTTAGGGTTTGAGACCGAAAGTTGAATAGAGCTATGTTCCTGGTTTCTCCTACTTCAAAAGTAAAGAGCCTATCATGCTTCTCACCTCGGGCTATCTTTTTGAAGCCTTGACATGGATCTTCCACAAAAGCTCCATGTTGGGTGAACCTAACTTGCAAGCTTTTTTCAACTATTTGGCCTACACTTATTAGATTTTTAGTAATAGTGGGTACATAGAGAGCCTTACTTAGAATGTTTGTCCTGCCACTGGAAGCTTTGATATTACCAATCTTCTCCACATTGTGCTTCATGTCATCCCCTGTTTGCACTTCATGTCTATGCTTTGGACTTTCCAAATCAGATAGAAGAGCAATGTTGCCTACAACATGATTCGAACATCCTGAATCTATGTAGAACAAATGATTATCTTCTTTACCTTCTTTGTGGCTTAGATTCATAAGAAGCAATGAGTCTTCATGTGGTTGATCTTCTGAATAATTGTTGGAGTCCCTTCTATTGTTATTGTTTAAGTTGTGTCCACCTCTGTCTCTATTGTTGCCATATCCACCTCTTCCACTTCCTTTCTGGGTCTTTCCATTGAACCAGCAATTCTAAGTGGTGTGGTTGGTCTTATCGGATATGGCACAAGGTTGAATATTTTGATCTTTGGCTTTGTCTTGCTTTGGTCCTTTCTTCTTCCCTTTCCACTTGCTCTTGCTTGCAAAGTTGGCTTGAGAAGTCTCTTCTTCATCTTCTTCCTTCTTCTTGCCTTTCTGCTTCTTATCCTTCTTATCTGTATATAGAGCACTAGTTGAATTACCATGATAAGAGTTACCTTCCTTTATGCTATTGTTGGCTTCTTGATTGAAGAGTAGTCCAAGAAAGATGTTGAAGTCTGGAGTTTGCACATCCATGATGAGATCATAAGCCGTCGTGAAGGATTGCCATTGCTTATCACTTCAAATGCCGTTGAGAATTTGCCTCATGATGACCTCTTCTTCAATCAGCTCTCCAATGGATGCTAACTGATCCGCAACCTCCTTGACCTTGGTAACAAACTCTGTGATGGTTTGTTTAGGTGTCTTCTTCATTTGGTTGAACTCGTTCCAAATATGATTCTTTCTTGCTTTGGTACTAGCAGAAAAGAAAGTCTCAAGGGAATCCCAAGTCTCTTGAGATGTCTTGCATCCTCTAATATGTGGTAATAGAAAGTCAGAGATAGAGTTTAGTATGTACGACCTTGCTTGAGAATCCCTTGCACACCAAAGTGTGAGCTTATCTGTCTCCTCTTGTGTAGGTCCTCCTTTGGATCTTGGAATAGGCATAGCTTCATCACCTTCTACAATTCCATAAAGATTTCTACCTTGCAAATAGGCCTCCATTCTGATTTGCCAAGCCGCGTAGTTGTGTCGATCAAGCTTCTCGATCATTGAGGGAAAGCCGTCACCCATCTTGATATAGCTCTGATACCACTGAAAGAACTTGGAGAAGCTTGTAGAAGGTAGAAAAATGCGTTTCAAAGTGACGAAGTTTGGTCTAGCCAACCGGCACAAAACCAACCCTTGAGCTTATGGAGACTCAAATAGACCTTATAGGCATGCTATAAGTGCAAAGAAACACACTATGTACTTTGGAGCATCAAGGATAATGAGCCGATACAAAATAGATAGGTTCGCGGGTCGACTAGCTCAAAAAACTTACTATCTATGGAAGAGACAATGAACTTCAAATGCCCATAGCAACCAGCGTGATTACAATTAGAAAAAATCCTTTTATGGGAGTGATACACATAGGGTTGAGTGTATGGAATGCACAAAAGTATAAGGAATAAGCAAAATATGCTATAGGAATGAATGCGACATTCACCAGTGGTACTTCTTATTTTTCAGGAATACGCAGAGATTGACCCCAAGACAGAAAAACTCAGATTTCTCCCAATCTACTGAACCAAATGCTATGAAAATTTATCGGCATAAACTAGACACTAATACCTTTCCAATGAGCCATCTTGCACTCAATTTGGAGCTCTGGAGAGAGAGCAGCAACCTCTGCAAGATTACTGTTGGCGAAGAAGATGATGCAGAGAATTGAAGGAGCAAGACAATGATGGTCACAAGTGTATGTATATTGCTTCCATGTATTGTACAAGTGATTTCAAGTCTTTATATAGACTCTAGGAGTGTTCCACGACTTCTACAAGTGAAATTTGAATTCAAATGAAGGTGGGAATGGTTGTTGTAGGGAATCAATTCACTTTCCTACAATCTAGGAAAAGTGAAGATTTAGTTTGATCTACTTTTAGGTGATTGATTGCTTGATTGAATGCGACTTCAACCACCACAAATTCGTGGGAGTTTGGCTCTATCTTTTTACCTTTACATGTGTAAAACTCAAGGCTTTTACAACGGTAAATGAACCATCAAAAATCTCTCAAAAAAATACTATAAATGAGCATAAGAAAAAGAACTCTCCAACAGATATTCTTTTGACGTGATAGCCTTTGATGTAGATCAAATCCACCTCAAGCATAGTGTAAGCTTGATGTTCCAACATCTCTCTCTCTCTCTCTCTCTCTCTCTCTCTCTCTCTCTCTCTCTCTCTCTCTCTCTCTCTCTCTCTCTCTCTCTCTCTCTCTCTCTCTCTCTCTCTCTCTCTCTCTCTCTCTCTCTCTCTCTCTCTCTCTCTCTCTCTCTCTCTCTCTCTCTCTCTCTCTCTCTCTCTCTCTCTCTCTCTCTCTCTCTCTCTCTCTCTCTCAATGCCCGCACTCAGAGCCACCAGTGTGATATCTATGACTTTGACGACCCGGAGATGCTTCGTACCATAGAGGATATGTCTACACTCAGAGCCTCAGCCGACACCACCACACCCACCTCATACGGCCGACACCTACTCCAGATGGGAGCAGCACACCGTCTCATTATATATAAAGGGATGGAGACCTGGCCCACCTCGGGTGGGCACACCTACGCCCAGAGGTTATATGATGTCCCACGACAGCCACCATTGTCGATCCCTCCTACACCGCGTCATGTGATATCCACCCTATTCACGGCAGGCATGGTACGACATGCCATTCATAGTCTACAGCATGGCCGCTCAGCAAACCACACGGGGCTACAGGGCGAGCACTTTATATACGCAGCAAATGTAGTTTCCCACCTGATCGCCCATCTCTTCAACTGTGCTTTGGTTGAGGGATTACCTTACTCGTGGACTATGCATACCATTACGCCTATCCATATGTCCGGCGATATGATGGACCCAGGGAACTACAGGACTATTATGATAGGCCATATTCTGGCAAAGATCTATGGGGCAGTACTAGAGGCAGAGCTGAGTACACACGCTGAGGCAGCTGGGATTAGAGCACCTGGCTAGGCATGCTTCCGCTGCACTTTCTCCACGATCGACCACATCTTCATGCTTCGTTGCTTGATTGAGAGCGTGAAGGCGAGGACGCAGAGACTATACTGTTGCTTTGTGGATTTCCGCAAAGCCTTCGACATGGTCCCTCGAGAGAGAGGCTCCAGGAGTTACAGCTACCATCAGACATGCTATGGGCCATCCATGCTTTGTATACACGGGTCACAGGCAGGGTACGCTGCCCCGGCGGCCTATCAGACAGCCTTGTTAGCACCATTGGTGTGAAACAAGGTTTCCCTCTCTCACCCACTCTCTTCGGCCTCTACATCGATGAGATCACAGAGTATATACAGCACGCAAGAGGGCTAGGAGGAGACCTCGGAGGTATGCCAGTACACATCCTATTATATGCCGATGACATTGTCTTACTTTCAGAGACACAGGAGGGGTTGAAGTCACATTTACAGGCGCTCGATACCTTGTGCATGGAGAGAGGACTCACAGTGAACCTTGGCAAGACCAAGGTCATGATCTTCCATACCTCCAGGACAGTACGCCATCGTGCCTCTTTCACTGCAGCTGGAGGACAGATAGAGGTAGTGGACTCCTACGTCTACCTAGGTGTCACCTTCTTGGGCAGCACAGGGGTATTCTCCATGGCCCAGGCAGCGAGAGATAGATTGACACGCGGCTATGCGGCACTTACAGGATTGGAGAGACGTTGCTTTCAGACACATTTTCAGGAGCCTCGGACTAAGGGGAGGCTCTTTGACACTCTAGTGACACCCGCATTGATGTACGCAGCAGCAGTATGGGCACCAGGGATCACGGAGGTGATGTGGACGCGGATTAAGAGGCCCCAGGTCACCATGATCTCACGCTTGCTACGCAGCAAGCCCTCCGTTCCACATGACATTATACGAGCTGAGCTTGGCACACCACCGATGCTAGTGGAGGCCCTCTTCTAGTTGGTGACCTTTATTCTGAGAGTCAGAGAGCTCCCCACCAGTCGACTCACCAGGCTTGCATTTGAGAGCTCTAGACATTTGGCAGAGACAGGGCATGAGAGAGTATGGTATGCATAGACATACAGATGGTTAGCAGATCATGGCGTGAGCATTACCGATCTCCCCCCTTTTCAGTATGACCTCTCTTCCCCCCACATTACCCTCTCTCGTTCGGAGAGGAATAGGATCATCCGTCAGGACCTACTACAGATACACGTCAGGGAGACATGGATAGCACCACGGGAGCCTCTTCCCACAAAGAGGCAACACTATAGAGAGCACTTCCTGACTGTGACAACTGATGGGTTCATTCAGAGACCACGATACATGGATACATACATGGCACCAGCTGAGAGAGTGGCCATTGGGCAGCTCAGAGTATCATCACACCAGCTCGAGATTGAGGTTGGGAGAGCAACACATACCCCGAGGGACGAGAGATTATGCAAGATATGCCGAGAGGAGGTGGAGGACGAGGAGCACTACACATGTAGATGCCAGGCATATGAGGACATCAGAGACTCCTACCCTCAGCTCTTCATGGGGGCCAGAGAGATCAGGGCTCTATTAGGGATAGAGGACCAGCGCGCTCTAGGTCGTTTCCTAGTAGAGCTCCAACATCGCCGTGCATCACTTCTCCAGCAGCAGATGGAGATACACCTCGCCCCCCCCCCCTCAAACTTAAATTACAGATTTTTTCAGACCCACAGCCACTCGAGGACCCAGCTCAATATGGGGTGTCACAATACACAGAGCAGGGGAGCTCAGACAACAGCGTCAACGACCGAGACCCCCACTTCGGAGAGCCCGTCCACATCAGAGAGAGAGATTCAGGCGATTCACGCACGCCATGACATGGAGATACGGAGACATCAGCAGCGCACCCCTGTCGATTTGGACGTTCAAAGCATTTTGAGGATCTCCATGATGCCTTACCCACCGATGCATTATATCCTACACCCACTCCAGGCACCTAGAGGGTTGTGATACCATCGCGCCTCCCCTCCCTATGCATATCATATTTGTATCTCACTCATTGAGCATATAGAGTGCATACCCATAGCACCCCACACCCTTGATGCAAGTTATTATCCACTTCTTTTATACCCGGTTTTTGTACTCACACTTTATTTTCCTTTTGGGATCACTGTGGATTGGATCATACTGATGTATATGTTTTGTCTCATAGGCCGATTTTGGCCTCTAATAGACGTTAAAAAGTCTCCTCCTCCTCCTCCTCCTCCTCCTCCTCCTCCTCCTCCTCCCTCTCCTCCTCCTCCTCCCTCTCCCTCCTCCCTCTCCCTCTCCCTCTCCCTCCCCCTCCCCCTCCCCCTCCCCCTCCCCCTCCCCCTCCCCCTCCCCCTCCCCCTCCCCCTCCCCCTCCCCCTCCCCCTCCCCCTCCCCCTCCCCCCTCCCCCTCCCTCTCCTCTCTCTCTCTCTCTCTCTCTCTCTCTCTCTCTCTCTCTCTCTCTCTCTCTCTCTCTCTCTCTCTCTCTCTCTCTCTCTCTCTCTCTCTCTCTCTCTCTCTCTCTCTCTCTCTCTCTCTCTCTCTCTCTCTCTCTCTCTCTCTCAGTCGTTCATATGAAACCCTACGTTCAAAGTCATCTGAAACAGAAATCCTAACTGTCTGAGCAACTCTATTCATGTCGCGCCAGCAGCCCCAATCTACCCACAGACTACCTACCCACACTTCCATCTCAGTAACCCATAGCCATTGGATGCAATGACAATAGTCAAGATGGAGGATTTAACTAGGATGGAGGACAAGATCAATGTCATTATCAAAGACAACAAGAGAATGACGGACTCGGCCATCACCTCCATCAAACACATCTCCAAACTCGAGAAAGAAGTGGAAGGCTTCTTTAAACAGCGTGAAGCATTGAGCAAAGAGAAAGAAGAGTTGGAGATTGAGAGATTGAAGGAAAGAGAAGAATGGCTCAAGTGGTAAAAAGGTTGGATAGAAGAGGAGGGTCATGGGGGAACAAATCGAGCTCCTCAAAACATTGATTGCATCCCTCACCCCTGAAGAAGGCGAGCTTAGAGAGTCCAAGAAGGAAGCTCTCAAAGTGTCTCACTGACGCCTTGATCATGAGCATCGACACCAAGCTCGAGGCAACCAAAGAAAGGTGGGTCAAGGTAGTAAAGAAAAACATCAAGAAAGAGGTGAAGGAAGAAGCCCACATTGTGCACACTACCATCGAGGAAGAGAAGATGAGACAAGCCCAAAGTCTCAATGACATGTGACCAGTATAGTAGAGAAAGAAGGCTCTACCCTCGAGATGGATGGAAAGACACTATGCAAGAAGCCCAACTACAAGGAAGAAGAGGCCCTCCCGTTCATCAAAGCTTGGAGAGTGGGGAAATACCTCTCGAAGAAGAGAGCTCTCATTTTGCACTTCCCCTACAAAGAGTTGAGATCCACCTTCCTTTGCAGAGAGTGATTTTGAGAGAGTTTCAAGGTCCCTCTATTTACCTTGATGACGATCTCACACCCATACAAGTAGCACATCACTGCACATGCATGCCAAGAGTACACCGAGCCCCCAAAGAGGGGAAGAAGGCTTCATACAGAGACTGCCGGTTCATCATTGATGGCAAGGCCATCCCATTGGAATTTGTAGCCTGTGAGACACTAGAGGAGATACATCTTGCACTATGGGACTACAATGGAGACTTGCGGACACATCCAAAGAGGCTTGCGGAGGTGAGAAATAGCAAAGATATTATTCTACTGGCATAGATACATAAGAGCCCCAACAAGAGCCTACCTCGGGTTCATGGTTTCCAATGGGAGACTAAACACATAGATTGTACACGCAAGAACACTACTAGATGATCATGAGTAACTATACTCTTCATAGATAGGATTCAGAGCAAGATACACATCATCGCACGTGATTCACACACCAGATACCAAGGGATCGAGTTATAGCTCTCATAGGAGAGGGTCATCTACATTGCATTATGCTATTTTGTCCCCTCTAGCTCAAGGTTCACCATCATAGATCAAGAGGAGGACTCACCATATACTTGTTTATGAGAGGAGATCACGGGGTACTCTACACTAGGAGAAGTCTTCCTTATGGGGGACTTCAATGCCAGGACAAGCAATGATCAATGCGAGACATTTGACCTAGAGGACCAACAGATATTACCCATTGTACAAGAGTCGCTACGGCACGAGCTTCAACCAACTCTACATACACACCCTTAGGTACCCGCCTACTGAGACTCGAATCGTCTCGTTATTTATAACGGGAAGGTGTGGATTACCTCAGGAGGATTGACATGCATACCACACTCAGGCACATGGACGACGGAGTATGGTAGATTGCATCATGGAATCCAAGGAGGCCACCCGCATACTCAGCTCCTTCACCATCCCAACCATGCCCCATTGGGGCTGACCACACATATCTCACACTCTCCCTCAAGGGAGACACCCACACACATCCGCCCGCTTTCTTCACAATGGAGCTGGTCCAAAAGCCCATAGACCGACTACAGCATGGTCGTTCGGCCGGCCACACAGAATTGCACAGAGAGCATCTCATATATACAGCCTCCATTAGACCCCCGTTGATTGCACATGTTTTCAACCAGGCTATAGTGGAGGGCTTCCCAGAGGAGTGGACCAGGCACATCAATGATCATTGTGCCGCTCCTCAAATCTTGCGACACCCTGGCCCAAGGGAACTACACGACTACCATGATTGGCCACATCATGGCCAAGCTATAGGGGATTGTTCTTGAGGAAGAGCTCAGTTCATATGCGGACATTGAGGGCCTACAAGCATGTGGTCGAGCAGGTTTCCGGTGGGCTTTCTCCACTATTGATCACATCTTCATTCTACATTTCCTCATTGATGGGGCAAAGGTGCAGAAGAAGAAGAAATCATATTGTTTCTTTGTAGATTTCCACAAAGCTTTTGAAACAATGCCACACGGGAGGCTCTTCCGATGCCTCCAGAGCTTGGAGATACCATCATAGATGATTTGGGCCATCTACACACTATGAGCAGGTGACCGGGAGGGTGCATCCAAGAGGGTTATCCAAGACAATTGCTAGCACCGTCGGTGTTAAACAAGGCTGCCCACTCTCTCCCACTCTATTTGGCATGTTATATAGATTTCAGAGTCACCCGAGGGATTGTGATGCCACTTGGCTGCCTTGGATGAGTTTTGTACACAGAGGTTTGACAGTAAACCTTGGCGAGTCCAAGGCCATGATTTTCCACCCCTCTCCTATGGTGAGGAATGCAGCAAGATTCACAGTCTCCAGCGGACAGATAGAGGTGGTCACTTCATATTTCTACCTTGAGTCACATTCACGAGCCTGTCTGGCCCCTTCAACATGAGACAGGCAGCCAGAGATAGACTCACACGAGGATATGCAGCTTTGGCCATGTTAGAGCAGAGATGTCAACAGGCACACTTCCCAAAGCCCCATCTGAAGGGGCGGCTATTTGACACACTAGTCACACCAGCTATGATGTATGAAGCAACAATTTGGGCTCCAAGCCTCACAGTCACTGAGGAGTGCGATTGAGAGGCCACAGGTACGTATGATCTCAAGACTACTCCATGGGGAACAATCACTGCCACAGGACATCATCACAGCAGAGATAACTGCACCTCCCATGGTAGTAGAGGCACTATTCTGGACTATATATGTTTCTTTCAGAGGATGAGGGAGCTCCCAGCAGACAGACTCACGTGTAGAGCATTCGAGGCATCTATACAAGCATCAGAGTCAGGGTATGAGAGAGATTGGTATTCTCAGGTTAGAGCATGATTTGATGGCCATGGACTGGATATGGACAGGCTACCACCCTTTCAGTATGACCCAGACTCACCCCACATCTACCTCTCTCATAGTGAGAGGAACAGATTGCTGACGCAGGATCTCTGGCAGTTCTATATTAGGCCGACATGGTTCACATCCGACCTGGGATCCAGATTGTCACATTATTGACACCAGTTCTTGGACATAATAGCAGGCAGGCTCATCCAGCGACCGTGCTACATGGACACATACATGCCTCATGGCTAGAGAGTAACGATTGGCGAGCTGAGGATTTCATCACACCGACTAGAGATTGAGACTTGCACACAGGCAGACACTCCTAGAGAGGAGAGGATATGTAGGGTATGTGGAGTAGCAATAGAGGATGAGGACGTCGCAAGCTCCAATAACGAATGCTTCTTTTTGCTGTCATACGGTTTCCAAGAACCACACAGAGATGGACTTGCTCCAACCTCCCAACCACGTCCGAGTCTCTCTTCGCGTGTCCATAATCCACACGATGTCCTCTCTCTCTCTCTCTACTCAATGTGGTATATGATACCCATAAGTGCCATGTGGCAATCTCCTCACAAGAGGAGGTTCACACCATGAACTAATGCGACATTTCCTTCCCCTTGAAAGCATTTTCATCTTCGAAAATGTAAATGAACTGTCCGTAATGGTAGAAGAAAGTGCTTTGAATCCCCCAAATGTACATGGTCATCTCTGTGTGTTGTTTCCCTGTATTCTTCCCCTTAAGAAGCCTCATAAGAAATTATCTGAAAGATGAGAGACCGTATGAATGGTGCCTATTATCTCTCGTATACACAACTTCCAAACTATCACTCCCATGACATATAACATCATCAAAATGATGTATCCTCTATGGAGTAATGGTATAAAAAGAAAGTGTAAGATGCCAAGCTTATAGGCTTGACCATACTGTAATGGAGATAATAAACCATAGAATCCTTTGAAAATAGAACAAAGTCCCATAAAAAGTGACTCGAAATCCATCTAGGACTAAATGATAGATTTGGCCTCACACCACTCATCTTCCTAACCTTGAGCGTGCTCACAAGCAATAGTTTAATCTAAACTACCTTGTGAACCATGCAAATCCATCATCCTAGCTCATATATAAGAATTTCTTGGTAGTAGAATGCAATCTCTACACTCTATCATCTAAGAAGTCTTTGGTTTGTCATTCATTTCCTTTGACTAAATTCTATTGGAAGAGCATCTATTGGCACAAGTGCAAACACTAGTATTTTTCTTCCCTGTAGTTTGCCATATCAATGCAAAAAGCACTCCTTTTGAGATCCAGATAATCCCCATCCTCCTAACTGATGCTCACGTATCATACTCATGATCAACTATCAATTAAGAGTTTGGTAAACCAATGGGTCAGATATATCCCTATCTCCTAAAAACTCTAAAGAGAAGAATCATAACTCTACTTCCAATCTCACTAATGTCAATAACTAGGTCATCTCATCTAGTCAAGGATCATCACTAGAAACAAATAGAACTGCTTCTCTCTAGAGTCTCCATGTGTGATCCCATCTGACCCTTTGACTTTCTAATCTCCCCATTGCTTTTCATAGAAAAGTGCCACTCCTATCTAGACAATCTAAAAATGAGAAAGTGAAACTCTCTCTCTCTCTCTCTCTCTCTCTCTCTCTCTCTCTCTCTCTCTCTCTCTCTCTCTCTCTCTCTCTCTCTCTCTCTCTCTCTCTCTCTCTCTCTCTCTCTCTCTCATCCAAGGAAAAGAGCTCAAGTAGTGGAATCTATTCCTTAATGTAAAAGTGAAAGAATCTTAAGTGGTTGAGTCCACTTGATCAAAAAGGGAAAGAGGAGCCACGAATTCGTGATTTGTGATAGGTAAAGAATCAAATCAATCATTGATTGATTGGAGAGTGATTGAGGGAAGTTAGCCTCCCAAACTCAACTATAAATAGATGGCAGTTTTAGTCGTGGTTAGAGAGACCTATATGAAGACCTCCAAGAGCTGAGCTTTATGCCATATCAAGGTGTGATTACAAGGCACACATATGTATCAGTAAGTCCATTGTATTGTACAAGAAATATACTTTCATTTTCATGATCATTTGAGTTCATATTTCCATGTTCTTGTGAAGTGTACTACTCACTGCCATATCTCTCAGTTTTCTCAGTCAGATTGCAGAGATGGTTTCTCTGAGCTTGGTGCATCATTTTCAGTGATTTAACTTGGTAAAGTTAGCTCTATAAGTCTGCTATATGCTCACAAATTTTCATGTCATTTGGATGTTGCAACCTTCAGTTATGTTCAGTTGAAGTCAACAGTGTCTGTTCATCTTCACTTCTCTGTCAGGTACCCGACTTTTTCACTCACCTTGTCAGAGCCATTTCTCAGTGGTTACTTATCCAAATTCAATGATTTAATGCTTGTTGGATTTAGCTTACTGTCTAGTATAACCATACAAGTTTTCATAATCATTGGATTCTTACATTTTGAGTTATGTTTATCTTTCTGCTCACTGGTCTCAAACTGTAGCAGCCCGTGAAAATCGGGATGATGTCATCACTTGTTAAAACTCATTCTCAGTGTGTGGTTTATTATTTTTTATGAGATTACTCTTGAAAGTTAGCTCTTTAAGTTAACTAGACTTCCCCAAGAGGAATTAAGCTAATTGCTGCTGTGCTCAGAGAATTATGCAAAATAGTGGACAGGTGTATGAACCAAAATAGCAAGTTTTTCACCTCTGAGCTAACTCCAACTTACCTGTTTTGATCTATCTTTCTGAGAGTGATCTTCCAAGGTACATAGGGTGTCTAATACATCCATTGGCAAGCTAAAAGGGCCCACCATATACTCCTGGAGTTCATTTGGCTTGTGTAGATCAAAGATTTTGCAACACCTCTTCATCTTTAAGCACATACCTATCCATCTCTTCACAGTGGTATCAAAGCAAGGTTGGACAACATGGAAGATGGATTTCCTTCATCAATTGACAAATTGGACAGAGGTAACTACTCAGCTTGGTCATTAAGAATGGAAGCTTATCTCCAAGGTAGAAGTTTATATGTTCATCTTCACTTCTCTGTCAGGTACCCGACTTTTTCACTCACCTTGTCAGAGCCATTTCTCAGTGGTTACTTACCGAAATTCAATGATTTAACGCTTGTTGGATTCAGCTTACTGTCTAGTATAACCATACAAATTTTCATAATCATTGGATTCCTACATTTTGAGTTATGTTTATTTTTCTTCTCACTGGTCTCAAACTATAGCAGCCCATGAAAATCGGGATGATCTCATCACTTGTTAAAACTCATTCTCAGTGTGTGGTTTATTATTTTTTATGAGATTACTCTTGAAAGTTAGCCCTTTAAGTTAACTAGACTTCCCCAAGAGGAATTAAGCTAATTGTTGCTGTGCTCAGAGAATTATGCAAAATAGTGGACAGGTGTATGAACCAAAATAGCAAGTTTTTCACCTCTGAGCTAACTCCAACTTATCTGTTTTGATCTATCTTTCTGAGAGTGATCTTCCAAGGTACATAGAGTGTCTAATACATCCATTGGCAAGCTAAAAGGGCCCACCATATACTCCTGGAGTTCATTTGGCTGGTGTAGATCAAGGATTTTGCAACACCTCTTCATCTTCAAGCACATACCTATCCATCTCTTCACAGTTCTCCACTATTTTGGAAGGAAAAACATGGAGAACTTATGTGCAGGTTCTCAATTATGGATGAGTAGAGCAATTGGATTCAACAAAATCTCTTTCAAAGGGAAAGGAAAGTGGAATAAATTCCATTACTAGAGCTCTTTTCCTTAGATGAGCTTAGAGAGAGAGAGAGAGAGTTTCACTTTCTCATTTGAAGTTGCCCTTTTTACTCTTTTCCCTTTAACTATGTGGCTCCAAAAAACATACCAAGAAAGCATGCTTGTTGAGCACCCACTCGTACTTATGCAAGTTTGAATCCTGCTTGTGAAGATCTAAATCTTGCTTGTGAGTTCACACACACACGTCTAAATCACATAAGGATATATGTGTTAGCTCGTGTGCCATTGTGCAAGGTGGCAAGGGTTTTGGTTCCTCCCTTTGCCCCAACATGCTTTCCTTTCGCTACGGATACATGTGAAAGGTTGAAGAAGTAAACTTCCAAGAAGAAAAAACCCCTCCATCCTCCTTTCAGCTTGTTCTTTCTAACATCCTTCAGCTTACAATAGATTACATCAGACTGGCGGGCATTAACTCTCATCACAAAGGCGTGGCTCCTTGCGTAGGAGCGCCTCCCATCCTTGCAACCCGGGTTCAATTCCCCGTCTCCTGCGCACGCGAAAATGGACCAGCATCTCCTGCTCTGATAGCAAATGTCGCAAGATCCTATCACGAATGCTTCTTTTTGTTGCCGTACGGTTTTCCAAGAACCACACAGAGATGGACTTGCTCCAACCTCCCGGCCACGTCTCAGTCTCTCTTCGTGTGTCCATAATCCACACACTGTCCTCTCTCTCTCTCTACTCAATGTGGTATATGATACCCAGAAGTGCCAGGTGGCAATCTCCTCACAAGAGGAGGTTCACACCATGAACTAATGAGACAGAGAAGCACTTGCGTATGTAAATCCAGGGCATATGATGACATCAGAGGCAGAAATGAGGCTCTGTTTACAAGACAGCCTACACTCCGAGAGATCATGGCCTCCAGAGATCAGCATCAGCTACAGCGATTCTTACTAAAGATACAGAGCCACAGAGATGCCCTCCTCCAGCCCCCCACAGCAGCTCAGATAGAAGGGAGACACACAACTCACTGACTTCTTCGCACCATGACATACACCACCCCCATCAGCCGTCACACAGAGAGGGGTGACTCTTCGGCAGGCTGAGACCCTCCAAGCTAGGATACGACCCCGTGCTACAGGTTGCTGGCCCAGAGACTTCACCGATGCCAGATTGCAGAGATCCACGCCCAAGATCGCCAAGCCGCTGAGGAGAGACAAGCCAAGATGATGGCCAATCCCACTGCAGCCATCTGAGCAGCCTTGACTCCATGTCCACCTATGTACCACATAGTACACCCACACATTAGCACAGAATGGAGCTAGTTAGTCACTCAGAATGCATATTTGTAATACCCTGTTGCATATAGGCCACCATAGAGATAGCTCTCTATTTACCCCCCACTCTCATGGAGCCTTCACAGACACATTATGGAGACTTGGATATGCATTAGTCTTATCAACTTTTTTATTTTCAGCACGTTTATCTTTCCGATTAACTAGAGACGCACCCAACCGAGTTCAGCCTTCTCACAGATGTAAAAAATCTCTCCCCCTCCCCCTCGGCCCTCTCCCCCCTCACCCCCCTCTCCCCCGCCCCCTCCCCCTCCCTCCCTCCCCCCCCCCCCCCCCTCCCTCCCTCCCTCCCTCCCTCCCTCCCTCTCCCCCTCCCACGCTCTCCCTCCCGCCCTCCCTCCCTCCCTCCCTCTATCTATCTATCTATCTATCTATCTATCTATCTATCTCTCTATCTATCTGTCTGTCTCTGTGTGTGTGTGTGTGTGTGTGTGTGTGTGTGTGTGTGTGTGTGTGTGTGTGTGTGTGTGTGTGTGTGCGCGCGCGCGCGCGTGCGAGTCAGACTAATGAAGGAGAAAGCAACACTCGAAGGAGGGTAAAGTCATCTGCTGAATGTATCAGGAGTTGGGACCAATGATGTAGTGCAGATGATAATACAAGTGCAGGCAGAGAGGTTTAAACCAGCTGTGTGATGCACAAGCATTTTGATGATCAGGGAAAATGAACAAATGCTTTGAGATGATAGCCTGACTTTGATTTGACATTTTAGTGACCATCATTCTGATGATAAAATGCTGCAAGAAGCATTGGTATACAGTTCATGACATAACATATATCCAGGCATATGGTCCAAATGATAATTAGCTGTAATATCCCAAAGACCTTAACATTATTTCATATACACATTCGGACCACACAACACCGTGCAAGAGCTGCCACTTGCACTCATATATGCTCAAAACATTAAAACCCATCCAACCAGAAAGAATGATATGAAAGATCCACTGATGAACTCCCGTTTAATGTCATCAAACATCACTTAAAGCCTTTTTAGCTAAACCATCTTGTGCATAGCCCCTGATCATTTCATTCCAAATTGTGGGGTTGCAATCTGGAAGAAAACTAAATACTACCTTTGCATCGTACGTACACCCACAGCTGCTGTATAAGTCAATCAATGCGTTTCCAATGTTTACATTCAGGTCATACCCATACTTCATGACCTCATTATGAAGATTTCTGCCTGTACCTAGGGCTCGCATACTTGTACAAGCCATAATAACAGACTTTATAGTTTCCTCATCTGGTGAGGTAGTACCAGTTTCTTGAAGTTGTTGATAGAGAAATAATGCATCCTCATGGAGGGCCTGATGCATGTGCCCATCAATCAAAGAATTCCATGTGTTTATATCATGTTCATACATCTTATTAAATACAATAAGAGCAGAGGCCAGATGACCATTCTTCATGTACATATATAACAATGAGTTGCTGACAGGTAGACTGGATTCGTAGTCACTGTTTACAATGTGGGAGTGAAACTGCCTTCCACGATATATGTCCATGATCATTGCACAAGCCTCGAGGATGCTAACAAATATCCCCTCATTTGGTTCTATAGATTGTTCTCGCATCTTGTAATAGAGCCCGAAAGCATGCTCTTCAAGCCCCTCAGATACATAGCCTCCAATGAGAGCATCCCATGATTCTGCATTGTATTCTGGCAAACGATGGAACACGTCCAGTGCTAGCTCTAAATGGCCACATTTTGCATACATATCAATTAAAGCATTTCCTACTACAAGATCTGAAG
Organism: Ceratopteris richardii; assembly: GCA_020310875.1. NCBI lineage: Eukaryota > Viridiplantae > Streptophyta > Polypodiopsida > Polypodiales > Pteridaceae > Ceratopteris > Ceratopteris richardii. The sequence goes on from CM035436.1 coordinate 142,043,346, forward strand.
CAAGACCATTTCTGCAAATCTGATGATGCAGCCATTTTCCCTGCTTCAGGTTCTTTTCAGTACCGCATGCTTGCAGAAGCACCACATAAACCATCTTATCAGGTTGACTACCTGCCTTCTGCATATCCTTGAATACTTGTACTGCTTCCAATACCATGCCCTTGCTTGCATATGCAGAAATGAGAGTCGACCATGAGTAGATGTTGTGCCTCGACATCCCATCAAACACTCGCTGTGCATCTTCTACACTGCCACATTTCCCGTACATATCTATTAGCATATTTGCTAACAGAACATTAGCTTTATAGTTATTTTCAAGTAGCTGTTCATGCACTCTTTTGCCTGCTATTAGATCTCTTTCTCGACTGCAACGTTGAATAAGAGAGGAAAATGTATTTATAGAGATCTTTATGTTTCGGTCCATGACTATGTCAATCATCCTTACTGCTCGTCTAAGACTTGGCTCACTCGGCACCTTCCGTACAAGAGTTGAGACGTCATTGCCACCAATGATGCTGCAATAATATCTCATGAACTGTCAGGGCCAAAACAATGAAGACAGCATATAAAGAAATGCCAGAGAGAACCACCTTTCATCATCTTCTGTAGCATCATCTTCAATCATAATTGATGAATTATCCTGTAATGCTGTACATTGTATATGAGCTTGAGGTGCACATGTGGATCTTGATTTCCGTTCAAGTGTATTCAACAAACTATTCACCAATTCGCAGTTTCCTGCAAATCTCCGCTGGGTTTCCTGCATGAAGACAGGTAGTAATCAATTACATTGTGGTTATTGAAGTCTAGAGAACAGAATGAGAAGTGAAATATGAAATTATCTTTCAAACAAAATCACAGCAATGAAATTTATGAAAAGTCTCAAGGATTTGCATCTCTATAGCAACATCACAGAAGCTGCAATCTCAACTATAGAGACTATAGAGGGTAACCATGGTGCTTCAGCACATAACTTGATCACCCTTATTTATAGCAGATCAAAATAGGCTAAGAACATTGCAAGAGGCCAAGAGTTATTGTACACCCATGTGTTGCACAAAAAATGAGCCAATCACATGGAATGTGGCAAAGGCATGGGGATATAATGCCGTCATACATCTATGCATTATCGAACGGCACGAAAAAAACTGCAATAAAGCTACTTCTGCTTTTTTCGGCAGAATTTTTGAAAGCTTTTGATTTAGCTTCTAGATGACTTTCATTAGTTTTTGATGATGCCACATGGTACATTGTCTACCATTTGAATAAATTAATATGATGCTGCCATGTGTCATTATTTGCTTTTCAAATTTTAAGTGCTTTTCACATAAATCTGCGAATTAGGGTTTGCTTTTTAACCTACGAATGGCTTCAAATAGTCAAGTGTTATACATCACTGGAGAGCTCTTGTTGAGTACTTTAACAATATCTCATAAAAAAATTTGACCCATTTTTCACCGTTTTTGTTCGGTGTTTGACCATGATTTGACCTTCAAATTTGATTTTTAACCTATAAGTGGGTCCCTAGTGGAAAGTTGCCCAAAAAATACAATATTTCCAATAATCCTCTCCTAACTTGGCACTAGCGGAATATGTCATGTAGGTATATTATTAATTATTAATTATTTAGTTAAGTACAGTACCTCTAACTTTCACATATCATGCTAAGTATCCACCATAACACACAAGGACCTTGAACATGGTGCGCACTCCTACAACACACATTACAAGGAGAACTCACACATCCCATACTCTTTTGAACCAAGTACTAAGGAGGTTAGAGACAAAAAAGGATGCTATGTAATGGATAGAATGTAAAATCAAACATACTCCCTCAACTATCAAGGTTCGCCAAGCCTATCAAGTTAAAAGTCATATGCTCTCATCTATACCTATCAAACAAACACACACACATATATACAAGGTGTTAAATGTCCACCCTAAGATGTTGAGTGTAGATATATTACCCCTCTTTGTTTACATAAGTCTTCCCCCTTGACCACCAAGTTGAATATGCCCGCTCCCTCATACATGGATGAGTGACAAACCCCAAGGAGCGCTTAGAAGGTTGTGTGATCCATGATTGGCTGACCCAAGCCCACCACCTCAATGTCCTCTAATTCGCTCATCTTGGAAAAGGAAATGATGTAATAGGGAGGGGATTCCACTCCCATCCAATGCAATAAATCAATATCACAATCCATGTTGCCTAGCAATGGGGAGTCATTTCCATCATATGATGTCACGACAATACTGTGATGCTCCAAACAGAGAATGGTCTAGTCCCATTTCCATATGTACTTGCTTCATTGTCTCGCTTCTTATTGCATCCCTTACCCAATCACGAATAACTCTGGCATGCCGAAGTCAAGGACGCCCATTGAGCAAGGTGGTAAGGTTTGTAAGGTTCGGTTCGAACCAAGTTCACATGAAGAACTTTGAAAGGTAAGCTTCATAAGGTTCTCCACAAAAAATTTATACAAACATTTAAATATAAAAATATATATTAATTTATTTATCTATATATATATATATATATATATATATATATATATATATATATATATATATATATATATATATATATATATATATATATATATATATATATATATATATATATATATATATATATATATATATATATACTCCTAAAAATATAGGTCATATGAAATACATAAGCCATTACATATGAAACACATTTCTAGTATTAGACAAAGTGGATGTGAGTATATATATATATATATATATATATATATATATATATATATATATATATATATGTGTGTGTGTGTGTGGAACTCGTTATGCACAATTTTAAGAACAATAACAAAAGCCGTAATAGGCACGACCCTTATGAACCTTACGCAAACCAAATTGACCGGAAGAACCTTACTTTGGATTCAATTCCCGAACTGAATCTACCTTGCCAGTAAGTAGGAAAAAGCTTCTAGATATGGAGGGCAAGCTAATGAGTCGTGACCACAAAATCTGAATAGATGCCATATCCTGGAAAATCGTGCATAGTCCAAGCCACAACTCAACGAACCATAATGCGTCTTTGATTAATGCTTGTCAATATATCAATGATATTAATACCTCTCCATAACTCTTGGAGATTGTCAACGAGAGGAGCAATATATACATTCATGTCTTTGACTTGTCTTTGTCATGGGATTAAAAGTGATGTTGGAAATTAAGTAGGCCCATAACTAAATTCCACATGTCCCATAGGTCTCCAGGATCTACAACACAAATTCTAGCTTCTTCCAAAATTGACAAACATGAACATAAATACTTAATCATACAATGATGAGACAAAGAAAGAGAGAAATTACACAACATGTAAGCCACTGCTTACTCACACTATCATATATACAAATGTCAAATTAAAATGTGGGAGTCAAAATCTCAACCACTCTATGAGAACAGAAATAGATGGAAGAGTGTATGTACAGAATTTACAAGAATATTCAGATGTAGGGACAAAAATCTGAATATGTATGAGATGTATGACCTTATAGGTTATAGAAGAGTGAATATGAGTGACTGAAAGAGGAAAGATCTGTTTGAAACTGATATTCAGCAAACCCTAATCTGAATTTAGGCTATGGAAGACTCTAAATCAGATGTGTGTGTGAAAGATCACATACTTATAGAATTAGCATAGAATGCTAACACGTTGCTGACAGAAATCCTCATACTCATATGGAAAACACCTTCTCTAACACCTCATCTGAATGCATGTAGCATGCATGTACTGATTCTCCTTTATGTATGCCGAATAGGACTCCTCTAGATATGGATGCCACTGCCTCCATAAGCTCCAAGTAGTACTTGTGTGCATAAAGAGAATATGTACCTGAATAACTAACATAAGATGCAATCTTATGTTAAGCTCCATCCAATGTCTTTGAAGAACACCGAAATCTTCATGTAGAAGACAATCTTCAAATACACAATCCAAACCACCAAACTGCTGATGAGTAAGTCTTCTCTACAAACAGAGTGTGAGCACACTCTTCTCCAAGAAGAACTCCATGGCTGCTCCTCAACATAGCTTCACAAAGTGCACCATGGCTGCCCCATGAGTGCTAGAGCACCACCTCCTCAAGCTCCACCACCTCCTCAAGCTAGCATTGGAATTGGTTGGGATGTCTTCAAAAGTGACTGAGTGCCTTCTTATATAGGCCATCATAACTCCTAACGACCAAAATAAAGTATAAACGATAAAAAGCTGATTTTTCGCGAATTAATTTTGGATCGTTGTTTTTTATTAAAACTCAACGAAAGTTTTTATAAGCTTTTGCTTTATTTTTAAATTATCACAGAAGATAGGTTTTGACTTGTTTTTCCACTATCTGACCACCTGATGAATGATCTGAAAACATTTTTATGACCTCCAAGCTGAGAGCTATCAAATGAGGTAAAAACCCTAAATCAGCAAAAAATTAGGATTAGGGTTTTCTCCCAAATCTGATCTTTGATGACTGCGTGTCATATACCATTAGAAATCTCTCATCAAGCTCTACAAGATAGGCTCATAAAAATTTTACCCAATTTTTGTGCCAAAAATGACCAAGTACGGATTTTGGACTGATGTGACATTGATTTCCAACAATCCCCCTTGCAATGTCATATTGGGAACTAAACTGGATATATAACTTCATTCATCTGCAAACTGACATAAGCTTCAAACTTGTCCTCCAAAATTGACCTTCAAACTTTATCTTCAAAAGTCTTCTTCAAAACTGAATTTGAACTTCTTCAAACTTCAAAAATCTGAATTTGTTGAATATGAACCATAATACGTGAGAAAATATGCAAACTAGATATCCAATAGTATTAGCATACATCAAGCAATCACTGCTTGACAACATATGTAGCATGAATTGTGAATCTTCTATCTCCTCAAATAAGTCTTCTCAAACCTGTAAGAATACACTAGGATCCACATATTTGCATTTACCTTAAGAAAGGTTTCTCAACGTACTTCTATTGTGTCATGTAGATACACTAAACAAAATCAGAAATCGAATCCTGGGACTTGTGACTGACAACTCACAACTTAGTGTATTATGAACACTAGCTGGTTCATCTCTGACTGTACTCAACTCAACTCATGAGTCTCACCAAAATTTTATAACTATGATGTCATCTTGTCTTCATCCTTGTTTTATCTGTGAGGCCTTCATACCTCTTTCCTTCAAAGTCTGGTATAATCATATATCAGCGCACCTCATAAGTAACATACCTCTCTGAAATATCAAGCTTCTCTTCAATAGAACTCTGGAACTTTCTCCCGAACAGGAACACCTAATAGGAACTTTCTCCAAACATTCTCCTTCTTCCTTCTTCTTCAAAAGTTGGAACATAAAGAGAAACTGACAAAGGAAATATAGGAATACCTGTAGGTATGATTTTGCATCCTTTCACATATGGCTGAAAATAAGTCTTCATGTTTCATCACTCCCCTGGATGATTTAACACTAGTATCCAAATTCCTTTAAAGTAAATCAGACTTTATGAAATCTGTGACGTCTTCCTTCTTTCAATAAATCTGATCTTCAATGATCACTACCTGTATCTGAAAACAAAATATCTGAACCCTTTTAATAGCACCGTATACATGCCAATAGCTTTCCCTTCCATTCCTGAACTTTCCAAAATCTAGAATAAGGTTAGTTGATCCTATCATAACAAAAAGCTTTCTGAAAGCATTCTAGGATTCATAATCTTCTTCAACATAACAAGTATCTTCTTCTATTTCTCTGCAACACTAATATGATAGAATCTGAAACTTTGACTTACTTTCAATGTTAAGAATTTTGCAAACAAAGGATAGACATCTGACTAAAAATACTCAAGATATTCAAGATCATACAAGATCTATCAAGATCTTACAAGATCTCTCCAACAAAATACCTGTGTAGAATCTGCTCTCATCAAACCTTCATGACCGAATGTTTGATTTGCAACCTGAATGTCTCTAAGTATCCATGCTTCTTACATAAAGTTGTAAAACTTTTCTTCAACTAGATCCTTTCTAAGAATCTGCAACTCCTACTTGAAACATAAGTGGACAAACTCTCACCTTGAGAACTCCAAAAGCTGCAAGTTGATACTTCATATCTTCATATTCTTCCCGGGTGAAATGTGATAGTATCTGCTTGACTTTCTTTTGGCTAACTCCACTTCTCAATCAAGTGATAGATATGATTGAACACCTTTTTGAATACAAGAATGTATCCAAAAGTCAAGACAAACATAGAAAGTAGATTCTCCATCTGACTGGTATATCAAGAAAATCTGAATTTTTCTGAATTTTCCTGAAAATACTGAATTTTCTGAATTTTTTGAAAATACTGAAATTCTGAATTTTTTCTGAAAATACTGAAATTCTGAAAATACTGAATTTTCTGAATTCTCATCCTCAAAAACTCTGAATTTTCTGAGTATACTAAATATGAGGTAACTTTTCCAAACTCAAAAAACCTCACTCCAAGTCTCCAACATCTGCTATAAATACTCTTTTACCTCAAGAGTTAGATAAAGAAGAAATATACTTCTCTATAACTTGTCATATACCAAGTAGCTCTGAATTGACACTCCAAGAATTCTTTGAAGGAACATATAAGCTTCCTGCTCAAAATCTTCAACTTATACATAACTCATACACATATGAATTAAAACATATAAGTTGTCTTAGATATATGCTGCTTTTCTTTCTCTCAATGCAATTCTTTGTAAAAACCTACTAAAACATGACCAAGTATAATGCAAAACAAGAAACTGCTTCTTCTTTAAACTATCTTTTTCACACAAAATGTTCTCGTAGACTTGTCTTTGGATGTAGAGGATAAAAGTAGGAAAAGTATATGGAAAATATAAGAGAAAAGGAAGTCTTACTTTCCCTTTGGAATTGTTGGACTTTCTTCTTCTGCATCTTTCTTCCACCTGATGATGTTAACATCTTCAAACTTCTCTTCCATACCTTTTATTCTCTTCATTTTGAAGTAGCAAGCACTCTTAACTTCTTCAAATGAATTTTTCTCTTCCTCTAGTGCTAAGAGTAAGAGACAAAACAAGCATGATATATGAATGGAAGTGAATATAGAAGATAAAACATGCTTCTACCATCTCAACTCCATCTCCTTATATGTTGAATATTGAATTACCTCTCTACGTACAAACTTTGATCAACAAAACTTTCAACCCTATGTTGGCTGAAAACAAAACTGCTCTGATCTCCAAATTTGTCTTCTTAGAACAGCTTTCTTGCCATGAAAGAGATCTATCAAAACTGTCAAGAACAACCTCTAGATACCTGTTTTGATGTAACTAATGCTTTAACTTTCAAAATAATGAAAGTTTTTAAAAGCACTTCTTGTATCCTTCAAATCTCTTCATAACTGCTCTTCTAAGATATGACCTGCAAATGACAATCTGATAGTAGAAACTAATACCTGTGATTTGATGTTGATCCGGTTCCTTCGTCTTCTCCAAACCATTGTTTTTCCTTGAATTTGAAGTAGCCTTTTCTTCATCAAGTCTTGGTCTTCATGCAATACTTCTGTAAAGTAAATTTACCCTTCCAAAAGTATTTGGCTTCTAACAGATCATCAGCTTCATACTCCACACTGATAAATAAACATGTAACTGAATTGTCTAATTCTCAAATCTCTACTCATCTAGATTAAGTGTGTATGTCATTAGAAGATGTTCTCAAACCATATGTTGTAAACTTGGGAGTTCTCATACCAAATGTTGGAAATTAGGTAGGCCCATAACTAAATTCCACAAGTCCCATAGGTCTCCAGGATCTACAACACAGATTCCAGCTTCTTCCAAAATTGACAAACATGAACATAAATACTTAATCATACAATGATGAGACAAAGATAGAGAGAAATTAGACAACATGTAAGCCACTGCTTACTCACACTATCATATATATACAAATGTCAAATTACAATGTGGGAGTCAAAATTTCAACCACTCTATGTGAACAGAAATAGATGGAAAAGTATATGTACAGAATTCACAAGAATATTCAGATGTAGGGACAGAAATCTGAATATGTATGAGATGTATGACCTTATAGGTTATAGAAGAGTGAATATGAGTGACTGAAGAGGAAAGATCAGTTTGAAACTGATATTCAGCAAACCCTAATCTGAATTTCGGCTATGGAAGACCCTAAATCAGATGTATGTGTGAAAGATCACATACTTACAGAATTAGCATAGAATGCTAACATGTTGCTGACAGAAATCCTCATACTCATATGGAAAACACCTTCTCTAACACCTCATATGAATGCATGTAGCATGCATGTACTGATTCTCCTTTATGTATGCCGAATAGGACTCCTCCAGATATGGATGCCACTGCGTCCATAAGCTCCAAGTAATACCTGTGTGCATAAAGAGAATAAGTACCTGAAAAATTAACATAAGATGCAATCTTATGTTAAGCTCCATCCAATGTCTTTGAAGTACACCAAAATCTTCATGTAGAAGATAATCTTCAAATACATAATGTAGATGGCTGATCCAAACCACCAAGGTGCTCATGAGTAAGTCTTCTCTACAAACAAGAGTGTGAGCACACTCTTCTCCAAGAAGAACTCCATGGCTTCTCCTCATCATAGCTTCACAAAGTGCACCATGGCTGCCCCATGAGTGCTAGAGCACCACCTCCTTGTTGATATATTCAGGTAGTGATGTGTGTGGACTGCCGGGGCACTTTTTTCCCTCTTTAGAAGGTTTTCTTCCCCGGCTTGTATATACACCTGTCGCCCTAATGGGCTACTTATCTTTGTACATTCTCTAATAATACATTCAGTATTGTGTGTTTTGCTCCAAGCTTCTTCTTCTTCCTTGTGTTGTTTGCGTGCTTCCGAAGACGTCTATCTCCAACAATTGGTATCACAACAGGTCGTCGCTCCATCTAGGGCGCCGTCGACACTCCTCCAGTTGCAGTCTCAGAATCGCACAAATTTTGGTGAGCATACTCAACATGTTTTCGAACGCACTATCACAGCGCTTATGCAGGCTATTTCGTCTTTTTGTGTCAAAGGTATATACCAGTTTATGTTCGCAAGTATAAGCGTCTCGAAGTCTCCTACAGGTCTAGCGGAATTCGTATGGGCAGTTCTGTTCAACTTTTTGAGATAAAGTCAATTTTCTGCATCAAGGTATTTTAGTCACCGGCCATGGCTGAAAGCACTGATGTATTCCGTATGTTGGCTGTTGAGGATAAGTTGGATGGTACCAACTACCCGTTATGGGCTTATATGATGCGACATGTGTTGGTTGCAAAAGGACTGTGGAACATTGTGCAGGGTTTCGAAAAACGTCCTATCACACCTGCAACTGTTACAACAGCAGGTAATGAGGCTGATGCAAAAAGTGTCGAAGATGATGATATTCTGCATATTCCTATTCGTGTTGCGGTTTCTGCTGCACCTACTCCAGAGCAGATTCGTTGGGATGGCAGAGATGCCGAAGCACATGCATTGATAGCTTTGTCTGTCAAACGTGCCATTAATCCTCACATTCGCTCTTGCAGAACAGCTAAGGATGATTGGGATACACTTACCACATTGTACCAAGTTAGGAATGAGGCTCGTGTTTCTTACCTCCAAAAACAGTTGGAGAGTGAGCACATGAATGAAGGTGATTCTATGGACAGTTTCTTAACGAAGATCAAAGACTTGAAGGAAGAGTTGATTTCTGCTGAGGAGGTTATACCAGATAGCTCACTTGTGCAGACCGTTCTGAATGGTCTTCCTGATTTATATCAGAGTTTTTCTTCTACTCTTCGGTTGATGATGAAAGGAAATCCAAATGCCTTATCATTTGAGGAGTTAGTCTCTGTTCTGTTGCGGGAAGATCAGTCCAGGCAGAACAGGTCCAATATGCGAGTTGCAGATCAAGCTTTCCTGGCTAGTCAGAAGGACAAAGGAAAATGGAGCTCTTCAACTAGTAAGCAGAAATCTGCTAATTTTGCATATTCGAAGAAGGAAGATAAAGATGAGAAGAAATCAAAAAAGCAGACATTGTTTTGTAAGTACTGTAAAGGGAATGATCATATCATAAAGAACTGTCCAAAACTGGTTGCTAAAGAGGCAAAGAAGAAAGAGGCTTGAATGGTTGTTGTAGAGGCCTCTATACCAAAAACAGAGTCTGCTAATCTTGTGCAGAAAGAAGAATGGGCGTTTACTACTGTCTGCAGTTTTGACCCATCTTCTCATGAGGAGTGCATGTCTACAGTAGACTCAGATGTTTGGTATTTTGACAGTAGGGCGACCAAACATATTACCTCGCAGCGCAGTTTCTTCTCTTTACTCGAGCCTTCTCCTACAGGGAATACTGTTACATGCGCCAACAACTCCTCTTATCCTGTTATGGGAGTTGGTAAGATCATTTTGACTACTGCTGATGGTAGTTCTTTCACTTTCTCAGATGCTTTATTTGTGCCAGGGATCAAGAAGAACCTGTTATCAGTTTCTGCATTAGCCAAGATTGGCTTGGTTGTGAAATTTGTTGATGACAGGTGTACAGTTCATGATATGTTAAATGGAGATGTGATTATTGCTTCTGGTATTTTATGTCGTGGGCTGTATAAGCTCATAGACTATGAAAGATCTCTAAATGATTTGGCATGTGCAGTAAATGATTCTCAGGCTATGTCAGATGCAAAGCTTTGGCATGCACGCTTTGGTCATCTGAATTTTGCTAGTTTGCTATGCTTGCAGAAATCTGAAATGGTATCCTCTTTGCCCAAACTTGAAGCACCTGGAAAACATGTTTGTGAAGATTGTATTTTGGGCAAAATGCAACGTTCGTCCTTTCCAAAAGATGGTTCAGTTCAAGCTACTCAGAAATTGCAGCTTGTACATAGTGATGTCTGTGGTCCTATGCAGACACCTTCTTTTGGGAATTATCTTTACTTCGTGACTTTCATCGATGATTTTTCCAGGCATGCATGGGTATATCCATTGAAGGCAAAGTCCGAAGTGTTCATGTGCTTCAAACAGTTTTTGGTTTTGGCTGAAAATCTGCAAGCATGTAAAATGGGCACCCTCTGTTCTGATCGAGGGGGGGAATATATGTCTTTTGATTTTAATGCATTTTTGACTGAACGTGGGATAAAACACCAGTGTACAGTGCCGTATACACCTCAACAAAATCGAGTTTTTGAACGAAAGAACAGGTCACTCATGGAGATGGCGAGGTGTATGGTCAGAGTCAGGCTTTACCACATAGTTTCTGGCTTGAGGCTGTCATGTGTGCAGCATATGTACTGCACAGGTGTCCCACTAAAGCGCTACAGTCTATCACTCCATATGAGGCTTGGCATGACCGCAAGCCATCTGTTGCTCATCTGCGTGTTTTTGGTTGTTTGGCATATGCATTAGTGCCTGAACAATATCGCACAAAATTGGATGATAAAGTAGTAAAATGTATTTTTGTTGGGTATAGTTCTGAAAGTAAAGGCTATCGTCTGTATCATCCACAGACTAAACGCATTCTGGTTAGCCATGATGTTGTTTTTGTGGAAGATGCTATTCAGCCATTGCTTTCATGTACTAAGGAGACATCTGTTAGCTCCAAAGACATGTATGATACTTTGCTGCCTCTTTTTACAGGTGGACAGTCTAGTGCTAGTGCTGGTCCTAATGAGGAAACTTCTCAGCCTTTGCAGGTTTCATGTGATGATGCAGATAATTCCATTCCATTTCTGATGCAGATGTACATGATGCACTTATTGATGAGAGAGCTGATATTGAGCAGGCAAGAACTATGCCAAAATGGCTCGTGCAGACATTGCGTGACAGCAAATTAGATGCACCTCTATCATATCGTACTCCTTCAGGCTCTCATAGTGCCTCTTTTGCATCAGATTGCTATGCTATGGCTGCATCTAGTCTTTGTGATGAGAATGAGCCTGTTTCGTTTGATGGAAGCACAAAATTCAGAAAATTGGATGGCTGCTATGCAATCTGAATATGATGCTATAATGAGGAATGGTAATTGGTCTTTATGTGACTTGCCTCCTGGCAAGAAGGCCATTGGCACTAAGTGGGTATACAAGCTCAAGCATAAATCGGATGGTACAATTGACAAGCATAAGGCTAGGCTTGTTGCAAAGGGTTATGCACAGGAAAGAGGCATTGATTTTGATGAGACCTTTGCACCTACATGCCGTATGACTACTGTTCGGAGCATCTGCACGCTTGCAGCTCATCATGGTTTGAATGTACATAAGTTGGACATTAAAACAACATTTCTGGATGGTGACTTGCATGAAGAAGTGTATGTTTTTCAGCCCCGTGGCTTTGTGCAGAAAGGGCATGAAAACCAGGTGTGCATGCCTATCTAGTTGCACATGGTTTTGAAAATAGTCCAACTGAAAGCACCTTATGTGTTAAGCGTGCTACTGATGTGCTTCTGATCATTGTTGTCTATGTTGATGACATGCTGCTCACTGGTCCTATTGAGAAGCATATTGCTGATTTTAAGGCTGATTTGCATGCCTTTTTTGAGATGTCTGATTTGGGACATTTGCATCATTATTTGGGCATTCAGTTTATACAAGTTGATGGTGGAATGGCTTTGTGTCAAACGAAATATATTGACACATTATTGCAACGTTTTCTCCTTGAAGACTGTAAGCCTATTGCCACTCCTATGGAGATAGGTTTACGATTGAGTCTTCATGATGCTCGAGATGCATTTGATGTTGTTCTCTATGAGCAGGCTATTGGATGCTTGATTTACTTATGCATTACTCGGCCAGATATTCAGTTTTTTGTCTCACATATGAGCAGGTTTATGCATTGCCCAGGAGTCAAGCATTGGAAGGCAGTTAAGCGCATCTTTCGCTATTTGAGTGGTACTCGGCTACTTGGGTTGTTTTATCCCAAGGGGGGATCACTACCGCCAGATTTGCATGCTTTTTCTGACTCTGATGGGGCTGGTCGTGTGTCCACTAGTGGCTTTTGCTTCATGCTTGGTAGCTCATGTATATCTTGGTTGAGCAAGAAGCAGCCTACTCTGGCCACTTCCAGTTGTGAGGCTGAGTATAGGGAAGCTTTCACAGCTATTGTTGAGTGTGTGTGGCTCATACGCCTTATGGCTGATTTGGGTGTTGGTCAAACTTCTGCCACCACCATCTTCACTGACGATCAGAGAGCATTGGCAATTGCGAGAAACCCTGTGTTCCATGCTCGCACTAAGCACATTGAGGTGCACTATCACTATGTCAGGGAGAGGTTCTCTGCTGGGGAGCATATGTTCCCACGCAGGAGAACATTGCAGACCTTTTCACGAAGGCTCTCCTAGGGAGAAGTTTGAAACTTTCCGCAAAGCTTTGGGCTTACTTCCTTTTGTGGAGTGATTTCCACATAGCTTGGCACTTCCTTATACATGAGTGCAAGCTCCCTGTTCACCGCATCACTCCCAGGGGGGATTTGTTGATATATTTAGGTAGTGATGTGTGAACACACTAAGACTGTCGGGGCACTTTTTTCCCTCTTTAGGAGGTTTTTTTCTCTCGGCTTGTATATACGCCTATTGCCCTAATGGGCTACTTATCTTTGTACATTCTCTAGTTATACATTCAATATTGTGTGTTGTGCTCCAAGCTTCTTCTTCTTCCTTGTGTTGTTCGCGTGCTTCCGCAGACGTCTATCTCCAACACTTCTCAAGCTCCACCACAAGCTAGCGTTGGAATTGGTTGGGATGTCTTCAAAAGTGACCGAGTGCCTTCTCATATAGGCCACCATAACTCCTAGCGACCAAAATAAAGCATAAACGATAAAAAGCTGATTTTTTGCGAATTAATTTTGGATCGTTGTTTTTTTATTAAAACTCAACGCAAGTTTTTATAAGCTTTTGCTTTATTTTTAAATTGTCACAGAAGATAGGTTTTGACTTGCTTTTTCCACTATCTGACCACCTGATGAACGATCTGAAAACATTTTTATGACCTCCAAGCTGAGAGCTATCAAATGAGGTAAAAACCCTAAATCAGCAGAAAATTAGGGTTAGGGTTTTCTCCCAAATCTGATCTCTGATGACTGTATGTCATATACCATTAGAAAGTTCTCATCAAGCTCTACAAGATAGGCTCATAAAAAGTTTACCCAATTTTTGTGCCAAAAACCAAAATTAGGGTTTCTGCCCTAAAAGGATTTTGGACTGATGTGACATTGATTTCCAACAAGTGAAAGCATCGACATAGACCTCTTCACTTTCAAGGCAACATGTTCCACTTGTTGATATATTTAGGTAATGATGCGTGTGAACACACTAGGACCATCGGGGCACTTTTTGCCCTCTTTAGGAGATTTTTTTCCCGGCTTGTATATATGCCTATAGCCCTAATGGGTCGCTTATCTTTGTACATTCTAGTGGTAATACATTCAGTATTGTGTGTTGTGCTCCAAGCTTCTTCTTCTTCCCTGTGCTATTCACATGCTTCCGCAAACCTCAAACTCCAACAATTGGTATCAGTGCATGTCACCACTTCATCTAGGGCGTCGTCGACACCCCTCCGGTCACAGTCTCAGAATCACACGAAATTTTGGTGAGCATACTCAAGGTGATTAGGAGATCAAAATATCTTCGCTTTGAGGTGCCGAAATCATGATCTGAGCTCATTTTGGCCGCCGAACACACTATTGCAATGCTTATGCAAGCTATTTCGTCTTTTTGTACCGAAGATATATACAGGTTTCGGTTCACCAGTAGAAGCATCTCGAAGTATGTTGTAGCTCTGGCAAAACTCAACAAGGTAGTTCTATTCAATTTTTTGGGATACGGTCAATTTTCTGTATCATGGTATTTTAGTCAATAGCCATGGTTGAATGCAGTGATGTATTTCCGTATGTTGGTTGTTGAGGATAAGTTTGATGGTACAAATTACCCATTATGGGCTTATATGATGCATCATGTATTGGTCGCAAAAAGATTGTGGAATATTGTGCAGGGTGTTGAAGACATCCTATTACACCTGCAAATACAAGTATTGAAGCCGATGCAAATGGCGTCGAAGATGGTCATATTCTACAGATGGTCATATTCCTATTCATGCTTCCATTTTGGCTGCCCTACTGCAGAGAAAATTCGTTGAGATGGCAGAGATGCTCAGGCACATGCATTGATAGCCTTGTCTATCAAACGTGCCATTATTCCTCACATTCGTTGTCGCAGAATAGCTAAGGATGCTTGGGATATACTTATCACTTTATACCAGGCCAGGAATGAGGCTCGTGTTGCTTATCTCCAATAATAGTTGAAGAGTGAGCACATGAATGAAGGAGATTCCATGGACCGTTTTCTAACAAAGATCAAAGATTTGAAGGAGCATTTGATTTCTGCTGACAAGTCTTGCCTGACAATTCACTTGTGGAGACTCTTCTGAATGGTCTTCCCAATTTGTATCAGAGTTTTGCTTCTACTCTTCGTTTGACGATGAAAGGCAAGTGTAGAATGAAGAATGAGTGTTTACTACTGTTTGCAGTTTTGACCCATCTTCTCCTGTACAGTGTATGTCTGCAATAGACTCATATGTTTGGTACTTTGATAGTGGGGCAACCAAACATATTACCTCGGAGCGTAGTTTCTTCACTTCACTCGAGCCTACCCCTACACGGAATACTGTCATATGCGCCAACAACTCCTCTTATTCTGTCATGGGAGTTGGTAAGATCATTCTAACTACTGTCGATGACAGTTCTTTTACATTGTCAGATGCTTTATTTGTGCTAGGGATCAAGAAGAATCTGTTATCAATTTCAGCTTTAGCCAAGATTGGCTTGGTTGTGAAATTTATTCATAACAGATGTACAGTTCATGATCTATCAAATGGCGACGTGATTATTGCTTTAGGCATTTTATGTCGTGGGCTGTATAAGCTCATAGACTATGAAAAATCTGTGAATGATTCAGCATGTGCAATACATGATTCTCAGGCTATGTCAGATGCAAAGCTTTGGCATGCACGCTTTGTTAATCTGAATTTTGCTAGTCTGCTACGCCTACAGAAATCTGAAATGGTATCCTCTTTGCCCAAACTTGAGGCATCCGGTAAACATGTTTGTGAAGGCTGTATTTTGGGCAAAATGCAAAGTTCCTCCTTTCCAAAAGATGGTTCAGTTCAAGCTACTCAGAAATTGCAGCTTGTTCATAGTGATGTTTGTGGTCCTATGCATACACCCTTTTTTGGAAACTATCTTTACTTCGTGACTTTCATTGATGATTTTTTCAAGCATGCATGGGTATATCCATTGAAAGCAAAGTCCGAAGTGTTTATGTGCTTCAAAGAGTTTCTGGATCTGGCTGAAAATCTGTCGGCATGTAAAATGGTCACCCTCCGTTCTGATCGAGGGGTGAATATATGTCTTCATATTTTAATGCATTTCTGGCTAAATGTGGGATAAAACATCAGTATACAGTATCGTATACACCTCAATAGAATGGAGTTGCTGAAAGGAAGAACAGGTCACTCATGGAGATGGTGAGGTGTATGGTCAAGAGTCAAGCTTTACCACATATTTTTTGGCTTGAGGTTGTTATGTGTGCAGCATATGTAGTTTCTGGCTTGAGGTTGTTATGTGTGCAACATATGTACTTAATAGGTGTCCCACTAAAGCGCTGCAGTCTATCACTCCATATGAGGCTTGGCATGGTCGCAAGCCATCTGTTGCTCATCTACATGTTTTTGGTTGTTTGGCATATGCATTAGTGTATGAACAACAACGCAAAAAATTGGATGATAAAGCAGCAAAATGTATTTTTGTTGGGTACAGTTCTGAAAGCAAAGGCTATCGTCTATATCATCCACAGACTAAACGCATTACTTTCATGGATGTTGTCTTTGTAGAAGATGTTATTCAGCCATTACTTTCATCTATTAAGGAGACATCTGTTAGCTCCAAAGACATGTATGATACTTTGCTTCCTCTATTTACAGGTGGACAATCTAGTGCTAGTCCTAATAAGAAAGCTTGTCAACCTTTACAGGTTTCATGTGATGATGCAGATCATTCCATTTTTTATGCAGATTTACATGATGCACTTGTTGATGAGAGCGTTGATATTGAGGAGGCAAAAAACTATGCCAAAATGGTTGGTGCAAACTGTGTGTGACAGCAAATTAGATGCACCTCTGTCATATCGTACTCGTTCAGGCTCTCATAGTGCCTCTTTTGCATTAGATTGCTATGTTATGGCGGCCTCTAGTCTCTGTGACGAGAATGAGCCTGTTTCATTTGATAAAGCACAAAATTCAGAAAATTGGATGGCTGCTATGCAATCTGAATATGCTGCTATAATGAAGAATGGTACCTAGTCTTTATGTGACTCTTGGCAAGAATTCCACTGACACTAAGTGGGTATACAAGCTTAAGTGTAAGCCTGATGGAACAGTCAACATGCATAAGGCAAGGCTTGTTGCAAAGGGTTATGCTCAAGAAAGAGGCATTGATTTTGATGAGACCTTTGCTCCTACTTGCCGAATGACTACTGTTCATAGCATCTGTGTACTTGCAGCCCATCATGGTTGGAATGTACATCAGTTGGACATTAAAACTACATTTCTGAATGGTGACTTGCATGAAGAAGTGTATGTTTTTCAGCCCCGTGGCTTTGTGCAGAAAGGGCATGAAAACTAGGTGTGCAGGTTGAAAAGGCATTATATGGGTTGAAAGAAGCACCATGTGCTTGGTATGAAAAAATACATGCCTACCTTATTGCACATGGTTTTGGGAACAGTCCAACTGAGAGCACCTTATATGTTAAGTGTGCAAATGGTGTGCTTCTGATCATTGTTGTGTATGTTGATGATATGTTGTTCACTGGTCATCATGAGAAGCATATTGCTGATTTTAAGGCTGATTTGCATGCCTCATTTGAGATGTCTTATTATAAAGCGATAATAGCATACATAAGAGAATATGCACACATGAACAAGAGTACAAAGGAACAAAATACTGAAAGTAAGGTCAAAAATACTATGCTCCAATTAATGATAATACATTTACATGATGATGATATGCTCCAAATAACTACAAAGTAACATAAGAAAATTACTCACTAACTCATGAATACCAAAGAGAGTAAGTAAAGGGTAAGGGAGATAGCGTATGAAGAGGCTTAGACTGAATAAGAGCTCCAAAGCAAATTCCAACAAGAGTAGAGAGTCCTCCAAAAGTGTAGGAGCATACACTACTCCAAGCACTCAACACCTCCTAGAGTGTAAGCATACTCCTCCTCTAACTCCACACATGAAATCCATTCCCAAGAAAGTATGTGAGATACTTCTCTGCACTCACGAGAGCAAGTGTAAGAGGAGCACCCACTCAGTGAAGATGAATATGTGAGGCATAGCATGGATTTATATGGTTTGTAGAGGTGAAAGTGTTTTCAATAAAGCACTCACAATTGCAACAAAAGAGGGCATGGGCCATGCATAAGTGCATTTGGTAGTTTATGATGACATGGAAGATCGATTTAAGGCACATGCCTCAAATCTTAGTCATAAGGCTTACTTAGTGTCTTGAACAAGTTTGGAACCAATCGATTAAGTATGGAAATAATTAGAGCCAATATTAGGTGGCTCTTGACCTTTTTGAGTACATTTAACTAAAAATTAAGGTTTGACTTTTGAGGGCTGAAATGATAAAATTAGGGTGAGTGTTGTATATGTTTGGATCACTCTCTTTGAGTACTCATGCAAGAAACTAATTATTAAGACCACCACATGCTAGAGAGATGACTCGCCTCCCAACCTTATGCCTCTATATATAGCTTCATGAATCAATGAGGAGCACAAATGTAACTAGAGTCCATAAGTGCATGTGCAATCTCCACCATTCCTTTAATATCTTCCACTAAAGTCTACTAGTGGTTGAAGTGATCTCGACCACTGCTTCAGTACCTTCCACTAGAGTCCACTAGTGGTTGGTATACTTGCCACTCGAGTCAAGTCTCTGTGGACTCAAGTTAACTCATGTTAACTTGAGTTAGAAAGCACTTTGGGCAAAACTCTCTCCCCATGCTCCCCATGGGGGTTAAACCCAAGACCTCGTCCTTGACAACCTTGAGACTTAACCACTAGGCTAAGTGGATCACTTGTTTAAGAGATCACATGAACTTATATTTAAGTCTAGTCTCGAGATCTTTGGCCATACACACGAGTGACCAAACGGTGTCGGATTTCATATTTGTTCGTACCAGTGGACCCTTAGATCATAGACTTACTTTATTACATTCTCCCCCCCCCCCCCTTGGAACGATTTTGTCCTCGAAAATAAAGCTATATAGTAATTGTAGGTAACCCCCGAGCCTCATGTTCTAATCTGGAAGAACATGTTTCATCTCTGTGGTGGGAACCCTAGCCAAATGATTCAAAACACTATCTAACTTTGCCCTTGATAAAGTGATCGGAGTGCAAAGTAGGGAATGAATAATCAGGGTGGATCAAAAAACATCCCTGGTCTATTCACTATCTTCACTATGTGCTATCTAGGCACTACCATGTGAAATGGGTGGCTTCTAATTACTAGTCCAAATCTGGGCATCACTGGTGCATGGACATAGTAACTAAGGTGGGATTCGTATCCCTGATAAGACTTTGAGAACTCTTTATTCACTTGACTTTGATTTGAAAAACTAGAAGTCTAATGGTCTCAAACATCTAACTTGGACGTTTGTACTGTGGTTCACTCCCAACCAACATTTACTTGATTTTTTACCTGATTGGACCTTGAAAATTCTATGTAGAATGTAGGAGAAAGTTTGCCATTTACTTTTGGTCAACCTTACTTTAACTTGACCAAGTCAAATCCAAAATGAAAGTTATCCAACTTAGGACACTTTTCTCAAAGAGTTTAGCTTTAACGTCTTGGTGATTGTCAATCTTATGAGCAATTCCTAACTTTTCTTTTCAAAGAGTGTACTAAACTCTAGAGTTTTAGCTTTAACTTCTTAGCAATTGTCAATCTTATGAGTGATTCCTAACTTTTCTTTTCAAAAAGTGTACTAAACTCTATGAAAGTCATTAGAGTTATGCTATGTAACTTAAAGCAAACTCAAATGAATAAGTCAACTTATACTTAGGATCTTTTGAAGATTGAAAGGGTTCTTATACAAAACATCTATCTCTGATGTTTATTTTAGTTAACTGGTTCCAACCGGTTAACCCTGGGCTTTCATGAAAAGAATGAGATACTCTATCCGAGTCAAATCTAAAAGATTTGATAAGCGGAAAGAAAGAACTAAAACTATGTGCAACCAATTCAAACTTCAAAGATACTTGAACTTGTTGTGAGTCAAACTCTAAGCGACTCAAGACTTTAATTGTTTAAAGATCTGTTTCAACAAGGTATTGAAGCAATTTATCTATCTTTAAGAGAAAGAAACTAGATTCTCAAAAAGATCCATGGAGTAAAACTAAACATCATCCAACCACAAGATACTAATGTGGTATCCAACATCAATGTGTCGACTCACTGAGGTTCTATTGATGATATTGTACTCAAAATAATGCTTCACTTGAGACTATGATTTTTTTATGATTGATTACAGGGAATGCAATTCTTGTGCATTACTTTGAGTCAAAATATTGAATTTACCAAGTTACACTAGGAACTCGCCGCTCGGTGCTTGACTTAGTCCGTCGAACCTTGGTTGAAATGATCATTTCAAAGTCTTACTTCTTCATAAATGTACCAATATTTTTGAATAAATGACTACAAATACCACAAATGTAGCTAATGCAAGTGGTGTTGAGAATGTTGTTAAGTTCTAACTTTGTTGTAGTTTTGATATTGACTAAGTGAAGTGTATCATTCGCATCCCAACCATTTAGAGCAACTTTGATGGGATAGAGGAGATGCATAGGCACATGCCTTGATTGCTTTTTCTGGTCAAGTATTACATTATCCCACAAATTCGTTTATGGAATACCAAATAAGATGCTTTGGCTACTCTCCACATTATATCAAACATAAAATACCGCTTGTCCTGCTTATATGGATAGTTTCTTTATTATATGGACTGTTTTTTTATAAAAGATCAAAGACTTGAAAGAGCAATTGCTTGTTACAAAAGAAATCATGTCCGACAATTCACCTATGCATATTATTCTTAATGGGCTACAAGATTCTTATCATCGTTCTCATAGTACATTTAAATCGTCGATTTTTAAATAAAAAACGTTTTTTAAATTGTGAAAACGTTCTAAACGATTTTTAACGATTTTTAATGAGGTTTTTTTGGAAAAAATTAGATTTCAAAAAAATACCTTTATTTCAAATGCATTTGAAAACTATTGAAACTAGCATGGTGATTATATACTATTACGTGATTTTATATGTCATTCATGTCATGTTTATCAAAAAAGTGTATAATATGCATTGGTACATAGCTTTTTGTTTCACAAAAAATAAAAATCTCTCATAAGGAATAAAAACCCCGATTTTTATTTTGGATTTTATAAACCTCTACGATTTAAACGATTTAAATCCCGATTTAAATCTCGTTTTTAAACCTCTTCTTGTACTATGATCGTTCTACTGTACTCTTCAATTTAGAGAGAAGACAATCTGAATGTCTTATCATTTGAAGACTTCGCTTTTGCATTGTCGCAATGCATCAATCTAGGCTGAATGGGTATAGTGTGATGCAAATCAAGCTTTTATTGCTAGTCAAAAGTGCAAAAGTAAACTACATCTTTTCTCTAACAAGCAAAACTCTATGAGAGGAAATTAGGAAAGCAAAAACAACTTTGAAAATACTCCAATGATCGTGTCAATAAGATGATGTCTTACAAAGGATTCTAAAAAGGAAAGAAAAAAGAGGCTCAAATGTCTGTTGCATATTTCTCTACTTTTGAGACCAAGTTCGATAACCTTGTGCTAAATGAAGAATGCATGTTTATTACCTAGTGTAGTTATGGCCTATCCATTCATGACAATTGTATGTCTAGAGTGAACTCCAATGTTCAATACTTCGATAGAAATGCAACCAAACATATTACCTCACCTTGTAGATTTTTACACTTTACTTAAGTCTAACTCACTTGCAAATATTGTCACATGCACAGAAAACTACTCTTATCTTGCAATGGAAGTTTGATAGATTACCCTAAATGGAAGTATCTCCATATTATCAAATGCTTTATATATTCTAAGGATCAAAGTGCACATTCTATCAATGTCAAGCCAAGATTGGCTTAAAAGTTAAACTTGTTGATAATAAGCAACTCACAATCCCTCTAATGGTGATGCAAGTATAGCTTCTAGAGTGCCATGTCATAGGTTATATAAGCTTAGAAATTATGGGAAATCTATGGATGATTCATCATGTACAATTCAAGATTGGAAGATCATTTCATATGCAAAACCTTGGCATGCACTAACACAAAAAAAAAAAATTAAGGACAAGGCTATGATATGTGTATATATACCTTCATAAGTTCGTAAGGAAAAACCGACACCCAAAGCAAGAGACTACACAAAAATAAGATCAATACAAGTCATGAAAAATACAAACAAATAAGAAAGCCAATACAAAATGAACAATATTGAAAAACAATAAACACATTTTATATTGAAAAATAAATAAATAAAAACAAAGTAAAATAAAAGTTAGTAAAAATAAAATTAAAAAGAAGAAAAAGTAAATAAATAAATAAAATAAAAAAGAGAAAATGACCAAGTAATATATAGTCAAGCACACAACAATAACAACAAAAGATATACATATTCAAATTTTTTAATCATAGCAATAATAATAATAAATAAGAGATAAACACTTTTAAAAAAAAAAAATTGTAAATAAATTATTAAAAAAATTTTGAAAAAGTAAAAAAATTTAATAATTAAAAAGAGAGAGATTATCAATAAAAATGGAAAAAGGAACAATTCTTTTTTTATAAAAATTAAAAAAAGGAAAAGAAAAAAAATAATATTATTATTTAAGAAGATAAAAGAACAATAACAAAAACAAAACAAAAAGTGCATCTTCAACTTCTATGGCTGGTACACCATAAAATCAACGGGTGTCTTTTGTATTAAAATTTGTTTTTATACTCAAATTTCACCAATTGCTATAACACATGTTCACGAGTGGCTTTGCTTCATGATTCATAGATCACTCATATCTTGGTTGAGCAAGACACATCTTGATGTGGTCACCTATAGGTGTGAGGTGTAGTATAGGGAAGTTTTCACAACTACCATTGAAGGTATGCGGCTCATGTACCTTATTGTTAATTTGGATATAGATCAATCCTTTGCCACCATCATCTTTACTTGGAACCAAAGAACAACAAAAACTTTGAGGAACCCAATGTTTTGTTCTTATTCATGGCAAATTGAGGTGCATCATCATTATGTCAAAAGAGATATAAGCTTGGCTTATGTGCCTGCACAAGATAGCCTTGCAAACCTTTTCGCAAAAGCTCTTCCTTGTGAGACGTTCAAAGCTTGGTTTTCTCCCTTTTTGTGGATTGTTCATAGTCAACATAGCTTGCCACTTCCTTATATGAGTATCTTCTCTCTATATTTTCCACCGCTCCCAAGAGGGGATTTGTTAATGATGCATAATGTTCGTAATGTGTAAGCACACACTTGGTTATGCCATGGGAACCTTTTCCATATTTAGAAGGTTCATTTTTCCCAGCTTGTATATATACATATAACCCTAATAGGTTACTTATCTTTGTATAATACATACTTAGTAATATCATTATGTGTTGTACTCTTATTTCTCCTCCTTCATCCTATTGTTTGTGTGCATTCCCTTCTCCCTTAACTCCAATAATCATGAACCTCAAGGGTTCAAATGGAAAATTTAATGGGAAAGCAATCAAGTTTATATTCATTGGGTCACAATTCAATAAGCAATGGTTACAACTTCATGATCCAAAAATTGGAAATATTTTTGATAGCAAGGGTTTTTTTTTTGCAAAAAGAAGTTTCTTATTATCCATATCGATTTGACTTTCCACTATAGGAGATGCTTTTGAAGAGTTATTACCACTCACCTTAAATGGAATAGTTAAATGTACTAGACAAGTTTCATCATAATAATGCACTCTCCTCAAGAATTTTCTACAAGAGAACAACAACCTTTAGGTGTTTCTATATTTCTCATTAGTATTTAAAATTATTTTGCCAAAGTTACAAATATCTTTTCCACATAGATCTAGAAGGTAACTACCAAAGACAACCATGTATGGTCTTCAATGATCAACGCAAAGTTCTTAAGATTTTGAGTGCAAATTTCAAGTTTGTGGCTTACAATGTCTTGGTACCTATTAATAGTAAGTGTTCAAATTTATTAATGTATACGTATCAATCTAAAATTCAGTTCTATTTATGATGAAGCTCCTCTTGATTGACTCCAAGAATGAAAAACAAATAAACCACACCAAGGCACGACACCAAGTTTAACTCTCAAGCAAAAACTCTAAATGATTCTTACCCTCTCATTTGGCATATGAACTATACATATGCACCCTTAAGCGTAAAGTGCTTAAGAATCCTACCACAAGCTTTAAGATTTTGTCTTTGGATGTCCTTATACCTAATCGTGAGGCAACCAAGACGTGGAGAGTAACAATGTGATTCATCGATTTAGGGTCAAACATTGCAACTAAAGTGTCCCTCTCTTCCATATATGCAATCAAAGTTCAATAATTACACAAGTGCCTTGAGCTCTTGTCTTTTTGCGCTCTTTGACTGGCACTCTAATACTATGATAACAATAGACTCCACAACGCTAAAAAATGTGCATTGCATGTAGCCAAACAGGAAATACATACTACAATTCTATAATACATTTGAACCTAAAGTGATTAATAGCATTTTGAACTATTCACCGAGCTGTTGTCCAACTTTTTATGTCAGATATATACACATGTATGATATTTCCTACACGTCACGGAAATAAAAATGGTCATTAGATGCTCGAATCTACTTTCTGGCATCTATATTTAAGGCTGCTAAACATAGACAGAGAAAAACGATTTGCCCATGGAGAAACGCGCACGGAAATTGTCAGGTCCTTTAATCACGTTATAGAACACGATGTTGGCAACCCTCTTGATTGCCATTACGTATTTGTAAATGAAACTCACACATATATTTACACCAGCTTTATTAGAGAACAAACAGGTCATTGCGCTACAGAGATGAAAAACAGAATACTACAGGCTGAAAGTGCAGACTTGGCGTACCGAGCAGGAAAAACATCTGATAGAGTGACTCCTAATGTAACCGTGTTTGTGAGCTGACGCAGGTCTGAGTACTGAAGAACGAGAGCACAAAGATGAGGCAGAGAACAATGAGAGACCAGAACCCTTGGGCGGGGAAATAAACGGATCATTGGGCAATGGCATCGTTGTGGGATTACAATTCGCCTTTGCTTCAACCCCTTCCAACGTAAATATTTCTATGAGCAGAACCTTTATTCACAGAGAAGAGGCTGCTCCCTACTCTTTTCTCCATTTGATCGATTTGCTTGGAAGACAAGGTCACCATGATATGCATGCAGATTCTAATTCTGTGGCTGTGCTCAACAGTAACTTCATCCAAGAGCCAACAAGATGCTTAACAGCTCCTTCGATCAATGAGCTCGGATGATGACACTTGTGAACGGATGGGGAGAAAAGCGCACTCAAGAAATGTAAAAGAGCTCTCAAGCAAAGCGAAAAGCGTTGATGTCTCCAAGATACCACACCAGAGTGTGTTCATTTCGGATACCACAGGGTGTTCACTTTACATAGTAACGACCTCAAAATCAAATGGGTTCGGAAATGGACTAAAAACTGCCCACGTCTTCTAGGTGGGTTGGTTAAACACTAGCCTCTTGAGACAGAGGTTTTGTATTCAACCCTCGGGTTGGATATGTAATGGTTTTCGCAAGTCCAAACCAGCTGTGAACTTGTCCACAACTTGTCTAATCTTTACTTTGTAGAATATGTGAGGTCTTGAGGGTACTGTGTGCATTCATATGTACAGTTGTTCTTTCAAAGTTACAACTCGAGAGAGTAAAGACTTGTCGAACCTCCAATTTTTTTAAAAAAGGATGAACTAAAACATTATAAACTTTGTTTGTAATTTGCTCTAACTCTTTTGTTTTCTTTTTCTATTTTATAATTCAAAGCACGCTGACAGAAAAAAAAAATCCTTGATATATCCACGTACAAAGTTGCACTTTCCCTTTTTTTTTAAGAGGGTTTGATCTTAGCACCTACTCTCTTTGAAATTTTTTGTAACGTATGCATGGGCACGGTGGTTTAGAAAAAACTATCATAGATTCATGGATTTTAAGAAAAAGTATTAAGCAAATCAAAAATGACGATTGGAGTTGTAAGAGATTTTAAATTCCTTCGTTTGAAGATCTTAAAACAACTAGGAGAGAAAAGCCATGAATGAAAACAAAAGGAAGATGAAGTAGAAGGCTCTATAGAGAAAATGAAATATCATATCAAAACGAGGAAGTAAAGAAGGCAATAAGTCATATAAAGAAGAAAATCAAAAGATTATAGCTTGAATGTAGAAACTTGCTGATCTAATGTTGATCAGATCTTGCAGAGACACTTATGTAGAGATAGCATAGAGATGAAATCTCACAAAAGCATACACAGAATAGAGAGAGAAAAGAGATTGAACACAAGATTGGGTATAATTTTCCTCTCACATATTCTGATGGATGAGTCTATCAGAGTATGTGTATTTATAGGTATTTTTCATTACACCTTGAATAGAAGATACATGAGGGTTGCACTTTGAAAAGCATGCATTTACAAAAATTTGCTTTATTTAGAAATCATCGCTTTCTAAGCAATCTACTATTTTTGCAAAATCATCGCTTTCTACGTGATCTACTATTTTTACAAAAAATATATAAAATACTATTTTCTAAATATCTGAATAAATCCATGCATGTTCAAGCCTTCATGATTCTTCACCTGCTTTTATATTTAACCAAATATCTATGATAATGGTTACCTGTGCGTGTAGTAGTAGCATCATAATCAAGTTATTCCTCTAGAACTAAAATTTCAGCATCCTCTTCCAATAAAGGAGGATTATCTAAAATAGGAATGAGCGGTAAATTTCCTTTAAAAGATTTCAATAAACTAATGTGGAAATAGTTATGTATATTCTAATGAGATGGTATGTCTAAGATAAAAACATTCTCATTTATTTCTTGAATAGTACAGAACGGTCCATAATAACATGGTGCAAGTTTAACCTTAGGATTTTGTGAAATGTTTTTCAAACATCTTTTAATTATTCGCAACCATACCAAGTCATTTTCATTAAATTGTTTAGCTACTCTTTTCTTTTTAACATTTTATGCATGTAACATATATCAATTTGAGTGATAGACATGGGAGTGGGAAGCTTTTTACCATAAACAATTTCATATGGTGCACATCGAGTAGTGGTATGTGTTGTGTTATTATATGCAAATTGTAGTAAAGGAATTTTATCATCCCAATTACTTGGGTTATCTAAAGAATAACAGCATAATAAATCTAAAATAGTACTATCCATAGCTTCACTTTGTCCATTACTTTCAGGATGAAATGTAGAGCTAAAGTCTATTTTGGAACCTAAATTTTGAATTAATGCAACCCAAAAATGATTACAAAAACAAACATCTCGATATGATAGAATAACTTTTGGAAAACCATGATGTGAAAAAGTACATTTAATTAATAACTTGCCATGATGAGAAAAAATCCATTTAATAAATAACTTACCGAAATCCTTTGTAGTATGGGTAGGGTCGATGGCCTTGTATAGAACCAAAACCAATTACTAAACATGTGAAAATAATTTTAGCAATATTGGAATTGAAATATAGAAGAATATATATATATATATATATATATATATATATATATATATATATATATATATATATATATATGAGTGTGTTAGATAAATAAATAAATAAGGGGAAGAAAGTGTTAGAAGTTATGTTAAATATAAGTCAAAAGGAATGGGATATCAATATGTGAAAATAGGCTAGTGGATAAATCATATCTCTTGTAAGTGAGAGGTGCTGGGTTCAAATCATATCTCTTGTAAGTGAGAGGTGCTAACTAGGGAAATAAGTAAGCTAACTACGGAAATAATTGAGCTCTTATTGCCACTCATTAGTTAGAGATGGTTCGCATGCAGACAACGGCTGCCAATGGAACCAAAGTGAACAAAGAGAACCATGAGTGCTAGAGAAGCCAAAGATGCCAAAGTTATGCCTTAGTTGATGCCTTAATCGACTCCTTAGAGTAATGTGAAGGAGTAACCACATGAATAACCAAATTCGATAAACGAACCGAATTAGAATAGGAACAATGCACAATGTGGTAATGAGCAAAGTGAGTACAATGAGCACAGTGTGACAATGTCATAGTGAGATAGCAGCACAATGCACAGTAACAGATTCAAAAAAATTCAAAAGAGACACTAGCAAACAAACAAACATGAATTAACAAATGCAAACATGGACCGAACAAGAATTAATGAACCAAAATGCTTGCTGAATCATGAACGAATGCCGCAAATCATGAACGAATGCCGAGAAGTACACCTCCACGGATGCGCGCAGGCTCTGATACCATTGTTGACCGGATCTTGCAGACACGCATATGTAGAGATAGTATAGAAATGAAATCTCACAGAAGCATACACAAAATAGAGAGAGACAAGAGACTGAACACAAGATAGGGTACAATCTCCCCCCACATACTATGACGGATGAGTCTATCAGAGTATGTGTATTTATAGGTATTTTTCATTATGTCTTGAATAGAAGATACATGCGGATGGCACTTTGAAAAGCGTGCATTTACAAAAATCTACTTTATTTACAAATTGTTGCTTTTCAAGCAATCTACTATTTTAAAAAAAATGTCGCTTTTTAAGCGACCTAATATTTTTATAAAAAATATATAAAATAGTATCTTCTAAATATCCTCAAAACTATCTGTTTAAATCCATACGCATTCATGCCCTCATGATTCTTCACCTACCAAATCAAAACACAATCATGTTAAAACCCTCAAGTCATTAAAATCCATTTAACATTCCATTATTCCATAAAGTATAACATCTAAAGGGACTAGAAAAGAAAGTAGCACCACAAGGATCAATGCTTACTACTGTAATTAATGAATCAAGCAAATGGAAGATGTCCAACTATATCAATGACAAGAAGTATCATTACAAAATGATATGCTTCATGATTGATTATTATAAGATCAAAGCTCCCAACCACATAGGGCATCTCTCTCTCTCTCAATCTTCTTCCTCGTTGTTTGTAGGAAACATAAATGCATTCTACTATCCCCAGTAAAAGAGTCATGATGGATTCCTATTGCAGAGTCATCATGGATTCCTATTGCGCACTATCAATGGCACCTAATGATGCTAAGCTTGACAACGTGTGGATAGACTACTACAAAATCATGCTCCATAAATGTTAAAAATTTATGAAGACATACATACAAATGTTACATGCATAACTACATAAATAACATACATACATGCATGCATACATACATACACACATGCATACACTATATCATACATACATAGATACATACATACATTACATACATACGTACATTACACACATGCATACATACATATATACATACATACATACTTGCATACATACATATACATACATACATACATACATACATACATACACATGCACACACACATACATATATACATGCATACATACATACATAAATGCACACATACATACATGCATGCATACATATATACATACATATATTACATACATATATATGTACATGCATTAGATATAAACATATATACATACGTATATACATACATACATACATACATACATACATATACATAAATACACACATACATACATTACATATATGCATACAAACATACATTACATATATCCATACATATGTGTGTACATATGTTACATAAATACATTATAACATACATGCATACATTACATACACACACATACATACATACTTATATACATGCATGCCTACATAGCCCACATATGTAAAATCATGCATGTATACATACATTATGTTAAGTGTTAAAATGTTAAACCGCCTCGTTCTAACTATCAGAAGGGCGTTTAACCGACTCTAGGGGGGTTCTTGGGAGTGGTAGGGGTCTGTAAAAACAGAGGCCCTGTACTTAGTTCCCAAAAGTACTGTTCACACCCAGCACGGTCCTACTGCTGAGAGCTCTATCGGCGTACCGTACTTAGACCTTACGGTCACAGTCTTAGCTCAACCAAACGTACCAAATGCGCAAAGATGCCATATTGCACCTACGTATTAACTGACTGAAATTACCAGAACAAGAGTATTCGATCAACTTCACAGAACGGGTTCAACGATCAAACAACACCGTAACGCAGAGATTTTGAGATTCCAACACATAGTACTGGAAACTCAGTAACCAACTTAGCAGATCTTTACTGCACTTAACTTGCCATAGGCAGACAGATTCCAGTATTTACAACAACACAGTGTAGATCCGAATATCAGAACACTACACAGTTGCTCAAATCTCGCCAATTCTTGACCAAAAATGTTCAAGAAGTCGTAATACACAGTGTGTGAGCACAATCCCACAACGATGCATAAACAACTTACTCAGACAATAGTAATGGAACTCACAATCTCAACGGAGTTCACTAGGTAACAAATACAGACACACAGTACCATTAGTCTACGTAGAGGATCGCCAAGATACTCTGAGAACTCCAATCGTTACACAGTAACATTCAGATTGATAGTATAGTTATCTTCCAAACGTTATGAAATTTATCAACAGAACCAAGATCGTCGGCAGGCAACAAAGACGATAGACAAAACCAGATACGAAGAAGAATGTAGAACACAGGGGATATGCAAAACGAACCCTACCTCAACACTCAGACAGACAACCAGACGAACAGTCTGGTGATAACACGACAATAGGCCAAAATTACATCGCCCTCTCTCTCTCTTGTCCATTTCGAAGTGCCGAGATGAACAATGTGGAAAATATATACCTATGGCTTATGATGTCCAGTGGCCACCTATCTTCTCTGTATAAAGAACGGAAAGCACTTATAAAATTCTCTCTCTCTCTCTCTCTCTCTCTCTCTCTCTCTCTCTCTCTCTCTCTCTCTCTCTCTCTCTCTCTCTCTCTCTCTCTCTCTCTCTCTCTCTCTCTCTCTCTGAGCGCTTCTTTTCATTACTTTATATAGAAAGTACAAATAGGTGTGTAACCACCTTTCACGCATGTTCTGCCACGATTTCCGTTACATCTGTCCCAATCCGACGGTCGACTAACACTGGCACGCCCGGTGGACTCGAACCCGCAAGTTGTACAAAATTATTGTTCGTCTATTATTCCTTCTAAATACATATTCCTAGCTAGTCTAAAAATTTGGGCGATCTTTTTCTTAAGTGTTTCTAACATTTGTTTAAGGGTATCTGGTTCTACTAGTTGCGCATCTATTCTAACAGAGCTAAGAGCGATGGCTTTGGTGAGCAAAATTTCGGCCTGTGTTTGCAAAAAGGCCTCCTGCAGATAAAAATCATTTGCTAATGCCGCATCTCTAGACGTCTTTATCTCGTCGAGTTGTTGCTCCATCTTCTGTACTCTCTCTTTAATGTTTGCAAGCTGGTTTTCGCGCCTCTCTATCTCCTGAACTTGAAAATCTACGGTTTTGATGTATGAATCTTTCTCTCGTTTGAGATTTGCAATAAGTTTCTGTGTCTGGCCTTCCTTTGTTAGGTAATGCTTGAGCATGTTATTTACGTCTTTCAGATTATCGTTCGTTCTATGCAATTCTTCTTTTGTTCTCTTCTGCTGTAATTGCTGTTCTTGACTCTGCTGCACCAATTCTTGTAATTGCTTCCTGGTTTCATCGAGTAAGTTGCCTAGGGCGATCCGTGCATCTTCCTTGTCCTGGATATCTTGCTTCAGTTTGGTTATTTCTGCATCGGCAACTAGTAGCAACTCTTCCTTTTCTTTTGCTACTGCCTGTGCTTCATCTCGCTGAGCTGTTATTTGTTCCTGTTCTTGGATTCTAGCCTGTAGCTGTTGTACTTGTTCATGAAGCGCATGATTTTCGGTCTTCACTGCCTGTAGTTCTTCTTGGAGGGGTGTGATGTCTGCCTCCATTACTTCCAATTTATGCTGGAAGTCTTCGTGAACACTTTCTGTAATTTGCTTTAGTTGTTGCGACAATTGTCTTGATAATTCGATTAGCATCTGACCCATTGATTCTAATTGAGCAAATACTGGTGTGGAGGGTGGTGGAAGAGGGAGACGAGGTTGGGAAGATGATGCAGTAAGTTGCTTCGAGGTCGGAGGGGAGTAGTTGGGGGATGAGGCGGAAGAAGCTGCGGGCTCGATGGGTGCGTTAGGTGGAATAGGAAGGTTTGGGTTTAGTGGAGGTTCCGGTGGTGGAGTGGGAATGACAATGTGAGTTTGGGTTACCTGATCTGTGTTTTGCTGTGCAATTTCTTCGGCTGCAGACTCAACTGCTTTCAGCAGCCTTTCGAGTGCTTCTTTAGCCATTTGTTCTTCATTTATTTGTTGTTTTTCTTCAGATGGTTGTTTTGTTGTTTCTGCTTCAGTACGATGTTCTTGTTGTTGCTCTTGGGAGGATTGCGCAGATGATTCATTCTGCATGGAAGTTGTAGTGTCGTGGAATGTTTCTTCTTCTTGCTTATCCTCTTCTTCGTTGCCCTCATTGTTTCCTCCGACAGATCCTTGTGCTTCGCTTTCAGACGAGCTAATCCTTATTCTTTTTCTTCTAAATAATTGATTTAATTCTTCCTCGTCTTCTTCCTCGTCGTCCCACAGTTGTATTGACTCTTCATGTCGCAGAACTGGTCCCCTGGGTGGTGGTTGCACTGCGAGTATGGCCGAAAAGAGAAATGAGATGATGTGGGGTAGTCTGGATCTCGGCGTACCTCCCTTGTTTACTTGTTTCATGATAGCTACACATTCCTTGTGGATGCAGTGAAAGAAGAAAGAGGCGAAGTTCACTGGTTCTCGTGCGGCTAGTTCTATGGCGGAGTAGAAAGGGCGGGATATTCCATATGTGCGTTTTTGGAGATTGAGTATGGCTACTAAAAATTGAAGTGCTGATCGTTCGGGTTCTGGTCGGCAGAGGATTGCATACTCGTTAGACGAATGTCTGGGAAATAGTTCACTCATATGAGCAACTGTCAGGCTTGGGCCATTTTCTCGGCCTTGCGATGGGAGTCTAAAAGCTTCTGCAAAGGCGTGCAGGGTGATAAGTGTTTGGGAGGGTAAGGAAGTGATAGCCCATCGTTGCTCATTGGCGGGTGTGTTGGCTATGGCGGAGATGATGTTGGCGAAGAATGGGTGGGACTCCACTGAATGCGAAGGCAGTTCAGCGAAATTTGCCCCACGTATGCGCACGTACTCTCCTACCTCGGTAGGGAGACCATCACGGAAAGCGGCGTAATTAGCCAAGGCTTCCATGGCGCACACGAAGACAGAGCATAGAGCACATAACACAGATACACAGAACACAGTGAAAACACAAAGCACAATCACATAAACACAATAGTGTTTTTTCGGCGAACTGGAGAAGGTTATGTAGTGGTGCTGTAGCGGAGAGTAATCAAAAGCAGTAATAATCACGCGGCAGGGGGATTATAATTCTTAACTTCGATATGCATGCATGAAGAGCTCAAAAGGACAGGGCGGCTTTAGTCATAAATAGGGTTCAAAACGAGGATATTTACAGGCTTATATTATTAAACACGCAAAAAGAAAAGAAAAGTAAAGAAAAGCGAGCGCCAAATGACGCGGCCCACCGAAAAAAAAAATTGTTTCAGTGTGGGTTAGCTGCGTGTTGGTATGGTCGCAGCTTCGAACCGTTGATTACTTTCGGAAGAGGGTTTCCGGTCAATGTAGTCAACCTAAAAGTTGCTGGGCCCACTTGTTCTGAAATCCGGTAAGGGCCATACCAGCGTAATTTGAATTTACCAGCAGACCGATTCGACTTTGCATTATAAAAAAGGACAAGTTGTCCCACCATAAAAACTGGAGTTTTCAAGTGTCGATCATGCGTCCGAGCCTGTCTTAGTTGTACTTCCTGCATAGTTAAAAAGTTGTGCCATCGTTGTTCGTCTAACTCTCCGAGTGTATCCAACCGAAATGACAGTGAGTCTTCCGGTAGCAGTTTCTGAGCGATTGCTACTCTTAAACTTGGTATAACTATCTCCGTTGGTGCTATTGCTTCTAATCTGTAAGCTAGTTTGAAAGGTGTTAATCCGGTCGTTACCTTGTATGTAGTCCGATATGCCCATAACACTGCAGGTAGCAGTTGATCCCATCTTTCCAATGCTTCCATGATCAATTTTCGAAGCATATTCAGTAGAGATTTGTTTGTACTTTCAGCCAAACCATTAGCACGAGGATAATAAGGAGAACTAAATTTGTGTGTGACCTGGAACGACTGTGTAAGTGCCTTTAGTAAATTGTTTACAAAATGAGTGCCTTGATCTGAAACAAGTTCCAGTGGTAAACCAAAACGTGGAAAGACATCGGTTAGCAGACATTTTGCTACCGTAACAGCTGTAGCAGACCGTAAAGCCCAGGCTTCTGCCCATCTGGTTGCATAGTCTGTATAGGTCAGTATGTAACGGTTGTTACTGAAGACTGCTAGAGGTGTAATCGGACCGATAAAATCTAGACCCCACTTCTGGAAAGGTTCCAATGGTAAGATGGGTTGCAGAGGAAAAAGATGACGTTGCAAGGGCTGTCCAGATCTTTGACAAGTATCACATTGTTTGACAAACTGTGATACATCTCTGTACATAGTAGGCCACCAGAGACCACTCTGCAGAATTTTCCGGTGTGTTAAATCTGCAGCAAAATGGCCACTGGAAGGAATTGAGTGAGCCAAAGTAATAACTGAATTAACTTCATGTGGTGGAATACATCGAAGTAAAATTTTGGTATGATCTACATAGTATAATTCTCTAGCAATTAACCGAAATCGGCGGCTAAAGACTGCAATTTTCCTATGTATTGCCGTAGAAGTCTGAGATGGAAGGTAGCCATCAGTGAGAAAGGCCAGGATCTGATCATAATATGTAGATGGTGTGGGTGGGTCTGTAATTTCATCATTCGTTGGTTCAGAGACATAAATAGCCGGGGTTGTGTCATCTATACCTATCGGAGCTTCACCGGAATCTAAGCAAGAAAGAAAATATGCTAAGGCATGTGAACTGCCTGGCCGGTGAATGACTTCATAGTCAAATTCCTGTAAAAGTAGAACCCATCGTGCTAATCGACCACCTAGATGCTGTTGCCGAACTAGATAGACAAGCGCAGCATGATCTATATGAAAGGTAAATTTACGACCCAACAAGTAATGTCTGAATTTCTTGACAGAATATACTAGCCCTAGACATTCTCTTTTTGTTACAGAGTAATTCTTCTCAACAGGGGCTAATATTCGACTTGCATAATACACTAGTCTGAACCACTTATCAATTTGTTGCATCAAAACACTTCCTATTGCTATATCTGAAGCATCAACGAATACATGAAATGGGCGATCCCAGTCCGACGGCTGTAAGATGGGAACTTGTGTTAATAAATTCTTTAAACGATCAAATGCTATCTGGCATTCCTGGGTCCATTCAAATTGTCGAGGAGTCTTGGTGATTAGCTTGTTCAGTGGTATTGCCAAATGAGCAAGCCACCGTAAGTGTCGTCCGTGCCATCTTACTTGGCCCATGAAGCGCATAACTTCCTTCGGTGTAGTGGGCACCGGAGCTTCTAGTACTGCCGAAATTTTATCTGGATCCACCTGTATGCCTTGTGCAGATACAATGTGACCAAGTAGCTTGCCAAATGAAACCACAAACACAGATTTGTTTGGGTTCAAACAGAGTCTGTATTCCCTGCATTTCTGAAAGCAGCATCGTAAATGGAACAGGTGTGCTATCATCTTACCGAAGATTGAAAAATCGTCAAGGTAAACTTGCATAAAAGAGGTGAGATAAGGAGAAAATATTTCCTGCATACATCTTTGAAATGTACTTGGGGCATTTCTTAATCCAAACCACATAACAGTACAAGCAAATACACCCCAGTTGGTAATGAATGCAGTTTTCGGTATATCCTGTTCAGCCATTTTAACTTGATTATATCCACTGTATCCGTTTAAGAATGAATACATTTCGTGGCCTGCTACTCTATCAAGCATGGTGTCCAGAAAAGGGATCCAAAAAGGATCAGGCACTGTAGCTGCGTTCAGTTTTCGGTAATCTACACATATTCGTAATTGCTTATTCTTCTTAGGGACAATAACAATTGGTGAGATCCATTCAGCATGCTCTACTGGTACGATGAATCCGACTTTAAGTAGCCTATCAAGTTCTGCCTTTACCTGTGATTCATAGTTTGGATTCATCCGGTAGCTGGGTTGTTTGTTCGGTTTGGCTTCCGGCTTCAACATAACTCTGTGCTGATAGATGTGCGGGTCCAATCCTTTCATATCTTGGTAATCCCATGCAAAGACGTCGGAGAATTCTCGAAGTAGCTGGATTAAGCCTGCTTGAAATGTTTCCGGTAGGTTTTGCTTTATCTTCACAGGATGCGGATGATCTTCATCGCCTAAATTATAAGTGATCAACTAATCTTCTGGGACATAAAATTATCGCGGCTTCTCTGTATCGTCAGCTGGCTTAAAAAGTTGTTGCAGTTGAGCATCATCTATAGCAGCAGTATCTTCCTTCTTTTCTTCTTCTGTTACAGTCATTACTGTACAAACTGCAGGGTTCCAATTATCTACAACAGACTGTAGATCAACAGTTCCTAGGGAGATCAAGTCAATATTATTTTTCAGAAACTCTTCTTCTTCATCATCTGACAAACCATCTAGCATATGAACTAGTTCCACCAAATACGGTCTAGCATGCAACTCACAAGGTTGTATAACATCTAATTTTACAATGTATTTACGATTTTTATCCTTGAAAGTGAGCTCTTGTGCAGACCAATCCTGTATCACCTTAGCGTGCTTCAGCCAAGGTCGGCCGAAAAGGAGGTTGTAATCAAGAGTGGATTCCGGTAAATCTAGTATGACAAAGGTCATTTTAAATGTTGTACCTTGCAAAGTGATTGGTACATTTCGTACAAGTCCTATGGGATGGACTCTTGATTGGTCGGCCATTCTGACAAAAAACTGAACTGGTTCGATTTCGGTCCACCCTAACCTTTTACATAGTGCAGCAGTAGCAATGTTGACTCCAGATCCTCCATCAATTAGTACCTGTGTGATTTTATGATTCTTATACCATACCGTTATCAAAGGAACTGAATGATCGACCGTAGACTCAGGTTCCGGTTGTACTGTTGCTGTCGCCGGAATGCAGGAAGGCACAGGACTGAACTGTTGTTGAAATTGTTGTCGAACTCCTGGTACTAGTGCAAGTAGTTGGCCCAAAGGAAGAGTGATGGATGCTTTAGATAAAATTTCCTAGGCCTTTTGTGATTGGATTGTTTCCACAGATTCTGAAGATGATGCGCCTGCTGAAGATGATGTGTCTGCTGAAGATGATGTGTCTGCCGCTGAGGAGGTGCCTGCTGCTGCTGATGTACCTGCTGCTGATGATGTGCCTGCGGCTGATGATGTGCCTGCGGCTGATGATGTGCCTACTGCTGAATTAGAATCCTATTGTTGTATCCCTTCTTCGGTTAACGGAGTCTGGGTTACCGGAATAGGATCTGGGAAGACTGGAGGTTCTACGGTGGTCCATTGACTAGCCTTGTTGTACATCCTTTGTTGTTCGCGTATACCTGGTTCAAATAATTTTGTTGCAAGCTGCAGTTGTTTACCGGAGCGGGTTTGAATTACTGCAGCGTGTGTTTCCACTGGTGTAATTTGTACCATATTCGCCATTGGGTTTTGTCGTTCCTTCTTCCTCTGATCATACTCGGCTGCATCCTTACAGAATCTTCTAATGTGACCAAATTCACCACAGAAATGACATCGTGGTGGTGGCAGATTGGGATTTTCCGGTGGTAGTCCGGTCTGCCAGCGGTTTGCATTATAGTTGTTGTTTCTCTGTCCTCTGTAATTTTGATATCCTTGTTGCTGGTTGTTTCTCAATTGCGGAGGCACATAATGATTGGCTGGTTGTCCTGGTTCTTGTATAATTGCATTGACAGTCACGGTTCCCTGTACTTTGGCGTTGTATGCGCAGTTTTCGGTGGTGTGTCCGGTAGTGTTGCAGATAGCACAGAATAACTGATTAAGTGCACAAGTGGCACTAGTATGGCCTGAGTTCTTGCATGTGATGCAGTATACTTGTCTCGTCACATCTTCGGCGACATTCTTGTTTGTTTTTAACCACTCCAGATCTTCTGTAAATCCTCCAACCTTGTTTTCCAGCTGCAGAGCCATTGCGATCACTGCATCTAGTGTCATTGCTCCTACACAGCGTATGATCATAATCTGTTTAAGTTGTGGAGTCAAGCCATTGATGAACCACTGAGTGATAACGTCATCCGGTAGGTTGGCATGTGCTGGTGGTAACTGCCTCAAGTGAGTCCTGAATAGAGTAGCGTATTCCTGTACTGTTTGATTTACCTTCTGTCTGTTGTTTTGCAGATAGTCAAAAATTTCGGCTAGATTCTTCTTTAGACTGAATCGCTGCAAAAAGGCATCTCGTACTGCTTCATAGGTGCTGAAGTGATTAATATCATATTCTGTAAGCCATCTAGCTGCTTCATTGACCAGTGTAGATTGGAAGACAATAGCTTTATACGCCTGATCCGGTGGATGGTTGAGAACTGCATAGCTTATCTCGAAGGTGCGTACGTGAGCATCCGGATCATCTCTTGGGAATCCACCAAATTTAGTGTACGTCACTCCTGTTGGAGGTGGCCTGGGTGGGCATACTTGTTGTTGTTGCTGTTGTTGTTGTTGCTGTTGCCCGTTCATGGCGAGTGTATTGTGAATATCTTCCGGATTTCGGGGCTGAATATCTGAATTATAGGAATCTGTATCGTCGGACTATGCACTTTTCGGTTCGATGATTTTACTCAGTATACTTCAAATCTCGGTTTCGAACAAAGTTCCTTCCTTCTTGATGTCGAGTGTAGGGGAACTTACTCCAAAAAGCGGTGGTTGGGCTGAAGATTCACCAAAAAATGGTAAACCGTCGCCGAAAAACTGTGATTCTGTTACCGAAATGTCACTTAGACAGACAACCAGACGAACAATCTGGTGATAACACGACAATAGGCCAAAATTACATCGCCCTCTCTCTCTCTTGTCCGTTTCGAAGTGCCGAGATGAACAATGTGGAAAATATATACCTATGGCTTATGATGTCCAGTGGCCACCTATCTTCTCTGTGTAAAGAACGGAAAGCACTTACAAAATTCTCTCTCTCTCTCTCTGAGCGCTTCTTTTCATTACTTTATATAGAAAGTACAAATAGGTGTGTAACCACCTTTCACGCGTGTTCTGCCACGATTTTCGTTACATTTGTCCCAATCCGACGGCCGACTAACAATTACATACACACACACATACATACATGCATATATACATGCATACCTACATAGATCACATATGTACAATCATACATGTATACATACATTATATTACATCACATTACATACATGCATGCATTACACACATATACATACATATATACATGCATATATTTATACATACATACTTACATACGTACATACATTATATGCATATATGTACATACATACATACATACATACATACATACATACATACATACATACATACATACATATATATACACACACAAATTCACATACACATGAACATATGTCACATATACACATGGAGACACTTATATGCATTTTGTTCTTATTTATGGAATTTTTTGTAGGTGTACGTAATCTTATATTTAGATTTCAGAATGTTTTTTGCAGGTTGGTTCATGAAAAAATAAGGTACATGATTGGATGGCATGTGTGCCTTATCTATTGATTGTTTGAGTGCCAATTTTGATGGTCTACATGCATTTATCTAAAGTTTTTGTGAGTTCCCTACTAACAATGCTTGCATTTTCTTTTGCCTCATGGTATTATATATGACATGCATACATACATACATACATACATACATACATACATACATACATACATACATACATACATACATACATACATATATACATACATACATACATACATACATGCGTACATACACACATGCATACATACACACACATGTACATACATTAAATACATACATGTCACACACACACACACATACATATGCATACATATGCATACATACACACACATGTACATACATTAAATGCATACATGTCACACACACACACACACATACATACATACATATATATATATATATATATATATATATATATATATATATATATATATATATATATATATATATATATATATATATATATATATATATATACATTACATGCATGCATACATATATTATATACATGCATACATACATACATTACATGCATGCATACATACATTATATACATGCATACATACATACATATATTCATATATATATGCATACATCCATATGTGCATACATACATACATGCATGCATGCATACATATATGCATACATACATATATGCATACATACATTACATGCATATACACACATACATACATATATACATGCATACATATGGACATAGATACATACATGAATACTGTAAGCCGCCAGAAAGGAACTCATTCTTTTGTAATATACACTCTGAAAAGTCGCATGCATCATGAAAAGGCGTAGCAAAAAGTTGTAACTTTTGGGGGAAGATTAATGAGAAAAAGTCGCGTGAAGCAGAAGGGTAGCCACCGGGCTGTTCGTCTGGGTGAGAGCTGGAAGCGAAGCACTGTTGCCAAACTCTGTGTAACACTGTGTCTTCTGTCAATTCTGTTGACTAAGTTTAATCATTAAGTGAAGTTAAATGAAGTATTAAGTCAATTGATTAACGCAATAAGTGAAGAAGTTGTACGGTACACTCTCTAATATGGAAGTGTGTTGAAGAACGTATTCGAACCTGTACTGGGAAGATTATCCAGGTTAATGTGTAGTTCGGTGAAGTATTATATTCTTAATCTATAGATTTGGGAAAATACAAACAGGGCCTGTGTTTATAGACCCCTAACCATCCCAAGAACCCAGGAATGAAAATAGATTAAACTGGCAAAGGTTTAACACTGGCGCCGTCTGTGGGAAATGGAGTAGTTGTTTGTATAGAAGATTAAAGATTGACGAAGAATTCTTTGATATATGCCTGTAACACGTTCTGGTGAATCATACCCCAAATACCACAGAGATCAACATCCCTGGGCAGTTCTGAACCTATTAGGAACACCCCCTGGTGGTAGAAGTACAGGACAATTAATTCCAGTTGCACAAGGTTCAGTATAGCCGGCGAGCAGCGATTCCGGTGGTAGTTCTGTAGCACACGGCGAGATTCCCGTGCGTTCCGGTGTGAGTCTGGTACCTTCTGAAGAAAGTAGAGTGATTTCTGGTTGTACAGAGGCGCAGTGCGGAGACAGTTCCGCATTAGCTCTTTCGGTGATAGGTTCGCGTTATCCGGTGAGCACATTCTCGGTGACAATGCAGCCTGGTCCTGTGAGAATTCAGCGAGTTTCGGTGAGAGTTCGGTATTACCTGGTGGCGATTCAAAGCTTTTTGGTGAAATTGCAGTGCTGTTTGGTGGACACTTACTGCGCTCACCATTTTTCGGTGCACGATTAGCTAATTTCGACACTAAAGTCGAGGAAGGGCTATTAGATTTGGAGTTAAGCAATCGGTTCAACGACATTTTAGGACCGGAAAGTGAGCAGGTTGACCATACAGTTCAGGAATATCAAGAGATACCGCCCCAATTTTCAGGTAACAACAACAACGCCACTAACAACAACACCATGAGTGGCTCACAGCAACAACAACAAACACCACCACAACCGCAATCACAACATCAGCAGCAACAGGTTATCCCACCGCACCCGGTACCAGCGGGGGTCACATACACAAAATTTGGAGGTTTTTCGGGGGATGATCCCGATGCACATGTACGGACCTTTGAGATTAATTATGCAGTTATGAATTATCCCTCAGATCCTGTGTATAAAGCTATTGTGTTCCAGTCAACCCTGGTTAATGAAACTGCA
Organism: Ceratopteris richardii; assembly: GCA_020310875.1. Lineage (NCBI taxonomy): Eukaryota > Viridiplantae > Streptophyta > Polypodiopsida > Polypodiales > Pteridaceae > Ceratopteris > Ceratopteris richardii. The sequence continues at coordinate 142,085,623 of CM035436.1, forward strand.
CGATGGCTAACCGAATATGATTTGAACCACTTTCGACAGTATGACGATGTGAAGGATGCCTTTCTACAAAGGTTTCGGCTAAAGAAGAACCCCACCAAAATTTTTGATTACTTGCAGAGCAATAGGCAGAAACCACACCAAACTGTACAGGATTATGCCACGCTATTTCGGACTCATTTACGGCAGTTGGCACCAGCACATGCTAATTTACCAGATGATGTTATCACACAGTGGTTCATCAATGGATTAAAGCCCCAATTGAAGCAGATTATGATCATACGGCGCGTGGGTGGAATGACTTTGAATGTCGTAATTGTTATGGCATTACAATTAGAAAACAAAGTGGGTGGATTCACCGAAGACCTAGAGTGGCTGAAAGCGTCCAGGCAATCCAATGAGGATCCTTTGAAACAGATATACTGTTCCAAATGCAAAAATCCAGGGCACAACAGCTTAGCATGCGTGCTAAATCAATTGTATTGTGCCATTTGCCATACAACAGACCACACCACAGAGACTTGTCCGTATAATGCAAAGGTACAGAACAGAGAAGCTGTTAATGCCATTATTCAGGAACAAAGGCAACCGGCCAACCATTATGTCCCACCATATATGAGGAATACCTAGTATGAGGGATACAAGAATTATCGAGGAGGACAATCAAATAATTTTGGACAAGCCCGGTGGAATGCAGGTCCATCAGGAGAAGGTACATCTCCCCCACCCCCTAAATGTCATTTTTGTGGTGAAATTGGGCATATCCAAAGGTTCTGCAAAGATGCAGTGGAGTATGACAAAAAGAAAAAAGAACGACAACATCCGATGGCAAATATGGTGTATATCTCACTAGTAGACACACAAACAACAGTGGTCCAAACATGTTTTGGAAAGCAATTATAGCCAGCTGCAGAGATTTTTGAACTCGGCATTCGTGAACAATAAAAGGTGTTTACAAGAGCAAGCAAGTGGGCGACGCAAGAGCAAACCGTATTCCCTGACCCAATTCTGATGATGCAGCAAAGCATACCACCGGACGTACCAGAAAAGCAAAATCTAACTCACACAGTACCGGAGTCCACACCGGAGACCGTATCGGAAATAGCCAAAACTGATTCGGTGTGGGATGTGCTATCCAAGGCATCAGTTACCTTGCCCTTGGGTCAATTATTGGCTTTGGTCCCGGGAGTGCATCACCAGTTCCAGCAACAGGTCAGTCCAGGACCCTCGAGTGCTCCTGCAACAGCTACAATCCAACCGGAATTGGACCCAACGGTGGACCATACGGTACCAGTAATTACCGTATGGTACAAAAACCATAAAATCACACAAGTCTTAATTGATGGAGGATCTGGTGTCAATATTGCAATAGCAGCACTGCAAACAACTAGGGTGGACGCAAATTGAACTTGTTCAATTCTTTGTATGCATGGTTGATCAATCTCGAGTCCATCCGATGGGCTTGGTGCGAGATATTCTGATCACTCTACAAGGTTTTGTTTTCAAAATGACCTTTGTTGTGCTGGATTTACCAGAATCGAGCCTGGATTACAATCTACTCTTTGGACGTCCTTGGCTAAAACAAGCTAAGGTGGTGCAAGACTGGTCAGCGCATGAATTAGTCTTTAAAAATAATCACCAGAAATATGTTGTCCCATTGGACGACATGAAACCCTGTGACTTACATGTACGACCATATTTAGCAAATCCTGTACACATGTTGGATGGTCTCTCCGATGATGAGGATGGAAGCTTTTCTTATCGCCAACAAGGATCTAATGGCACTTGGCACTGTAGATTTACAAACGGTGGCTGATAATTGGAGTCCGATAGCCTGCACGGTGGTACCTTTGACCGGTGAGCATGAGTCAAGTATAGAACAGACATTGGATGAGTCGATGCTCCAACAATTACTCCAATCCCAAGACGATTTGGAAAGGCCCCGACAATTCTATGTACCGGAAGATCAGCTGATCACCTGCAATTAGGTGACCAAACCAACCCATGACTCGTAAAAATAAAGCCCGAGCTATCCGTGACTTTCCAGGAGCAACTGTTGCAACTGCTATGAGAGTTTGGGAATGTCTTTGCATGGGATTATAGGGACATGAAGGGTTGGACCCACGGATTTATCAACACAGAGTGGTGCTGAAACCGGATGTGAGACCCATCAAACAACCTAGTTACAGGATGAATCCTAACTATGCGGCACAGGTTAAAGCCGAACTTGATCGATTGTTGAAGGTGGGATTTATTGTGCCTATTGAGCATGCAGAATGGATCTCTCCCATTGTTATAGTTCCGAAGAAAAACAAGAAGCTGCGGATATGCGTGGACTACCGAAAGCTCAATGCCGCAACTGTACCTGATCCGTTTCCGTTGCCATTCCTGGATACCATGTTAGATGACGTGGCCGGCCGGGAGATGTATTCCTTTCTAGATGGATACAGTGGTTACAATCAAGTCCGAATGGTAGAGCAGGACATACCCAAGACTGCATTTATTACCAATTGGGGTGTTTATGTGTGTACCGTAATGTGGTTTGCATTGTGCGATGATCCTAGTACATTCCAATGTTGCATGCAGGAAAAATTTTTCCCCTTATCTCACCACATTTATGAGAGTGTATCTAGATGATTTTTCGTTATCCGGTGATACGTCGGTGCACCTGTACCATTTACGGTGTTGCTTTTCAAAGTGTTGGGAATACCGATTGTGCTTAAACCCAAACAAATCGGTATTCTCTGTATCCTGTGGCAAGTTGCTTGGGCACGTTATTTCAAAACAAGGGATTCAGGTGGATCCAGACAAAGTGAAGGCCGTACTGGAGGCTCCTACTCCTAAGACACCTAAAGACGTGATGCGGTTTTTGGGCCAAATCCGATGGCATGGGAGACATCTGTGTTGGCTTACTCATCTGGCCATATCACTTAATCGATTGATCACCAATAGCCCCCGTCAGTTTGAATGGACCGAAGAGTGTCAACTTTCTTTTGACAAACTGAAATCATTGTTAACTCAGGCTCCCATTTTACAAGCACCCAATTGGGAATTGCCATTTCATGTCTTTGTGGATGCATCTGATAGTGCCATTGGAAGCGTGCTGGTGCAGCAGACAGATAGATGGTTTCATCCCGTTTATTATGCGAGTCGCAGATTGGCCCCGATAGAGCGTAACTATTCAGTTACTGAACAAGAATGTCTTGGCTTAGTATATTCTGTGAAAAAAATTCGACATTATCTGTTGGGCAGACGCTTCACCTTCCAGGTAGATCATGCAGCATTGGTGTATCTTGTGCGACAACAACATTTGGGAGGACGGTTAGCACGGTGGATCTTGTTGCTTAAAGAATTTGATTACTTTGTCGTACATCGACCAAGGTCAGCACACGCTCTTGTTGACTTTCTCTCTCGGTTGGATTCCGGTGAGCCTCCGGAGGGAATTGATGATACAACACCAGCCATTTATGCAGCAGAGACAATACAGGATGATCAACAGGAATTACCTATACCCTCTTCTTACTATGACACCTTGCTTCTATTCTTGACTAGTGGATTTCCGCTTGGTATGATTTCTTTAGCTGCTAGATGAAGACTAGCCACGTACAGTCGATGCTTTTGGTTGATTGTCGGACAATTATATTACATGGACCACTCAGGAGTACTACTCAGATGTGTCCCCCCCATGAAATTGCTTCAATCGTTACCATGGCCCATACTGCCCCAACCGGAGGACATTTTGTGGTTGACATGACTCACCGGAAGATTCTCCAGAGTGGATTGTGGTTGCCCACTATGTATCGTGATGTGACCAAGTATGTACAACAGTGTGACGAGTGCCAGTATGTACAACAGTGTGACGAGTGCCAGCGTTCTGGTCAACCTTTACAGAGACATTATTTTCCTCTCCAACCCGTTGTGCCTCTAGAACCCTTTCAGAAATGGGGCTTGGATTTTATCGGACCGATTACACCTCCGGAAATAGTCACCAATAATAGATATATTCTTACATGCATAGATTACGCAACTAGATGTGGGCTCTACGATCAGCCATAGCGGCTTCGGTTGTTAAATGTTTAATGAAAGATAGTAACTGATCAAGGTACACACTTTGCAAATACCTTAATGCAAGTGCTTACTAAAACCTTCCAGATTGTGCATAAATTCAGTTCTCCCTATTACCCACGAGCAAATGGACTTGCTGAGAGTACCAACAAATCTCTCTTAAACATCTTGAAGAAACTGGTGTTAGATTGCCCAGAGAGATGGGACCAATTTCTACCTGCTGTACTATGGGCTTATCGTACCACATACAAAGTGGCGACCGGAACAACTCCTTTTAAGTTGGCTTATGGATTGGAAGCAACTGTTCCGATGGAACTGGTGGTTCCCAGTCTGCGTGTGGCCCTTGAATGGAAGCTATTATCGGAAGAATCTTTTCCCTTTCGATTGGAGGCTTTACGGTCCTTGGATGAACAACGTCTGGAGAGTTTCTTGGTGATGCAGGAAGTGCAGCTGAGACAAGCCAAAACCCACGATCACTTTCTCAAAACCCTCGTGTTTATGATAAACCAATTGGTCCTCTTCTATAATGCTAAGTCTAATCGATCCGCCGAAAAATTTAAGCTACGATGGTTCGGTCCATACCGGATTGCTGAACAAGTGGGACCCGCAACTTTTTGGTTATCCACCTTAACTGGTCACCTTCTCCCTAAAGTGATTAATGGTTTGAAGCTTCGACCCTACTATCTGTCGTCTACCACCTCGTGAGGTGTCTTTGGTATTTTTCCTCTTTTACGCTTGTTACTCTTTTCCATCGCCTTTCTTTTCTGATCTCCGTGTTTTGGTTGAACAATTAAATGTAATCCTTTAGTTTTCTTATCTAACCATGATTAATAGCCGCCTCTGTGTCGCTGCGTCTGTTAATACATGCATGTCGCCATTATGTCGGTATATTTCCAATACTGCATTATGATTAGGGTTCTTGCTGCCTGATTTTTTCAGTGTTCCTACTTAATCTTGTTCTTTCCGCTGTTAGTCGCTATTGTGTCTTTGTGTGTTTGCGCCCAGTGTGTGCTCTGTGTTTCCGCTTATCTCTGAGTGCGCCATGGAAGCTCTTGCAAACATAGTAACCTTCCGTGTGGGTCTCACTCTGGATGTGAGTGAGTACTTGCGTGCTCGAGGACTCTTGCCTTTGCTGAATTGCCTTGGCATTCAGTGGAGTGTCATCCCTTTCATGTGCAGATTATCTCTGCCATCGCCGCCACGTCTGCTATAGAGAAGTGCTGGCCATTAACGTGCATAAACCCCCGGGTAGTAGTTACACTAAACACGATTGCTGAGGGGTTCCATCTCCCTCGGGAATGATTGGTTGATGGACCACTCCTTCCGCTGGCAACTATGAAAGAACTTTTTCCCGGGCACTCATCTAATGAGTTTGCCATTCTCTGCCGGCCCGAGTCAGAATGCACCGCGCTGCAATTTCTTGTAGCAGCCTTAAACATGCAAAAACGCACGTATGGCATTTCCAGGCCTTTTTACTCGATGATCGATATTGCCTCCCGAGAACCCGTCAATTTCACATCCTTTTTCTTCTGACGCATTCACCGTGAATTCTTAGCAGTTACCAAACAACTCGCCAAGCATGAAATTCCTTGCACTCGATTACCCCATCTCCTTACCCTTCTCCTTCCGGTGATCCAAGCCGCGCAACCCCCTCCAACCAATACTATTCTATTACATGAGGAATCTACACAGATGCTAGAAGACGACGATAATGAAGACCTGCTCCATTTTTTCCAACGAAAATGCAGATGCATTAACCCATCGCAAAGCCAGGTGCAGGGTTCCACTGCGGTTCAAGACGTTGAAGTCTTCCATGACACTGCTACTTCCTTACAAGTAGAGTCTGTACCGTCTTCTCCTCGTAAGCAACCTGAAACAGACATTATTATGGAAGATGTAGATGAAGTCTCACAGCGGGAGGAATCTCATCAACTCGATGTTGAGGCTGTGAAGGAGACAGCGAAAGCTACTGTTGCTACAGAATGTCAATCTTCTTCTTCAACAACCGCTAACGCCCAAGCAGATGCAGTCAATCAATTGACTAGAAATGCAGAGGCAGTTACCGAAGCCACTTTGTCAATACCACAGATTGAGACCGGAATAGTTTTGGGTCCGACTGCCCTTATCCCTCTTCCTCCTCCAACCAACATTCCTGATGCTGTTGGAATAGTCATATATACAATCCGGGGGAAAAAAACCTCCTAAAGAGGGAAAAAAGTGCCCCGGTGGTCCTAGAGTGTTCATACACATCACTACCTAAATATATCAACAAATCTCCCCTGGGAGTGATGTGGTGAACAAGGAGCTAGCACTCATGTATAAGGAAGTGCCAAGCTATGTGGAATCAATCCACAAAAGGAAGTAAGCCCAAAGCTTTGCGGAAAGCTTATACTTCTCCCTAGGCAGAGCCTTCGTAAAAAGGTATGCAATGTTCTCTTGCGTGGGCACATATGCCAAGCTAATCTCCCCAGTAGAGAAAATTTCCCTGACATAATGATAATGCACCTCAATGTGCTTAGTGCTGAGCATGGAACATATGGTTCCTCACAATTGCCAATGTGTTCTGACTATCAATGAAGATGGTGGTGGCAGAAGAGTGACCAACACCCAAATCACCCATAAGGAATCTGAGCCACACACACTCAACAGTCATTGTGAAAGCTGCCCTATACTCAACCTCACAACTAGAAGTGGCCACAGTAGGCTGCTTCTTGCTCAACCAAGATATACATGAGCTACCAAGCATGAAGCAAAAGCCACTAGTGGACACATGAGTGTCATAGCAACCAGCCCAATCAATGTCATAAAATGCATGCAAATCTGACGGTAGTGATCCCCCCTTGGGATAAAACAATACAAGTAGTCGGGTACCACTCAAGTAGCAAAAGATGAGCCTAACCGCTTGCCAATGCTTGACACCTGGGCAATGCATTAACCTACTCATCTGCGAGACAACAAACTGAATATCTGGCCGAGTAATGCATAAGTAAATCAAGCATCCAACAGCTTGCTGATAGAGAACAACATCAAATGCATCTCCAGCATCATGAAGACTCAATCGTAAACCTGTCTCCATAGGAGTGGAAATAGGCTTACAGTTTTCAAGGCCAAAACGCTACAATAATGTGTCAATATATTTCATTTGACAGAAAGCCATTCCACCATCAACTTGTATAAACTGAATGCCCGAATAGTGATGCAAATGCCCCAAATCAGACATCTCAAATGAGGCATGCAAATCAGCCTTAAAATCAGCAATATGTGTGTAATGAGGACCAATGAGCAGCATGTCATCAACATATACCACAATGATCAGAAGCACATCATTATCATGCTTGACATATAAGGTGCTTTCAGTTGGACTGTTTTCAAAACCATGCGCAATCAGATAGGCATGTATCTTTTCATACCAAGCACGTGGTGCTTGCTTTAAACCATATAATGCCTTCTTTAACTGCACACCTAGTTTTCATGCCCTTTTTGCACAAAGCCACTGGGCTGAAAAACATACACTTCTTCATGCAAGTCACCATCCAGAAATGTTGTTTTAATGTCCAACTGATTTACATTCCAACCATAATGAGCTACAAGTGCACAGATGCTACGAACAGTAGTCATTCGGCAAGTAGGAGCAAAGGTTTCATCAAAATCAATGCCTCTTTGCTGCACATAACCCTTTGCAACAAGGCTAGCCTTATACCTATCAATTTTTCCATCAGGTTTGCACTTTAGCTTGTATACCCACTTAGTGCCAATGGCCTTCTTGCCAGGAGGCAAGTCACATAAAGACCATGTACCATTTTTCATGATAGCATCATATTTAGATTGCATTCTAGCCACCAATGCCCTGAATTTTGTGCTTCATCAAACGAAATAGGTTTAGTCTCATCACAGAGACTAGAGGCAGCCATAGGTTAGCAATGTGATGCAAAAGAGGCACTATGAGAGCCTCACCGAGTACCATATGACAGAGGTGAATCTAATTTGCTCTCACACAAGGTCTGCACCAGCCATTTTGGCATAGCTTTTGCCTACTCAATATCAAGTCTCTCATCAACAAGTGCATCATGTAAATCTGCATCAGAAATGGAATGATCTACATCATCATATGAAACTTGGAAAGGCTGAGAAGTTACCTCATTAGGATCAACACTAGATTGTCCACCTGTAAAAAGAGGTAGCAAAATATCATACATGTCTTTGGAGCTAACAAATGTCTCCTTAGTACATGAAAGTAAGGGATAAATAGCATCTTCCACAAAAACATCACGGCTAACTAGAATATGTTTATTATGTGGATGATACAGACGATAGCCTTTGCTTTCAGAACTGTACCCAACAAAAATACATTTTATTGCATTATCATCCAATTCTCTGCGATGTTGTTTAGGCACTAATGCATATGCCAAACAACCCAAAACATGCAGATGGGCAACAGATGGCTTGCGACCATGGCAAGCCTCATATGGAGTGATAGATTGTAGTGCTTTAGTGGGACACCTGTTAAGTACATATGCTACACACATAACAGCCTCAAGCCAAAAACTATGTGGTAAAGCCTGACTCTTGACCATACAGCTCGCCATCTCCATGAGTGACCTATTCTTTTGTTCAGCAACTCCATTATGTTGAGGTGTATATGACACTATACATTGATGTTTTCTCCCACGTTTTATCTAGAAATGCATTAAAGTCAGAAGACATATATTCCTCCCCTCGATCAGAATGGAGGGTGCCCATTTTACATGCTGACATATTTTCAGCCAAAACCAAAAACTGTTTGAATCACATAACCACTTCGGATTGTGCTTTCAATGGATATACCCATGCATGCCTAGAAAAGTCATCGATGAAGTCACGAAGTAAAGATAGTTCCCAAAAGAATGTGTCTGCATAGGACCACACACATCACTATGTACAAGCTTCAAATTTTTAGTAGCCCAAACTGAACCATCTTTTGAAAAGGAAGAATGCTGCATTTTGCCCAAAATACAGCCTTCACATACATGTTTACTCGGTGCCTGAAGTTTAGGCAAAGAGGAAACCATTTCAGATTTCTACAGGGGTAGCAAACTAGCAAAATTCAGATGACCAAAGCATGCATGCCAAAGGTTTGCATCTGATATAGCCTGAGAATCATGTACTGCACATGCCAAATCATTTATAGATCTTTCATAGTCTATGAGCTTATACAACCCACGACATAAAATGCCAGAAGCAATAATGATGTCGCCATTTGACAGATCATGAATTGTACATCTGTTATCAACAAATTTCACAACCAAGACAATCTTGGCTAATGCAGAAATTGATAACAGATTTTTCTTGATCCTTGGCACAAACAAAGCATCTGACAAAGTGAAAGATCTACCATCAGTAGTAGTCAAAATGATCTTACCAACTTCCATAACATGATAGGAGGAGTTGTTGGCACATGTAATAGTATTCCCTGTAGGGGCAAGCTCGAGTGAAGAGAAGAAACTGTGCTACGAGGTAATATGTTTGGTTGCCCCACTATCAAAGTACCAAACATCGGAGCCTACTGCAGCCATGCACTGCTCACGAGAAGATGGGTCAAAACTACAAACAAGAGTAAATGCCCATTCTTTTTCCTGCACAAGTTTAGTAGACTCTGTTTTCGGTGTAGAGGCCTCTACAACAACCATTCCGACCTCTTTCTTCTTTGCTTCTTTAGCAGTTAGTTTTGGACAGCTCTTAATGACATGATCATTTGCTTTACAGTATTTGCAAAACAATTTCTGCTTTTCTGATTTCTTTTCATCTTTGTCTTCCTTCTTCGAATGTGTAGCATTTGCAAATTTTTGCTTACTAGTAGAAGAGCTCCATTTACCTTTACCCTTCTGTCTAGTCAGGAAAGCTTGATATGCAACACGCATAATAGACCTGTTCTGCCTAGACTGGTCTTCCTGCAATAGAAGAGAGACTAAATCCTCAAATGATAAGGCATTTGGATTGCCTTTCATCATCAAACAAAGAGTAGAAGCAAAACTCTGATATGAGTCAGGAAGACCATTTAGAATGGTCTGCAAAAGTGAGCTATCTGGTATAACTTCATCAGCAGAAATCAATTGTTCTTTCAAATCCTTGATCTTTGTGAGAAAACTATTCAGAGAATCACCTTCATTCATGTGCTCACTCTCCAATTGTTTTTGGAGATAAGCAAAACTAGCCTCATTCCTAGCCTGGTACAATGTGGTAAGTGTATCCCAAGCATCCTTAGCTATTCTGCAAGAGTGAATGTGAGGAATAATGGCACGTTTGAGCTATCAATGCATGTGCGTTAGCATCTCTGCCATCCCAACGAATTTGCTCTGTAGTAGGTGCAACAGAGACAGCAACACAAATAGGAATCTGCAAAACATCATCATCTTCGACACCATCTCCATCAGCTCCAGCACCTATATTTATAGTACATGTATTCGTAGGTGTAACAGGACGTCTTTCAACACCCTGCACAATATTCCATAGTCCTTTTGCGACCAATACATGACGCATCACATAAGCCCATAATGGGTAGTTGGTATCATCCAACTTATCCTCAACAACCTATTGATATATTTAGGTAGTGATGTGTGTGAACACACTAGGACCGCCGGGGCACTTTTTTCCCTCTTTAGGAGGTTTTTTTCCACCGGCTTGTATATACGCCTATTGCCCTAATGGGCTACTTATCTTTGTACATTCTCTAGTAATACATTCAGTATTGTGTGTTTGTGCTCCAAGCTTCTTCTTCTTCCTTATGTTGTTCATGTGCTTTCACAGACATCTATCTCCAACAATTGGTATCAGAGCAGGTCGTCGCTTCATCTAGGGCGCTGTCGACACTCCTCCGTTTGCAGTCTCAGATTTGCACGAAATTTGGTGAGCATACTCAGGATGTTTCAGAGATCAAAACTACTTTGCTTTGTGGTGCCGAAATTGCGATCTGAGCTCGTTTCGGCCTCCGAATGCATTATCGCAGCGCTTGTGTAGGCTATTTCATCTTTTTGTGCCAAAGGTATATACCAGTTTCTATTCGCCAGTATAAGCGTCTCGAAGTCTGCTACAGGTCTAGCACAATTCGTTGGGGCAGTTCTGTTCAACTTTTTGAGATACAGTCAATTTTCTGCATCAAGGTATTTTAGTCACCGACCATGGTTGAAAGCAGTGATGTATTCCGTATGTTGGATGTTTAGGATAAGTTGGATGTTGAGGATAAGTTGGATGGTACCAACTACCCATTATGGGCTTATATGATGCGACATGTATTGGTTGCAAAAGGATTGTGAAACATTGTGCAAGGTGTTGAAAGACGTCCTGTTACACCTTTGACTACAGGTACTGCAAATACAGGTGTTGGAGCTGATGAAGATGGTGTCAAAGATGATATTCCGCAGATTCCTGTGCGTGCTGCTGTTTCTGGTGCACCTACTGCAGAGCAGATTGGTTGGGATGGCAGAGATGCCAAAGCACATGCATTGATAGCTTTGTCTGTCAAACATGCCATTATTCCTCATATTCGCTCTTTCAGAACAGCTAAGGATGCTTGGGATACATTTACCACATTGTACCAAGCTAGGAATGAGGCTCGTGTTGCTTACCTCCGAAAACAGTTGGAGAGTGAGCACATGAATGAAGGTGATTCTATGGACAGTCTCCTAACAAAGATCAAAAACTTGAAGGAAGAGTTGATTTCTGCTGATGAGGTTATACCAGATAGCTCACTTGTGCAGATCGTTCTGAATGGTCTTCCTGATTCATATCAGAGTTTTGCTTCTACTCTTCGGTGGATGATGAAAGGCAATCCAAATGCCTTGTCATTTGAGGAGTTAGTCTCTGTTTTGTTGCAGGAAGATCAGTCCAGGAAAAGTAGGTCCATTATGCAAGTTGCAGATCAAGCTTTCCTGGCTAGTCAAAAGGGCAAAGGAAAATGGAGCTCTTCAACTAGTAAGCAAAAATCTGCTAATTTTGCATATTCGAAGAAGGAAGATAAAGATGAGAAGAAATCAGAAAAGCAGAAATTGTTTTGTAAGTACTGTAAAGGGAATGATCATATCATAAAGAACTGTCCAAAACTAGCTGCTAAAGAGGCAAAGAAGAAAGAGGTTGGAATGGTTGTTGTAGAGGCCTCTACACCAAAAACAGAGTCTGCAAATCTTGTGCAGGAAGAAGAATGGGCGTTTACTATTGTCTGCAGTTTTGACCCATCTTCTCATGATCAATGCATGTCTACAATAGACTCAGATGTTTGGTACTTTGACAGTGGGGCGACCAAACATATTACCTCACAACGCAATTTCTTCTCTTCACTCGAGCCTCCCCCTATAGGGAATACTGTTACATGCACCAACAACTCCTCTTATCCTGTTATGGGAGTTGGTAAGATCATTTTGACTATCGCTGATGGTAGTTCTTTCACTTTGTCAGATGCTTTATTTGTGCCAGCGATCAAGAAGAATCTGTTATCAGTTTCTATGTTAGCCAAGATTGGCTTGGTTGTGAAATTTGTTGATGACAGATGTACAACTCATGATCTGTCGAATGGCGATGTCATTATTGCTTCTGGCATTTTATGTCGTGGGCTGTATAAGCTCATAGACTATGAAAGATCTCAAAATGATTTGGCATGTGCAGTAAATGATTTTCAGGCTATGTCAGATGCAAAGCTTTGGCATGCATGCTTTGGTCATCTGAATTTTGCTAGTTTGCTACGCCTGCAGAAATCTGAAATGGTGCTCCTTTGCCCAAACTTGAGGCACTTGGAAAACATGTTTGTGAAGGCTGTATTTTGGGCAAAATGAAGCGTTCCTCCTTTCCAAAAGATGGTTCAGTTCGGGCTACACAGAAATTGCAGCTTGTACATAGTGATGTTTGTGGTCCTATGCAGACACCCTCTTTTGGAAATTACCTTTACTTTGTGACTTCCATTGATGATTTTTCCAGGCATGCATGGGTATATCCACTCAAAGTAAAGTCCGAAGTGTTCATGTGCTTTAAACAGTTTTTGGTTTTGGATGAAAATATGTCAGCATGTAAAATGGGCATCCTCCGTTCTGATTGAGGGGGGGAATATATGTCTTCTGATTTTAATGCATTTCTGGATGAACATGGGATAAAACACCATTGTACAATGCCATATACACCTCAACAAAATGGAATTACTGAACAAAAGGATAGGTCACTCATGGAGATGGCGAGGTGCATGGTCAAGAGTCAGGCTTTACCACATAGTTTCTGGCTTGAGGCTGTCATGTGTGCAGCATATGTACTGAACAGGTGTCCCACTAAAGCGCTGCAGTCTATTACTCCATATGAGGCTTGGCATGACCGCAAGCCATCTGTTGCTCATCTGCATGTTTTTGGTTGTTTGGCATATGCGCTAGTGCCTGAACAACATCGCAGAAAATTGGATGATAAGACAGTAAAATGTATTTTTGTTGGGTACAGTTCTGAAAGTAAAGGCTATCGTCTGTATCATCCACAAACTAAACACATTTTGGTTAGCTGTGATGTTGTCTTTGTGGAAGATGCTATTCAGCCATTGCTTTCATGTACTAAGGAGACATCTATTAGCTCCAAAGACATGTATGATACTTTGATGCCTCTTTTTACAGGTGGACAGTCTAGTGTTTGTCCTAATGAGGCAACTTCTCAGCCTTTGCAGGTTTCATATGATGATGTAGATCATTCCATTTCTGATGCAGATTTACATGATGCACTTATTGATGAGAGAGCTGATATTGAGCAGGCAAAAACTATGCCAAAATGGCTGGTGCAGACTTTGCGTGACAGCAAATTAGATGCACCTTTGTCATATCATACTCGTTCCGGCTCTCATAGTGCCTCCTTTGCATCAGATTGCTATGCTATGGCTGTGTCTAGTCTCTGTGATGAGAATGAGCATGTTTCTTTTGACGAAGCACAAAATTCAAAAAATTGGATGGCTGTTATGCAATCTGAATATGATGCTATAATGAAGGATGGTACATGGTCTTATGTGACTTACCTCTTGGCAAGAAGGCCATTGGCACTAAGTGGGTATACAAGCTGAAGCGTAAACCTGATGGTACAGTTGACAGGTATAAGGCTAGGCTTATTGCAAAGGGTTATGCACAGGAAAGAGGCATTGATTTTGATGAGACATTTGCACCTACATGCCGTATGACTACTATTCAGAGCATTTGTGCACTTGGAGCCCATCAGGGTTGGAATGTACATCTGTTGGATATTAAAACAGCATTTCTGAATGGTGACTTGCATGGTCAAAAGCTATGCATGCTATTGTATACATCATGAATATAACTCCAACTGTTGTTGTACATCAAGTTACACTTGAAGAGAAGTTTACATGGAAAATCCAAACTTATCACACATAAAAGTATTTGTTTGCATTTCATATGTGCATGTTCAAGATGAGTTGAAGGAAAGATGTGATGTTTGATGAAATGGCAAGATTTTATGCTGATGCAAAAGAAGGAATTCATGTTGACTTGAATGAGAAAGGAAATGCTGAAAACTCAAGCGCAAAATCTCAAGGTCTGAGTGGACTAAGGATGTTACCTAGAAATAGTTCCATTTTAAGACCATGGAGAAGGAGATTGCATGGATTTTTAGTCGAACAAATTCATCAACTATATCCAAGAAAGATAAATAAAAGATTTTCATTGGTAATAAAATATCTATAGACTTTGAAGATATTGATGGTGAATCAAGTGCTTCAGAAAAAATTATTGATGAGGAATTGGGATTTCCATATGTGAAGATTCTAAGAGTAAGAAAGATACATGCACATGATACAACAAGAATAAGTGACCCATACCAAGAAGATATAGGAGGATGTGGAATTCTATGCAAAAATTAACATATTTTAACTATATGGATAGTCATTGTGCCTATATGTCCAAGATAATATAAGATGATGAATTGTCTTTTTTTTGGTGGAGTTTGAGGTCCATGGAAGCATGCAAACAACACAAGGAAGAAGAATAATCTTGGAGCACAACACACAATACTGAATGTATTACTAAGAGAATGTACAAAGATAAGTAATCCGTTAGGGTTATAGGCATATATACAAGCTAGGAAAAAAAAAACCAAGTGCCAAGCTATGTGGAATCAATCCACAAAAGGAAGTAAGCCCAAAGCTTTGCGAAAAGCTCCGAACTTTTCCCTAGGTAGAGCCATTGTGAAAAGGTATATGCAAGGTTCTCGTGTGTGGGCACATATGCCAAATGATCTCTCCAGTAGAGAACCTCTCCCTCACATAATGATAGTGCACCTCAATGTGCTTAGTGCGACCATGGAACACAAGGTTCCTCACAACTACCAATGCATTCTGACTGTTAATAAAGATGTTGGTGGCAGAAGGCTAACCAACATCCAAATTAGTCATAAGGCATCTAAGCCACACACACTCAATAGTCCCTGTGAAAGCTTCCCTATACTCAGCCTCACAACTAGAAGTGGCCATAGTAGACTGCTTCTTGCTCAACCAAAATATGCATGAGCTACCAAGCATGAAGGAAAAACAACTAGTGGACACACAAGTGACATAGCAACCAGCCTAGTTAGAGTCATAAAAAGCATGTAAATCTGGCAGTAGTGATCCTCCCTTGGGATTAAATAATCTAAGTATCCAGGTACCACTCAAGTAGCAAAGGATTGCCATTACGACCTGCCAATGCTTGACCTGCAACCTGCTGATACAAAACATCATCAAATACATCTCCAACATCATGAAGACAACTATAAACCTGTTTCCATACAAGTGGCAATATGTTTGCAGTCTTCAAGGCCAAAATACTGCATAATGTGTTAATATATTTTGTTTGACACAAATCTATTCTACCATCAACTTGCATAAAATGAATGCCCAAATAATGATGTGAATGCCCCAAACTTGACATCTCAAATGAGGCATGCAAATCAGCCTTAAAATCAGCAATATGCTTCTCATTAGCACTAATGTGCAGCATGTCATCAACATAGATAACAATGATTAGAAGCACATCATTTACATGCTTAACATATAATGTGGTTTTAGTTGGACTGTTCTCAAAACCATGTGCAATCAAGTATGCATGTATCTTTTCATACCGGCATGTGGTGCTTGCTTCAAACCATATGATGCTTTTTTCAACTTGCACACTTTGTTTTCATGCCCTTTCTGTACAAAACTATTGGGTTGAAATGTTGATATATTTAGGTAGTGATGTGTGTGAACACTCTAGGACTGCCGGGGCACTTTTTTCCCTCTTTAGGAGGTTTTTTTCCCCCGGCTTGTATATACGCCTATTGCCCTAATGGGCTACTTATCTTTGTACATTCTCTAGTAATATATTCAGTCTTGTGTGTTGTGCTCCAAGCTTCTTCTTCTTCCTTGTGCTGTTCGCGTGCTTCCGCAGACGTCTAACTCCAACAATTGGTATCAGAGCAGGTCGTTGCTTCTTCTAGGGCGCCGTCGACACTCCTCCGTTTGCAGTCTCAGATTCGCACAAAATTTGGTGAGCATACTCGTTTCGGCCTCCGAACGCACTATCGCAGTGCTTGTGCAGGCTATTTCGTCCTTTTGTGCCAAAGGTATATACCAATTTCTGTTCGCCAGTTTAAGCGTCTCGAAGTCTGCTACAGGTCTAGCAGAACTCGTCTGGGCAGTTCTGTTCAACTTTTTGAGATACAGTCAATTTTCTGCATCAAGGTATTTTAGTCACCGGCCATGGCTGAAAGCAGTGATGTATTCCGTATGTTGGCTGTTGAGGATAAGTTGGATGGTACCAACTACCCATTATGGGCTTATATGATGCGACATGTACTGGTTGCAAACGGATTGTGGAACATTGTGCAGAGTGTTGAAAGACGTCCTGTTACACCTGTAACGACAGGTACTGCAAATACAGGTGTTGGAGCTGATGAAGATGGTGTCGAAGATGATATTCCGCAGATTCCTGTTCGTGCTGCTGTTTCTGTTGCACCTACTGCAGAGCAGATTCGTTGGGATGGCAGAGATGCCCAGGCACATGCATTGATAGCTTTGTCTGTCAAACGTGCCATTATTCCTCACATTCGCTCTTGCAGAACAGCAAAGGATGCTTGGGATACGCTTACCACTTTGTACCAGGCTAGGAATGAGGCTCGTGTTGCTTACCTCCGAAAACAGTTGGAGAGTGAGCACATGAATGAAGGTGATTCTATGGACAATATTCTTACAAAGATCAAAGACCTGAAGGAATAATTGATTTCTGCTGATGAAGTTATACCAGATAGCTCACTTGTGCAGACCGTTCTGAATGGTCTTCCTGATTCATATCAGAGTTTTGCCTCTACTCTTCGGTTGATGATGAAAGGCAATCCGAATGCCTTGTCATTTGAGGAATTAGTCTCTGTTCTGTTGCAGGAAGATCAGTCCAGGCAGAACAGGTCCATTATGCGTGTTGCAGATCAAGCTTTCCTGGCTAGTCAGAAGGGCAAAGGAAAATGGAGCTCTTCTACTAGTAAGCAGAAATCTGCAAATGCTGCACAATCGAAGAACCAGGATAAAGATGAGAAGAAATCAGAAAAGCAAAAATTGTTCTGCAAGTACTGTAAAGGAAATGATCATATTATAAAGAACTGTCCAAAACTGGCTGCTAAAGAGGCAAAGAAGAAAGAGGCTGGAATGGTTGTTGCAGAGGCCTCTACACCAAAAACAGAGTCTGCAAATCTTGTGCAGGAAGAAGAATGGGCGTTTACTACTGTCTGCAGTTTTGACCCATCTTCTCATGATCAGTGCATGTCTGCAGTAGACTCAGATGTTTGGTACTTTGACAGTGGGGCGACCAAACATATTACCTCGCAGCGCAGTTTCTTCTCTTCACTCGAGCCTGCCCCTACAGGGAATACTGTCACATGCGCCAATAACTCCTCTTATCCTGTTATGGGAGTTGGTAAGATCATTCTGACTACTGCTGATGGTAGTTCTTTCACTTTGTCAGATGCTTTATTTGTGCCAGGGATCAAAAAGAATCTATTATCAGTTTCTGCATTAGCCAAGATTGGCTTGGTTGTGAAATTTGTTGATGACAGGTGTACAGTCCATGATCTCTCAAATGGCGATGTGATTATTGCTTCTGGCATTTTATGTCGTGGGCTGTATAAGCTCATAGACTATGAAAGATCTGTGAATGATTCGGCATGTGCAGTTCATGATTCTCAGGCTATGTCAGATGCAAAGCTTTGGCATGCACGCTTTGGTCATCTGAATTTTGCTAGTTTGTTACGCCTGCAGAAATCTGAAATGGTGTCCTCTTTGCCCAAACTTGAGGCACCTGGAAAACATGTTTGTGAAGGCTGTATTTTGGGCAAAATGCAGCGTTCTTCCTTTCCAAAAGATGGTTCAGTTCGGGCTATGCAGAAATTGCAGCTTGTACATAGTGATGTCTGTGGTCCTATGCAGACACCCTCTTTTGGAAATTACCTTTACTTCGTGACTTTCATTGATGATTTTTCCAGGCATGCATGGGTATATCCACTCAAAGCAAAGTCCGAAGTGTTCATGTGCTTCAAACAGTTTTTGGTTTTGGCTGAAAATCTGTCAGCATGTAAAATGGGCACCCTCCGTTCTGATCGAGGGGGGGAATATATGTCTTCAGATTTTAATGCATTTCTGGCTGAACGTGGGATAAAACACCAGTGTACAGTGCCGTATACACCTCCACAGAATGGAGTTGCTGAACGAAAGAACAGGTCACTCATGGAGATGGCGAGGTGCATGGTCAAAAGTCAGGCTTTACCACATAGTTTCTGGCTTGAGGCTGTCATGTGTGCAGCATATGTACTGAACAGGTGTCCCACCAAAGCGTTGCAGTCTATCACTCCATATGAGGCTTGGCATGACCGCAAGCCATCTGTTGCTCATCTGCGTGTTTTTGGTTGTTTGGCATATGCATTAGTGCCTGAACAACATCGCAGAAAATTGGATGATAAGGCAGTAAAATGTATTTTTGTTGGGTACAATTCTGAAAGTAAAGGCTATCGTCTGTATCATCCACAGACTAAACGCATTCTGGTTAGCCGTGATGTTGTCTTTGTGGAGGATGCTATTCAGCCATTGCTTTCATGTACTAAGGAGACATCTGTTAGCTCCAAAGACATGTATGATACTTTGATGCCTCTTTTTACAGGTGGACAGGCTAGTGCTGGTCCTAATGAGGCAACTTCTCAGCCTTTGCAGATTTCATATGATGATGCAGATCATTCCATTTCTGATGCAGATTTACATGATGCACTTATTGATGAGAGAGCTGATATTGAGCAGGCAAAAACTATGCCAAAATGGTTGGTGCAGACTTTGCGTGACAGCAAATTAGATGCACCTTTGTCATATCGTACTCGTTCAGGCTCTCATAGTACCTCCTTTGCATCAGATTGCTATGCTATGGCTGCATCTAGTCTCTGTGATGAGAATGAGCCTGTTTCTTTTGATGAAGCACAAAATTCAGAAAATTGGATGGCTGCTATGCAATCTGAATATGATGCTATAATGAAGAATGGTACATGGTCTTTATGTGACTTGCCTCCTGGCAAGAAGGCCATTGGCACTAAGTGGGTATACAAGCTGAAGCGTAAACCTGATGGTACAGTTGACAGGTATAAGGCTAGGCTTGTTGCAAAGGGTTATGCGCAGGAAAGAGGCATTGATTTTGATGAGACCTTTGCACCTACATGCCGTATGACTACTGTTCGGAGCATTTGTGCACTTGCAGCCCATCATGGTTGGAATGTACATCAGTTGGACATTAAAAAAGCATTTCTGAATGGTGACTTGCATGAAGAAGTGTATGTTTTTCAGCCCCGTGGCTTTGTGCAGAAAGGGCATGAAAACCAGGTGTGCAGGTTAAAGAAGGCGTTATATGGTTTAAAGCAAGCACCACGTGCTTGGTATGAGAAAATACATGCCTATCTAATTGCACATGGTTTTGAGAACAGTCCAACTGAAAGCACCTTATATGTTAAGCGTGCTAATGATGTGCTTCTGATCATTGTTGTCTATGTTGATGACATGCTGCTCACTGGTCCTATTGAGACACATATTGCTGATTTTAAGGCTGATTTGCATGCCTCATTTGAGATGTCTGATTTGGGGCATTTGCATCACTATTTGGGCATTCAGTTTATGCACGTTGATGGTGGAATGGCTTTGTGTCAAACGAAATATATTGACATATTATTGCAGCGTTTTGGCCTTGAAGACTGTAAGCCTATTGCCACTCCTATGGAGACAGGTTTACGATTGAGTCTTCATGATGCTGGAGATGCATTTCATGCTGTTCTCTATCAGCAGGCTGTTGGATGCTTGATTTACTTATGCATTACTCGGCCAGATATTCAGTTTGCTGTCTCACAGATGAGCAGGTTCATGCATTGCCCAGGAGTCACGCATTGGAAAGCGGTTAAGCGCATCTTTCGCTACTTGAGTGGTACTCGGCTACTTGGGTTGTTTTATCCCAAGGGGGGATCACTACCGCCAGATTTGCATGCTTTTTCTGACTCAGATTGGGCTGGTTGCTATGACACTCGTGTGTCCACCAGTGGTTTTTGCTTCATGCTTGGTAGCTCATATATATC
Organism: Ceratopteris richardii; assembly: GCA_020310875.1. NCBI lineage: Eukaryota > Viridiplantae > Streptophyta > Polypodiopsida > Polypodiales > Pteridaceae > Ceratopteris > Ceratopteris richardii. Next base: position 142,106,287 of record CM035436.1, read on the forward strand.
TTGGTTGAGCAAGAAGCAGCCTACTGTGGCCACTTCCAGTTGTGAGGCTGAGTATAGGGCAGCTTTCACAGCGACTGTTGAGTGTGTGTGGCTCAGACGCCTTATGGCTGATTTGGGTGTTGGCCAGTCTTCTGCCACCACCATCTTCACTGACAGTCAGAGCGCATTGGCAGTTGCGAGGAACCCTGTGTTCCATGCTCGCACTAAGCACATTGAGGTGCATTATCACTATGTCAGGGAGAGGTTCTCTGCTGGGGAGATCAGCTTGGCATATGTGCCCACGCAGGAGAACATTGCAGACCTTTTCACGAAGGCTCTGCCTAGGGAGAAGTTTGAAGCTTTCCGCAAAGCTTTGGGCTTACTTCCTTTTGTGGAGTGATTTCCACATAGCTTGGCACTTCCTTATACATGAGTGCCAGCTCCTTGTTCACCGCATCACTCCCAGGGGGGATTTGTTGATATATTTAGGTAGTGATGTGTGTGAACACTCTAGGACTGCCGGGGCACTTTTTTCCCTCTTTAGGAGGTTTTTTTCACCCAGCTTGTATATACGCCTATTGCCCTAATGGGCTACTTATCTTTGTACATTCTCTAGTAATATATTCAGTCTTGTGTGTTGTGCTCCAAGCTTCTTCTTCTTCCTTGTGCTGTTCGCGTGCTTCCGCAGACATCTAACTCCAACATGAAATACATACACTTCTTCATGAAAGTGACCATTTAGAAATGTAGGTTTAATATCCAACTGATGGACATTCTAACCATGATGGGCTGCACGTGCACAAATGCTATGAACTATAGTCATTTGGCATGTAGGAGCAAAGGTTTCACTAAAATCAATGCCTCTTTCTTGAGCATAACCTTTTGCAACAAGCCTAGTCTTATACTTGTCAACTATTCCATCAGGCTTATGCTTCAGCTTGTATACCCACTTAGTTCCAATGGCCTTCTTGCTAGGAGGCAAGTCAGATAAAGACATGATCATTCTCATCACAAAGTCTAGAGGCAGCCATACCATAGCAATCTGATGTAAAAGAAGCACTATGAGAGCATGAATGAGTACGATATGACAGAGGTGCATTGTTGGCTGTATACGAGAAGAAGCAAGTACGAGTATACAAGCAGATCTAGCACTAAGGCAACCCTTTATTTTTTCAAAACCATTACACCAGTTAAAAGTGATTCTCATCACTAAAAACCCCTGTAAATACCATTTTCACCTTTTAGTAGCTCCATTTTGTACAAGCCGAGGAGTCCTCGAGCTTGAGGAGCCTTAGAAGTAGTTGCCTATCAATTTTCATAATTTTTAGATCTCGTTTGAGCCCTCAAATAAGCCCTGGAACCTAATTTTTAACTAGGCCGGACACTAGGTCTGGACAGGGCCAAAGCTAGTCAAAAACTATAAATAGAGCTAGAGAGCTCATTTTTGAGAGAGCTTCTTATAGTTTGAGCTTGTATGAGAACTTGGTTGCAATAGAAGTGATTCCATTGTCTTACTCTCTTTGTTCTTGCCGTATGCGTGCGTGTGCGTGTATGTGTGTGCATGCTTGTGTGCTTCTCACTCACGCACTTGTGCTTCCACTTGCTCGTGGTCTTCATACCATCCTCACGTCTTCCCGGATTGACATTAAAGGAGGTGCTACTCATCACTGAGCTACACCAAATTTTGGCGCCGTTGTCGGGGATTCGAGCTTTGAGGACGAGCGTGTGATGGTAAGACGTAGAGAGGACGCGTTGGAATGGTAAGTAGTCGGTAAATTTCTGATTTTTCTCCATCTCCATCTCCATCTTCACCTCCTTCTCCATCTCCACCTCCACCTCCTTCTCCACTACATATTCCCTCTTCCTTGTCATTCCCCTCATTTGTTGTGTGCGAGTTTGAGAGAGAGAGAGCGTGTGTGTTCTTGTTTTGTGTGTTTTTTGCATGTTTCTTGCAGGTGGCAGCTCCATCATCATCTCCAGCAAGCTCAGCAGGTACGGAATCTGTCTGCACAGTCCCCGAGGCGTTGAGCTCGAGCTATCGCGACACTCCAAAAACTTCACCCAATCACGATTCTGAGTGCACCACGACACTTCGCAGGCCTAGAGCTCCCAGGATCACTAGACAAAACAGGAAAATTCACCATATCCCGAGCTATCGTGACACCTCGAGGTATCGCGACACTCACGAGCTATCGCGACACCTCACGACCTATCGCGACACCTCACGACCTATCGCGACACCTCACGACCTATCACGACACCTCACGAGCTATCGCGACACTTCGACCTATCGCGACACTTCACGACCTATCGCGACACTTCGACCTATCGCGACACCTCACCACCTATCGCGACACCTCACGACCTATCGCGACACTTCACGGCCTATCGCGACACTTCGACCTATCGCGACACCTCACGAGCTATCGCGACACTTCACGACCTATCGCGACACTTCGACCTATCGCGACACTCACGAGCTATCGTGACACTTCGACCTATCGCGACACCTCACGAGCTATCGCGACACTTCGACCTATCGCGACACCTCACGAGCTATCGCGACACTTCCCACCTATCGCGACACCTCCCACCTATCGCGACACCTCGACCGGACCTATCACGATACACGGCCTTTAACGCATGAAAATTTAGGGTTATTTTTGAGTGATTGGAAGGGTAGTTGAGCTTAATTTTAGGCACCTTGGTATAACTTTAGAACCTTGGAAGTGGGCAAAAGGCCTAGAAACCAGAGAGGGATCTCCTGAATCCTGAGAGCCTATTTTGACCCTTTAGTGTCTGAATGGTCATAACTTGATCATACGAACTCCGATTGATGAGATTTTGGTCTCGTTGGAAAGCTCGTTGAGAATCCTACGTGGACCTCGACTAGTTTTTGTAAGAATCATACGCGGAGTTTTAGAACATGCATTTTTAAGTTGACCTTTAGGTGGAACTAAGTGGTCCTCAGATTCAGGGGGTACAGTGAGTTACTCGAGGGGGACTAAAATTATTGATGTGTGTTTTTCAATTACTTGTGGTAATAGAGCTATACTAATGGGTGAGCTTTTGCAGGAACATTGTGTGCACTCAAGGCAATCCAAAGCAAGATAGCAAGGGTGAGTACCAAGCTTGGGAGAAGGCTTCCTGGGCTTGTGTAGCAGTTTGGTCAACCAGCTAATTGAGGTTGGAAGATCTCTCAACCCTCCTTTGTGAATTCCTAGCCTAGGCTAAGTACGACTTAGGTGTGGTAATTAATTAGGGCAACGTTAGGCACGAATCAAGTCCAAGAGTATTAATTAACCAAGTGCAAGAAGTAAATAGGACTTAAGTGCGAAAACCCTAAGGGATAAAAGGTAAACTGGAATCGATCACTTATCAAGTGCGGAAATTCACTTAAGTACTCCTAACGACGCGATTTCAAACAAGACCATAAACATAATATTCAACTCAAAAGAACAAAGTGATTGGTGCAAATTAACCTGCAACGAGAGTGTGCTTAGGTCCAAGGGGGTAGATAAATCAGGCATATGAACCTTAGATCAGGCAGACACTTAGGCCGAGACAGACAAAGCCTCAGATCTTCTGAAGCTAGTGTCAATCACACTGCAAGGTCTTGGGCCCAACAGTTGAGTGATTACCCATACACTCCCAGATCAGAAACAAGTGATTCTGAGATGTCCTATCACATGGAGAGACCAGTAGGCAGTTCAGGGTTGGCTTATCTAGAAAAGCCAGAAGGACCTTACAAGACTCAACTGGAATACATCAGGACTAATCGTCTAGGTGCTCGCATCTATGAAGATGGCCTGAGAAGATCGGTGGTCGAGATTAAGAACCCCGATCAACCCCATGGATTAGACCACCCAGTAGTCAAGTTTGAGAATGGAGCATACCTAGATAAAGAGGGGACTATATATGTAGTCACCACTCTTCCTGATAGAACTGATGAGTTTGGAAATGTGATTGCGGAGACCGACATGGGAGATATAGAGCAAGGGAACTTAGAGGGAGAGCCAAGAACTCCCCGTGGTAAATCTGTCTTGACCAGAATCATGACTCCAGAGTGGATTCCACAGGATAATAAAAGCATAGATCTGCTTTTAAACCGAGAAACCGATGAGGCTTTTTGGAGATATAAATCTGCTCAACCTCAGGAAGTGAGTGCCCTCACAATATATGAGTTTAAAGACCCTGACTGCCCAGGTAAAGTAACATACCTAGACAATACATCAGAGAGGATCTTCGTGGTCACGGAGCATGGCAGACATGCCTACACATGGAAGGGTGAATTTGTTTTTCCCCAACCAAGGTCTAATGCGTTCTTTGGTCACCAAGGAGCTGGGACCTCCCAAGCTCATGGAGCTCAAAGAGATAGAAGTAGAGACAAACCTGAGGTAAGTTTTGCCAACTCCCTAGGAAGAGAAAGAACGGGAACGAAAAGGAATAGAGTGGAACCTGAGAGACATAGAACCCCATGGAATCAAAGGAATGTTGACAATTTTCCTTTGCCAAGGCCGAGAGAACACACTAGGACCCTGCGACCAACTCAACTGGTGAAGTCCATGAAGAAGTACTTCGATGGCACTGGAGACCCTTATGACCATGTGGCAGAATTTCGGCAAGTCTTGAAAGCTGAGCAGGTAGAGGACCTATTCACACAATATAATGCTTTTGGTCTAACCCTTAGGAACACTGCCCTTACGTGGTTTCAACCACTAAACGAGAGGCATTTCAGAAACATAGACCAGCTCTTAGAGGCATTTATCATTGAGTTTTCTAAGAGTGGAATCAGGCATAACACCTCCTCACTAATTCATAGCTTCAAACAAACACCTCAAGAGACGGTCAGACTAGCTGGAAGAAGATTTAGGCAGTACCTGGAGAGATGCCCGATGCCGGAGCTACCCACACCAGCCAAACAAGTGGCCTTGTTCTTAGATGGATTGTTGAGCACCAAGCTCAGGTCATATGTGTATCTGAAGGACCCCAGAACGATAGAAGAGTGCGTGCTCATGTGCATAGACATTGAGGACAATCTAGGTGAGGAATTAGAACTATCAAAAATCTATAAGGATTCAGATAGCTCTAGTAGCCTCACATCTGGTCAATCCACATCCATTGAGGAACTTGCAGAGAGGGTAGCTCAAAAACTAAGTGTCTCTAGCAAACAAATTCCGAGATCTGCCCCAGTTAAGCGGTGTTACACTTGTGGCGGTGACCATATGGCAAATGTATGTCCCATTATGGCCCAACCCCAGGCGAATCCTAGTAGCCAGTACTGCACCATAGAGCGCAGGTACACCAACCACACTGAAACAAGACTGCCCATATAACAAACAAACTGTTAGGCAAAATTACCCTCAGCCATATCCACAACATGGTAGATACCAGAATCAGTACCCACCACAACAATACAACAGACTATAGCAAACTTATCAGCCACCTTATCAAGGGCAGCAGAGACCTCAACCAGTCCTAGTGCAACAACCCCCTGCTCCAACCAATGTGATCCCAGTGAAATATGCATCTGCTGAAGAAAATCCGAATAGAGCCATAGTCCCAGTCACCCCATTGCTATCAGACAGTGATCCAAGTGACCATAGTTTTGACTCCACACATATTGATAGCCCACAAGCTTACTACATGCAGTCACCCGAGCATAACGATTCATACTATTATGAGGACCCAAGTGAAAATAGTGGGGAACCTAAGTATGCTAATGTCATGTACACAAACCCCAACTCTAGACTTCAACCTAGGCAGGTACGACCCCCATTTCCTAGAGGACCATGCTTCAGATGTCAGGGAGATCACCTTATACGTGATTGTCCACTGCCTGCCCCTACACAGCCTCAACCAGTAACCATTCAGGGGTTCTGTCAAGACTGCGGGAAAGAGCATCTCCTACGAGATTGCCCAAAGAACCCTAATAACATGCCTAAAATCACTCCTATCAATGTTGTTGGGTTAGTTGTAGACTCCACAAGGAGTGTGACTTCCACTGCACCTGTGCAGGTGATCACAAGAGCCCAGGCACTACAACAAAACCAAGGTGTTGGTCAGGAAAAGAGCCTCGAGGTGAGTGAAACAGAGAGCATAACCAAAAAGAGGACTAGAGCCTGGAAGGATAGTCGTGAAAGAATGAAAAGGCAATGGGCAAAAAAGATAAACGAACTTGAAGAAAGCTTGAGAGAAACCAAGGCAAAAATCATAGAGATCACATCTCAACCGCACTCTCACACACTTCCATCGCTACCATCCCCATCACCCTCCATTCCTCCACCCTCTAATACACCCCACGTAACCCACCCACCACCCCGAGTAGGATCAGTATTAGCTGATCCCACTCCTGAAGGCTTGGACATGATGTTCAAAGCCTACCAGGCTCGACTTCAAGAAGGGCCAACAGCTGCAAACCTAGACAAGAGTTACCCTAGAGCAGATTTAGAGATTGAACGGATGAAAATGTGCATGAAAATGGTAGAACAAGCTCAAGCTATACTTGAGACTAGTCAAAAGTTCAATCAGACAAACTCTGTCAAGCCGGATTTGCATTTCCAAGGCTTACTAGAAAGATTAGAGCAATTGGTAAACAAATCACAAGTTTCCTTACCTCCACAGGCTCAACCAGTTGTTGAAAGAGGAAGCTCACCACCAATGGGAGCTTATGTTCCTAATTCCACGGATGCTGGAATACCTCCTTCAATTCAACAGTACTCTCAAGAGTTCTTGCGGGAAATACAAGAAGAGAAATGGGCCAAGGAGTAGGGTAATTCCCCTCCTATTCCTGAGATTAATGATCTTCATGATCAATTTCCCCAAGACATTCCGTCTATCTATGGAGATCAAACAGAGCAACAAGCGGATGAGAGATTAGATTTGGAATCTAATTCTTTACAAGAGTTGCCTCATTTCATAGGCACATGGGAATCTGAATCTCTCCAGATCAGAGCTCCCACAATATTGGTGAGAAATGAGGACTCAATGATTCCGAGAAACACTGATGTTGTGAAGAACACAAAGGTTCAATGTCATCTCACTGTAGAGGAGCTCCTCAAGGCAAAACCGGAGCTCTGGAATCATGTGAAGGATCAGGTTCCAGAACTTGAATCCAATAAACCAAAAGTAGGCTCTAAGCAAAAAGTTCCAGAGATACCTCTCGACAAGATAGGAGACATGAGTGAAGGTGAAGAAGGTAATACTTATCTTCCAATCACCTATCGAGGTGACACAACCAAAGCAATCGTAGATTCGGGTGCTGGTGTTGCTATTGCGACCACCTCCTTGTGGAAGCGATGGGGCAAACCCACCTTAAGACCAACGAGAATGAAACTTCAAATGGCAGATGGTCATTTTGAAAGACCTCTAGGATTGCTTGAAGGGATAACTCTAACCACTTGTGGTGTAGAGTTTGAACATACATTTGCTATATGTGACTTTGAGAAAAATAATGTCTACGAGATGATCCTAGGAAGACCCTTCCTACGACAATTGCAAATAGTACAGGATTGGGGAACCAACTCCTTGTACTTACAGCACTTAGGGGTCACCACCAAGGTCAATTTGAAGGGTTACACCTTCAGAGATGTACCACCCCTACAGTGGAATCCTATCCACAAAGCGAAAGAAGATTCTATCTCCGTGCATTCTGGAAGTTCACCTGATCCATCATGGCTGCATGAAGATACTCACTTGTGGATGTGCAAGGTCGCGGAGGAAGAGGAAAAGCGCCTAAAAGCGAGAGAAGAAGGAACTCCCCCAGGAGATAGACCAATAAAAGACCCAGCCTATACACCGATGATATTTCCAGATGAGGAATTTGAGCCTCATGGTTGGGCAGAAATCTTAGCTACCATGGACATTGCAGTCAATGAAGAACAATGGACACCTCATTGTGATGAGGAGGGTTATGATATTTCAGTGTTCATGTGTCAGCCCCTGTTGGAAGAGTGTGATCCTAGTGAGTTCATAGAAGAAGAAGAGAATGACGATGATCTAGAATCCATTGTGATGGATACTTACTTTAACTCAGAGGAACACTATTTAGAGGACATAGGAGTGTTAACCCAAAAAGAAGAAGAACCCCTCACGTGTATTAAAACGATAACCTCAAAGGAAAAAAGTGAAGAAGGTCAAAAGAAAAAGAAAAGAAAAGCAGTGAAACAAGAGGAGGAAGAATCATTGTTTGAAGTACTAGAAATTTTCAAGAAATATGAAGTGGAAGACCGAAAAATTTTGGTACGGATGCCTAAGAGAGAGGCCATTGTAGGAGAAGCATATGACAATAAAGAAAAGACCAAAAAAATTGTAGTGACCATTGAAGGGAACGAAGAACGATGTACGTACATAGGAGATGACCTAAATGCAAAAGAAGAAGCAGAGCTTGTAGCTCTATTAAGGGAATATAGGGATGTGTTCGCATGGCACTATAGAGACTTGAAAGGAGTAGATCCAGAGATTTGCTCTCATACGATTCCGATGACCACTGATGCCAAGCCCACCAAACAAAAGCCCTACACATATAATGACACTTATGCAGCCAAAATAAAGGAGGAAATTGACAGGCTGATTGAAGCTGGATTCATCTATGAGATTGAGCACACTGAATGGGTGTCCCCCATTGTAGTGGTGCCCAAGAAGAATGGGAAATTGCGAGTATGCATTAACCTTAAAAAAGTTAATGCCGCTACGATCAGAGATAGTTATCCACTTCCAATCACCGAACATCTTTTGGAGCGTGTTGCAGGCAAGGAAGTCTATAGCTTCCTTGATGGATTTTCAGGTTACAACCAAGTAGCCATTGCCCCCGAAGATCAACACAAAACAGCCTTTGCCACAGAATGGGGAATCTTTGCATTTCGTGTGATGCCATTTGGGCTCACCAATGCACCTGCAACATTCCAAAGGCTCATGTGCCATGTCTTCAAAGAGTTCTTGCGAAAGAGCTTAGAAGTATATGTGGATGACTTATGCGCTCATTCCCAAGAAAGAAGTTACCACATCCCTGAGCTCAGACAAATCTTCAACAAGTGTAGAGATTATCGAGTGTGTCTGAACCCAGAGAAGTGTGTGTTCATGGTACGACAAGGTAAGATCTTAGGTCACATTGTTTCTAAGAATGGAATTTCAACAGATGAAGACAAGGTAAGAGCGATAGCAGAGTTACCAAGACCAAGAAATGTTAAAGAGGTACAAGCCTTTATGGGCCACTATGGATATTACCGTAGGTTTATCCACATGTATGCCATCATAGCTAAACCTCTTTATGGGTTGTTAACAAATTTTGAGTGGAATGAGGAATGCGAGAATTCCTTCAACGAGCTGAAAAGACGTTTGTGCACAGCACCAATATTGACTACTCCGGATTGGAGCAAAACCTTTCATGTCCATGTAGATGCCTCCAATCATGCAATAGGATGTGTGCTAGCACAACCCACAGGTGAGGGAAACCTAGATTTGCCGATAGCATATGCTAGTAGGCAATTAAATGCAGCTGAACGGAATTATACCACAACGGAAAGGGAAGGCTTAGGCATGGTATATGCTGTGAAGAAGTTTAGACACTATCTATTGGCCAATAAGTTCAAGTTTTTCACTGATCATCAAGCTTTACTATATTTGGTCAATAAACCTTGCAATACAGGCCGCTTAGTAAGATGGTTCCTCTTACTAATGGAATACGACTTTGAAGTTGTTGTCAGGAAAGGTAGAACCCATCTTAGGGCAGACCATCTTTCTCGCATCACTTCAGGAGAGCCACCGCAAGGAGTGTCTGATGAATTGCCCGACGCTTATCTGTTCAATTTAGAAGTTGTTCCTAAATGGGCAAATAAGTTGATACCAGTCCTAACCTTCGGGCCTGCAAATAAGAATGTGAAAACAAGCAAAGAGGAAATTGTAAAATCACTAAAGTATCAAATATTGGCCGGAAGTATGTACAAGCAAGATACCGAGGGCGTATTAGCTTGTTGTGTCGAGGACGATGAACATACTAGTTGGTTGCAACAAGCCCATGAGGGATTGCTAGGAAATCACTACTCTAAACAACGAACATTGCAGAATCTAAGACGCTTAGGAGTGTATTGGCCTAGCATGGACAAAGAAATACAAGAGTGGGTCCACAATTGTCCAGTGTGCCAGAAGAGACCCCCAGTGGAACATGCCACTCTTTATCACGTGTCAGTAATCCCAGATTGGAGTGCTCCATTGGTCGAGTTCATGAGATTGGGAACATTACCCAATCAGGCTAGTCTTGCAAGAAAACGGAGCATGGAGCAAGAGGCTCAAGACTATGCCTTAGTAGGAGACAACCTATATCGAAGAGGCAAGGATGGTTACCTAAGACTGTGCATTCATGAATCAGACTATTTGAAAGTCTTAGAAACTGCACACAACGGTGCTGCAGGTGGACACTTTGGGCCTGACAGAGTAATTAAAACCATTCTATTCTCAGGACTTTGGTGGCCCACTCTTCATATGGATGCACATACTTATGTGAAGAAATGTGACACATGCCAACGTGCCCAACATCCGATAAGAAAAGATGAAATGCCTTTAAGGCCAATGATGGGAGGACGTGCATTTTCAAAGTGGGGTATAGACTTTGTAGGTCCCATCAACCCCCCAGCTAGAAACTCCCATGCCGAATACATTATTGTAGCCACAGATTACCTTACAAAGTGGGTGGAAGTAAAAGCCACGACAAAGAATGATGCTCAAACGACGGCTAAGTTCTTATTCGAAAATGTGTTCACTAGATATGGGTTACCAATAGAGTTGGTTAGTGATAGAGGTACGCACTTCTTGAATGAGGTCATTGAAAATCTCCTTCAAGAATTCATGGTGATACATAAGAAGTCTGCCCCCTATCACCCACAAGCTAACGGACAAGCCGAGAGCACGAATAAGATCCTATGTAACGTATTGACGAAACTTGTAAATAACAAACGCTCTGATTGGGACAAACAACTTCATCATGCTGTTTGGGCATACCGAGTTGCCTACAAAACGGTACTCAATGCCACCCCATTTCAGATGGTCTTCGGACAGAATGCGGTGCTACCATTAGAATTCCTAATTCCAGCTCTAAGAGTAGCACAAGAGCATGAGTGGAATGGACATGAGTTGTCCTCTAGGATCTTTGATCTAGAACGTTTAGGTGAGACGAGGTTACGAGCAGCAGCAAGCATCTATGCTGCAAAGAAACGGCAAAAGGCATACTTTGATGCCCATGTGAAGGATAAGGGCTTGAAAGCAGGAGATCTAGTTTTAGTCTACACATTGAAACAACACGCAAGAAAGCTCGAAAAGAGAGGCTACGGACCTATGATCGTCAATAGGATCTCCACGAGTGGAGCAGTACAACTAGCCACTCTAGAGGGGGATGTTCTCCTAAACTATATTAGCGGATGTAGAGTCAAGCTGTATCAGGAACCCCTCACGGAGGAAATGCTAAGTCGACTCAATACTGCTAAGCAACGTAAAGAGGAGGAAAAACGAATTCGAGAAGAAGCACAGACAGAGGCCTTAGAGCGTATCAGACGAATGAAGTTGAGGAGACAACGGAGGGATCAGCCTATGACTGACACTCAAGCGTCTCCAGGCTATCACATGGCCATGTGTGAGGCTTCAGGTGAACGTACCCATAAGATAGTGGACCGACGACCTTTTGTGACCCTAGAAATAGGACGAAGAGACAACACAACAAGCGTGAGAGCTTTAATTGATTCAGGAGCAGCCACAAGTGCAGTTCGGCTTTCTTATTGCCAGCTGCTGCAATTGGAGGTAAAACCCCTAGAAGCATATCTGATAGGATTAGGAGGTGTTGAAACCCCTTGCATGGGAGAGGTGGATCTTCCCCTCTACATACAAGAGGTCCTCATGCCAGCAAAAGTGCTAGTGTGTGAAGACGAGGATCTGACCGAACCTCTTGTCTTAGGCCAAGACTGGATCTATGATCACGCAGTCAACCTCAACCTAAGAAGTGGACTTCTTCAGGTTTGGGTAGGCCAAAGCCGTCTCACGATTGAATTAGAAAATCAAGCACTCAAACCAATAGAACAGGCACCAACTCCTGGTCCCTCCAGGAATCCACATGAAGATAACAATGTTGTACTTGTACAAACTTCTATGGTGCAGAGGATTGTCAATCTTACAGAAGGTACAGGAGCCAATAAGGAGTTCCTAACTGGTCCGAAGAAGATTCTAGACGAGCAGACCGAACATCACTCGACACGAAGGAGGCTGCTGAGCAAGAGGCAAGAGTGCCAACCCATGCAACATGGAGCATCTCGTGGCGCGAAGCAGATCTGGATACGCAAGGATGGGAAACCCGCAACTCTAATAGCAGACTCTCAAGGAGACAAGAAACGAGCCTCACCATCAAGGAACAAAGTGAAGAAGCCCCCTAGGATAACCCCTAGGCATACCATTTCTATTTGGGTTCCTAAGCGGTCAATGAAGGCCATCCCTAATGCTAGACAGATATGGGTGCCCAAGGCCTGCTTACAAGCCCAAATTACTTCACCTTCAGGCACTAGGATGAAGCAACTTTCACAAACACTCGTGGCCAACTACTCAGAAAATGAAAAGATACCTACACCTCTCACTATCTCCACTCCCATCTACCGTAGGAATGTCTGGAAATGGGTACCCAAAAGGTCCCAAATACATCACACTCTCATCCAGAAATCTTCACCTGTCTTTAGTTCTAAGAGCTACGAATCCTCTATCAAAGTGTGGAGAATTAAACTGTGTACTAAACCCCCTGACCCAATTCTGTAAATCCGTCCACACTAACACAGGAGCATTCTGAGCCCATTGCATAACCAAAGTATGCATCTAGGATGACACTGACCTTTAATCACCACTCACACCTATCACAAACACTTCACCACTAACCACTGACCTCCGGGATTGTCATGTTAGTATTGTGAAGGGAACACCGTTACATCTTGTTTCCTATGCAACACTAATGTGCCTTTCTTCTTCCAGCAGATAAGCAACCTACTCTCATGGCAACAGCGGCAGGCACAAGCTCTCAGGCAGGCTCTGGTGCTCCAATCAATTGGGATGCCATGCCGGTGGAGGCCCCACCAACAGCTCGGCCTGAAGAGTTCATGAATGTGCGGAGAATTCCTATTCCAGATCCACCAAATGGCCTAACCGAAAGAGTAAAGGGGCATTCTCACTGGTTCAATGAGATGCCAGGAGATTTGGGGGACGCGGATCATATCTGGGAGTCCAAGATGGAATGTGGAGGAGTGTGGTGGACCTTCCAGTTCTTCTCACGAGAATTCGAAGCATTGCAAAATGCAGCTCCGCTTCAAGATATCTGGCAAAAAGCAGGATTACAAACTTATTTTAGTGCAGCTCTGCCTAAACCCGATTTCCTCAGGTGCTACTACCTAATTGCCACGCTGAAGCCGACAGGGGATAAAGATCATTCAGGCACATTCTGGGTGCCCTCCTTGTCAAATCTGGAGGAAATGAGGAAGTTCGAATTGAATGTTACTTTAATCAGGGAAGCACTTCAGATGTATGGCACGCATGTACCTTCTGACCGAGACCCCTTGATACCTGAGTCGATGAAAAGCAATAGAATCAAGAAGCTCAAAGAAATGTGCGCCCTCACCCCCAACATCGCCATACCTTTACGGATGTGCCTCCAACACTTCGCATTCCCAGCTCAGGACCGTTTCACCCAACCTCACAAGAAAATATGGTATGGGCTATATCTAGCGGAGACTGGAAGCTTGCCCATTAAGATGCCGGTATGGATCTTAGACCAAGTGTATGAGGCAGGCAAGCGGGGTGTGAGAAAGCCCACTTTATATGGCTGTTGTGCGCTGACAAGAATTATCTATAGATGTCTTGCATATGATGTGCCGGTTGCCAGAGCCTTAAAATATGCACAACTGGAGTTGTTCAAAGGGCGGAAGTCCGGGAGCCAGCCTGCAAAACGAATGCGTGGATCGCTTTCCCAGGTTTCCCAGGTAATGATCCCTCAAGAAGCCACGACCGAAGCTTTTCCCCGACCAGAAGCTCAGGTCGCACCTTTCACGATCCATCTTCAAGGAGTTCAAGCTGGGGAGGTGGTACAACCCGCTCCATCCGCCCCTCCACTACCTACCGATGCAGAGTTTGCATCCATGGCCACCTTCACAGAGGATCCAAACTTTGATTTTGAAAGATTCTTGCAGACAGTCCCCCTATCAGACAGTGAAGATTCCCCTGACAATGTTGATCCGGGAGCATCAGTCCAAAGAGAACAGCCACGGGGCGAAACAAGCAGAGTACATGGGGAAGAATTGACACAACTTCCTCATGACCCAAACACACAAGTTCAGGAAGGTGCACAAAGAAATGAACCAGAAGATAGTGAAGAGGAGGCCCCTACCTACACAGCACAACTCAGACGGCTGTACAAGACAATCAAGCAGGTACAGAGAAGACATAAGATGACAGAAGAGGCGAACAGAGCTCTAGTGAACCAGATGCTTCAAACCGAGAATGTCGACTCACATTTTGTGGAATCATTGAATCTATTGGCAGAGACATGTGGGATCGGGGAAGCATTGAGGACAATGGTCTATCAGGAAAACCCTATCTATGATCAACGAAGGATTGATACACGGCCACGACGCAGGAAAATGATTCAAATGGAAGTCTCTACTGCCTTGCCTACTATAATTTCAGAGGATGTTCACATGACGAGCCCAAGTCCCACCGACGAACAAGAGGTAATTACACAGGTACCATCTCCACCGCCACCTTCCATTCAACCCTCAGAACCCTTCTCCACTAGCCCTTCTGAACAACCGATATCCACCCATCATGAAACCATTGTACACACCTCCGTTTTTACATCCTTCCCTTTACCCACATCCAACACTTCCACCCAAATTTCTGAACCTCACACCGGTCATCCGGCCACCGATCAAACCATAATAGGTCACCCTTCCTATCTCCCCGCCCTTGGACAACCACTTGCCACTAGCCAGACCTTATCCCATCCTTTTCCATTCACCCACACCCAAGCCCTATCCACCACCTCCCTAGTAACTGCCTCACACTCAACCCAAGTCACACAACCCTCATTCTGGACAAACCTTGTAAATATACTCCAACAGGTGGATAATTATAATAAAAAGTCCCTTTCCCAACCCCACTCCCCCACATTCACTGCCACCACTATCACACCACCCACCATTCCTGTATTCACAGTGCACGAATCACACACTCTCACGTCCGATCCCATGGACATCTCACCATCCACAGGATCACCCACCACCACTGTTATTCCAACATCACCACGTGTCATTTCACTCACGTCGCCATTTCCGAACACTGTAGGCACAACATCCACTTTTCCCTTTCCCATCTCCCGACCCCTTGCATCTTCCACCTTTACCCCTGCACCCACCTCATTTAGTCATGCACTCAATACCATGCTCGAAGCTGCTGCCCAACTTAAACAGGAATACAGGTTATTAGAAGAAAACAATAAAGAGCTCTGTACATTGTCATCCCACCTCCAGGCACGTGTCACTGCCTTGGAGTTGTCTAATACGGAATTACAGCAGGAGGTGACCACCCTCCAACAATATCAGGTGGAGCTCGAGTCCACACATACAAAGAAGAGTAGGGCAACGGAAGAACAACTTAGAGATCAGCTAGTCCGTAACGCTAGACTACAACGAAACATGGCTCTACTTCGACGCCATTTAGCGGCTGCCCAAGAAGAAAACAAAAGACTACAGCAAGAAAATCAAGACAACCTCGAAGCAGCCATGGAAAATACTCCAGGGGCACCCATCGACCCTTCCAAATTTCAAGCCATCCCCTCAGAAACCATACAACAAGTATTGGAAACCTATGCCAATCTCTTAGAAGCACATGATCAGCTTGCTGACCAAGTCAAAGACCTACAGAAAGGCCAAGTGCCTACACCACACCAACGCGAACCTAAAGAGATGGCCAACGCTGCAACCTCACCAGAGCTAGAATTACCAGTAACCAATGAGGTACTTGAGCTACGGCAACAGGTGGCAGAACTAAAAATTAAATTGTTACAGTATGAACGACCTCCCTCCCCACCTGATCAAACCATAGAAGAAGACACAGTAGTCATTCCGGTGGAGGAGACATTTGAAGACAATTATGAGCCTCAATCCCTTCCAGGAGGCAGAATTACGGAGGAAGGCCAGGATACATATGAGGAACCCCCGTCAGCATGGATGAAGCAGGTAGAGGAGATGGGCCACACTCACGAAGAGCGCGTAGCAACTCAGATGCTAGCAATGAAGGCCATTGAAGAAACCATACTTCAATCTGAGTATTTCAGGCACCTTGCTCCTAGACGACTCATCACGAGCTCTGAATTACAATATAAGCCATATTTTGTATTGTTGGCCGACTACAACGCAGAGATCAAAAGAGTCACCAACAAGTGCCCTACCTTCGCCACCCAGTTCGAACCAGAAGATATACCAGAGGCAGCCAGGAAAGGGGCGATTTTCCAACCTACTTGGAGGCAAAGATTATTGGAAACATACCCGGACATGCTGGGAACATGGGATCACGCTCCCATGCATTTGAAGTATAACCCTTGTTATGGGCCAGTACAAAGAAGAAGATCATGGAAAGCCTTCGCCATCAAGGTTCAGAACAATGTAAACTGTAGAGAATGGCTTAATTACCCCGCCATTGCACCCCCAACCGGCACCCCCACAGTATCTTACATGATAGCAACCATCAGACATTG
This sequence comes from Ceratopteris richardii, assembly GCA_020310875.1. NCBI lineage: Eukaryota > Viridiplantae > Streptophyta > Polypodiopsida > Polypodiales > Pteridaceae > Ceratopteris > Ceratopteris richardii. The sequence continues at coordinate 142,123,034 of CM035436.1, forward strand.
GTTGCCACGCCTCCACCCCATGCCAGATGTGGCTGCCCAGATGATGCTCAAGATATTCGATATGATGCAGGTGGTGCTCAAAACTTTCCGCAATGTATGCCATATTCAGCCTCCGATTCCCGGCTTCATCAATGGTAATTATGACCTCCTGTATAATATGAGCACAACCCCAAGCATACGAGTTGCTTATGCATGGCACGCACGCATCAGATATCTCCCTGCCTGCTATAAGCAAACTTTCGACGATATGTTTACCACGGGGTTCTGGGAGTCACACTCAGAAGTGTTCGCACCACGCCCAACCCACCTGCTCCATCTATTCGCGTGTGAACAAACCATGCACTCAGAACTCTACACAACGCCACAACCGGACATACCGGGTGCAGTCAATTGGGAGACCCTCCAGAGAGACTTGGTTCGGGGACTACGCATCAAGGAACAAGAAGTGGCAACCGACCTCCTGCAAGAGTACATTGATCAAACAGTGGAGCAGAGGTCTGTCAGAGGCGACAGACGCTAGGGGGGGGAGAGTGTTGGCTGTATACGAGAAGAAGCAAGTACGAGCATACAAGCAGATCTAGCACTAAGGCAACCCTTTATTTTTTCAAAACCATTACACCAGTTAAAAGTGATTCTCATCACTAAAAACCCCTGTAAATACCATTTTCACCTTTTAGTAGCTCCATTTTGTACAAGCCGAGGAGTCCTCGAGCTTGAGGAGCCTTAGAAGTAGTTGCCTGCCAATTTTCATAATGTTTAGATCTCGTTTGAGCCCTCAAATAAGCCCTGGAACCTAATTTTTAACTAGGCCGGACACTAGGTCTGGACAGGGCCAAAGCTAGTCAAAAACTATAAATAGAGCTAGAGAGCTCATTTTTGAGAGAGCTTCTTATAGTTTGAGCTTGTATGAGAACTTGGTTGCAATAGAAGTGATTCCATTGTCTTACTCTCTTTGTTCTTGCCGTATGCGTGCGTGTGCGTGTATGTGTGTGCATGCTTGTGTGCTTCTCACTCACGCACTTGTGCTTCCACTTGCTCGTGGTCTTCATACCATCCTCACGTCTTCCCGGATTGACATTAAAGGAGGTGCTACTCATCACTGAGCTACATGCATCTAATTTGCTATCTCGTAAAGTTTGCACCAACCATTTAGACATAGTTTTTGCCTCCTCTATATCATACCTCTCATCAAAAAGTGCATCATGTAAAATCTGCATCAGAAATGGAATGATCTACATCGTCATGTGGAATCTACAAATGATGGGAAATTTCCTCATTTGGACTAGCATTAGACTATCCACCCGTAAAAAGGCAACAGAGTGTGGTACACATCTTTGGAGCTAACTGATGTCTCCTTGGTACATGAAAGTAATGGCTGAATTGCATCTTCCACAAAAAACTCATCACGGCTAACCAAAATGTGTTTAGTTTGTGGATGATACAAACGATAGATTTTGCTTTCAAAATTGTACCCAACAAAAATACATTTCACTACTTTATCATCCAATTTCCTACATTATTGTTATAGCACTAATGCATATCCCAGACAACCAAAGACACGTAGATGAGCAACATATGGCTTGTAACCATGCCAAGCATCATATGCAGTGATAGATTGCAATGCTTTAGTGGTAAAGCAAGAATCTTGACCATACACCTCACCATCTCCATGAGTGACCTATTCTTCCTTTCAGCAAATCCATTATGTTGAGGTGTATATGACATTTTACACTGATGTTTTATCCCATGTTTAGCCAGAAATGCATTAAAATCAGAAGACATATGTTCCCACCCTTGATAAGAATGGAGAGTGCCTATTTTACTTGCTGACAGATTCTCAGCCAAAATGAGAAACTATTTGCACATAAACACTTTAGACTTTGCTTTCAATGGATATACCCATGCATGCCTAGAAAAATCATCAATGAAAGTTATGAAGTAAAGATAGTTCCCAAAAGAAGGTGTCTGCATATGATTACAAACATAACTGTGGACAAGGTGCAATTTTTGAGTAACTCATATTCAACCATCTTTTGGGAAGGAGGAATGCTACATTTTGCCCAAAATACAGCCTTCATAGACAACCTCCTAGAAGCATCCACTTGAGTCTACTCTAGTCAATTGGGACACTTGGGGGGCACATGTAGTTAGATGGCCGACAATTTAATGGATAGTATCAAAATACGAGAAAGGGAAGTACCTTAGAGAGAGCTATATATAGAGTCATAAGCTTGGAAGTAGAATCATCTATCAAGTAGGTGGTGTTCCTAATGATCTAGTTCTTTACACTACTATCAAGGCTCTTAGGTTGAGCATCTATGGAGTCCTTGTAGGGAGGTTCATCTTGTCCAAGAGATTGCTTCTTATTTGCAAGTTATGATTTTCTTCTTTATGAAGAAGCCCTCGGATGTCTTATTTCTTCTTCTCGTAGATGCTTTGTATATATTTTGTATAACAAAAAGATTGATTTGAGATGCTTTTGATTGCCTACAACAAGATTCCAACTCACATCCTCTAGACAAGAAGGTGCCAATATAACCAAAGAGCCAATGCTTTCAGATAGAAAAATGTATCATCATACATATATTTTAGCTCACCTCATGAGGAAACTTTAAAATTGTCTAATGAAAGAGCAAGATGAGCATGTTTATAAAATTCGGGTTTGAACTTGTACGAATCAGACATGAAGAAGTTCAACTTGGCTATGAAGTAAGTCAAAACTCTCATTTTGTTCATTATTTTGCCACACTTTTGTTTCCATTTTCTCCTGGAATGCATGGAAATAGATCATTATGATATGGTATAGATAAAGTTACATACGAAAGGTTGAGAGCTTCATCTATCCCTAAGCAAGGTGGTTCATACTTATTTCAATTTGGGGAAAAATAATCCAATCTATGTTTAGCACTACTTGCCCATGATAACAAAGTTTGAAGTGCACCAAAACATGATTTTTAGCAGAGAACTAGACCCAAGTCATGGACTCATAGTCTTGCCAAGGTAGGGATATCATCTGTCCATGAACTGCCACTTTGTTGTGCATGTTTTTCATTATGGATATTGGTTACGAAGAAAAAGTACGAGAAAGGAGATTGCTAAGCCTTGGTCATCTTCATCCAACAGTGCACACCATAAGAAGAATGTCATATCCATGGAGTGACCAATTGGTAGGTATGAAGATCTTCACTTGCTGAGATTGAAGCATACACACCTACAACAAGAGGAAGGCAAGTATACACATGGGTTCACACATGCATGCATGCACACACACTCATGAATAGGCAAGAGATATGATGCTTTAAGAAGCTCACTATAGTGCAAAGTGCTATTACAAATCTCGCAAGAATTGTCACTTGAATCTTTCATTTATATATAATTGTCACTTGAATCTCTAAGCTCACTCAAATCTTTCACTTATATATAATTTTTAAGAGCTCTATCCATATTATAGCGCCTTGCCTAGTTCTAAAAAGTGTTGAGATGCTATTTGGATGCCAAAACAATATAAAAAAATAAAAACAATATCAAAATAGGTGTGGCTATTCTACTTGTGCCCAAGAAGCTTTAATCCTAGTCGGCTTTTACATCATGGGACTAGTTACTGCTAAAAATAAGAACTTATGCAAAACATTTTTACATATATTTTGGGTAGAAAGATGGGAAAACCCCAATATTAAGAGGGATTTGGGATGGAAAGAATTAATAGAATCCTTCCTCCTTTACTTTCATGCTTGTGTTTTCCTTTTAATGCATTCATCCTTTGACTGAGATTTGATTCCTCTAAGCAACAAATTTTAGGCTGACTTCTAAGCTTCATCCAACACTCCATCCTCCCCGCTTTCTGTTGTCCATGATAGACATCTTGTGGTAGCTTGGATGAGCATGGGCATCAATGCTCAAATATCAAGTGTTCAATATTGGCATCATAGTACCTACAAAACTTCTTAAATAGGTACATTGCATCTTGAGACTATTTTTAGATTTTTTGAATATCTTTTATGTGTCACCATAAAAGAAAAATGAATGGTGGAGTAAAAGAAGGTAAAATATTGAAGAATGAGGATGTGCCTCAAGTTCAGGTAGAGAGGACACCATTTTAGATTTGTGCAGGTGCAACAAACTAGCAAAATTCAGATGACCAAAGCGTGCATGCCAAAGCTTTGCATCTGACATATCCTGAGAATCTGGAACTACACATGCTGAATCATTAAAAAATTTACATAATCTATGAGCTTATACAACCAAAGAAATAAAATTTCAGAAGCAATAATGACATCCCCATTTGATAGATCATGAACTATACATCTATCATCAAAAAATTTCACAACCAAGCTGATCTTGGCTAATGTTGAAAGTGATAACATATCTTTCTTGATCCTTGGCACAAATAAAGCATCTAAAAATATAAAAGAACTACCATCAGTAGTAGTCACAATGATCTTACCAAATCCCATGATAGGATAAGAGGAGTTGTTGGCACATGTGATAGTATCCTTGTAGGGGAAAGCTCAAGTGAAGTGAAGAAACTATGCTCTGAGGTTATATGTTTGGTGACATGATGGAGAGTGTTAATCTCCAAAAGAACAAGCTATCCTTGATGTTAGAACACCTCTATATCAAGAATAACTTTAAACTTCAACCAATTTTGGAAGACAAGTACCAAACTGTCAAGACTTCAACTAACTATGAAGAAAGTCACTTCACAAGAAAGTTTGCTGCACATTACTCACTCATTAGCTGATCAATTGTGTAAAGTTTCTGATGAAACTTTGTAGAATGTGTTGCCTAAAGTTTTTGCACCTTCTCCAAGTTAAAACACTTCAAAATCGTAAGTAGATTATGAGAAATGATCCAAAAAATCTACCTATGTCTGAAACTGCCTTCTTGTAGAGTCGACTTTGACACCTACAACTTCTAACACATAGTTATCCCAAATTAGAACCCTATTGACCAAATATGTGGCTGTGTTTACAGCCTCAGCCCACAAATAACTAGGACAATTTTTCTCCTTCATCATTGATCTTGCAAACTCAACAAGAGTTCTGTTTCTTCTCTCTACTACCCCATTTTGTTGAGGAGAGTACCTGCAAGTAACCTCTCTCTTTATACCTGCATTCCACAAATAATCACTTAATTCATTTGAGAAATACTCTCCCCCTCCATCTGATCTTAACCTCTTCAATTTGTGTCCTGTAATTCTTTCTGCATATGCATGATAGTGTTTGAATGTATTAAACACTTCTGACTTGTCTTTGATCACATAGATTGTGATCCACCTGGTAGCATCATCAACATATATGACATAATATCTTGAACCATTTATACTAAAATCCTTTGAAGGACCCCACATATCTGTATGTACCAATTCAAGTCTTTCTGAATACATAAAGCCATGCTTATTATATGATTGCTTATGATCCTTACCTAACTGACATGCTTCACATATGTATGTAATGTGTTGACCTACAACATTAGGTAATCCAAGTACTGAACCATTATTAATCATTTCTTTGATACCTCTTTCATTAAAGGGTCCAAGTCTTTTATGCCAAAGATCCAATTCAGACACCTTTTGCTCTCCATATGTAAACATAGCATGTCCAATATTACCTTGTATTTTTAATGTGAAGAGGCTTCCTTCCTGCTTTCCTATAAAAATTTGTTTATACCCTTGACTAGGGTATTCAACATAAACTCCATCATTAGTGAACCTTACCTCATATCCTTTTTCCACAATTTGTCCTACACTAATCGAATTCTTTGGAATTGTAGGAACGTACAAAACCCTACTCAAGAGAGTACTTCCATCTTTGGCTTTAACTGAACCAATTGAATTCACTTTGTGCTTTGTATTGTCACCTGTTTGAACTGTATGATTGATTGCCTTATGATCTAGATCAATCATCAAAGCAATGTTTCCACTCAGATGATTGCTACATCTTGAGTCAATATAAAATACCCTCATGTCTTCATGTGAGGCTTCACATGTTGCATTCATAATAAGAGTTGAATCTTCTTTCTGATCTGATGCATAATTGTAGTAGGTGTTATTATAGGATTGATTTTGGAAGTTTCTTCCTCCACTTCTTCCAAAAGAATTCCTACGACCTCTACTTCTGAAGTTTCCTCTCTGATATCTGCCACCTCTTCCTCTTTGATTAAAGTTCTGATTAAAATTACCATTGCTTTGATTATTATGCCAACAATCATGAGAGAGATGATTGGTCTTACCACATATCCAACAAGCTCCAACATTATCTTTGTTATTTCTGCCTCTTCCTCTACTTCTTCCACTTCCTCTTCCTCTTAGGAAGTTTGCTTGACTTGGAGTACCTTCATCTTCAACTGATTGTTGCTTTCCTTTGCTAGCTTTCTTCTTGTCTTTAGAATACATTGCATGACCTGCACTCATATCAACATCTCCTTTGATATCATTCTCAAAAGTTAGCATATGTCCTAACAATTGATTCAAATCAGGAGTGAAATGATCTAATGAAAGTTCTCTAGACAATATAAAAGGCTTCCATTTATCATCTCCTCTTAGCCTTGTGAGAATTTGTCTTACCAACTTATCTTCTTCAATGTCTTCATCAACTGCACCTAAAGAATCAACAATGTCTTTCATCTTTGTCACATAATCAGATATTGATTGTGAAGTCTTCTTCTTGAATGTAGTAAACTGTGCCCATAATGAAGCTTTCCTTGATTTGGTTGTATTCTGAAAATGCTCTTCCAAAGCATTCCATATGTCACTTGCACTTTCAAGTCCTCTGATACGAGGAAGCAAATAATCATTCACTGCCATGTAGATTATGCTCCTTGCATGAGCATCCTTCTTCATCCAAATCTTTACATATGCAAGCTCCTCCCTAGTTGGAACACTAGGATCTTTGAACTCTAGCTTTTCTTCCTCTCTTGTGATGTATCCCATCAGATCTTTGCTCATAAGATGAGCTTCCATTCTCATAGACCAAGCTGGATAGTTCTCTCTATCCAAATTCTCAATTTGGAGACTATCTCCCATTCTTTCTTCACCTGTACTATCAAATCTTTAACCTTATAAGGAATGAATGTACCTTATCTTTGAATTTTACTCCTTCTGATCCTTTTGATTGCTTTTGTGTGTCTCTCTTCAGTTTTTCTTTCACACTTTATCCTTTTGAATCTTCAAGGTTTGAAATTTGTATATCTATAGCAGTTGAGGTCTTCCTTTTCCTCAAATCTCATAAATCTTGCTCTGATACCACTGATGGAGAGTGTTAATCTCCAAAAGGAAAATCTATCCTTAATGTTAGACCACCTCTATATCAAGAATAGCTTTAAATTTCAACCAATTTTGGAAGACAAGTACCAAACTATCAAGACTTTAGCTAACCGTGAAGAAAGTCACTTCACAAGAAAGTCTGCTGCACATTACTCACTGATTAGCTAATCAATTGTGTAAGGTTTCTGATGAAACTTTGTAGAATGTATTGTCTAAAGTTTGCGCACCTCCTCCAAGTTAAAACACTTCAAAAGATTAAGTACATTATGAGAAATGATCCAAACAATCTACCTACCTACATACATACATACATACATATATACATACATACATACATACATGCATACATACATACATACATACATACATACATACATACATACATACATACATACATACATACATACATACATACATAGATACATACATACATACATATGTACATACATACATACGTACGTATGTACATACGTACGTATGTACATACGTACGTATGTACATACGTACGTACATACGTACGTACATACATACATACATACATACATACATACATACAAATGCATACATACATACATACATAAACACATACATGTTGAAAGTTTTTCAAGCTCAAGAGTGTGGGAACATGCCCCAAATTGAACCTTCCACATCATCCACAATCAAAGGAGGCTGATTTCCACAAGTTGGAGGCATCCAATTATGCCCATAATGGAAAGAAGTTGATTAGAGAAGATTTAGCTCACCTCTTGATGTGATTAGACCTCACTTTTGACATGTATATGCTTTTGATTGGTTAAAGAGGTTAGTATGTGGTCTTTAAAACCTCTAATGAGTTGTATTATGACTTAGAGTTGTGGAAATACGTGCCCAAGCTGCCCCCTTGCTTAAGCACACCCCCTACTAGCTGTTCTCTGCATATTTTGCAGAAATTTCACTTTTACACACTCTATCTATCTAGATGTTTTTGGCAGACCCCCCGGTATTGTAATTGTTGTTTCTCCTTCATCCGGAATCCATTTGCAATGATTTTTGACTTGTTGGAAATCTTATAAGTTCTACTTTGTCTGGTATAAGTCTCAGGTTCAGTGCCTGCACATGTGCAGAGAAATGTCCAGAACAGTGTCTGTCTAGTTAGCTCATACTTTGTGAAGAGATCAAGTTATCTGTTTTGTTGCAGCTGGTTGAGGCATCATCCAGTATCCAAATGGAGTGATTTTACTCTCATTTGAAAGCTCTTAAAGTCTAGTTTATGCCTGCAAAAGTTCATTTTCATTATCTGCATATACTGAGAGAAACTTAGAAAATACAGAACCTATGTCTGAAAAATTTCAGGATCCTAGGAGGGTTCATTTGCTTTTGTTGTGCACATAGGAGTGTTTATCCTCCAACAGTGGTATCAGAGCTATAAGTGGAGTATCAAAGAGAGAAGAAGGAGCTATTGAAGTGAAGTAAAGACTTCATCAAAGTTTGAAGGAAGGAAGCAAAGAACGGGCACGTCAACAACAAGGGGAAGCAAATACATCATCAAATCAAAGACGAAGCTTCATCAATAGGAGTAGATCTATTTTTTGAGGTAAAAGACATCCTTTTCAACTTCATTGCATCAAGGGGGAGGTTCAAAAGAGTTAGGAGGCACCATGGCTGATCTCAATGCTCAGATTGAGAAGCTCAAAAAAGGAAACTACCAACCGTGGCGATTTAGAATAAGCAATTTTTTGATGGGGAAAGGTTTGTGGGGACTTGTGAGTGGTGGAGAGCCAAAACCCTACATAGATGAGGTAAATCCAACCAATGACCAGAGAAGAGCAGTAAGAGAGTGGGATGAAAGGGACAAAAGGGTCATTTTCATTTTATCTCAGCATATTAGCAACTCTATGGTAGGGCATATTCAAGATTTGGATACATCGAGGAAGGTGTGGGAGTGCTTGGAGAGATTGTATTCAACATCCACAAAAGCTAGAAAAATTCAGCTCAAGAATGAGCTAAATAATCTTAGGAAAAGCCCCTCTCAAGGTGCTAATGATTACATATTAAAGGTTAAAGAGCTTGCAGATGCACTAGGGTCAATCGGTTGTGCCCTAGATGATGATGATATTGTCGGCCACACCCTAAATGGACTTAGGGATGATGAAAAATGGAGGGCTTTCACAACTTCAGTGTATGTAAGGGACTCTCTTCCTGATTTTGATCAACTAATCACTCTCATGGTGACAGAGGAGATGAACCTTGGTGGTCATAATGCCAAGGATAGCCAAGGGCAATTGTTGTATGCAAGTAGAGGAAGAGGAAGACACAACCGAGGTGCTACAAGAGGAAGAGGAAGATATCAAAGCAACCAAGGAGGTCAAGGACAACAAGAAAATGCAGGTCAAAGAGGTGGAAGAGCCACAAATAGAGGAAGAGGTGGAAGATTTGGTGGAAGAGGACAAGCCACTTCAAACGGATGCTTTGTATGCGGTAAGCCCGGTCATTTTGCAAATGAATGCTATCATAGAGCTCAAAGACAAGGGAATCAAAGCAACAACAACAATTATAGAGGGCAAGGTAATTATGCAAACACATCATCCAGCCAAGGGAATGATTATTTACTTGCCATGAGGTATGGTGAAGATACAACTCAAGCTAGTGAAGATGTATGGTATGTAGACAGTGGATGTAGCAATCATATGTCATGTCAAAAGGAGTTTTTTAGTAATTTGCAGGTCCCAAAACATCAAGGGCATGTGGAAACAGGTGATAACTCAGAGCATATCATTCAACATGTGGGAGATATCAGTTTGGAAGGAAATCAAAGAGCAAAGTGCTTATCAGAGGTATTACATGTCCCTACTATTACCAAAAACTTGATTTCGGTAGGCCAAATGGTAGAAAAAGGCTATCAAGTTAGGTTCAATGAAAGAGGATGTTGTGTTGAGGATCCAAGGGCAGGTTTCAAGCTCATAGCAAAAGGAAAAAAGCAAGGGAGAATGTTCACAATGGACATAAATCAGCCACACCATTCAATGTATGTCACATATGGAGACAAGAGGATAGCAGATTTGGATCTATGGCATAAACGAATAGGTCACATCAACCTACAAAAGCTCAAGGACATGCAAAGGAGGAGCTTGGTAAGAGGCCTACCAAATTTTACATCTAAAATGTTGCATGAAATTTGTGTAGCTTGCCAACAAGGAAAACAATCAAGGCTGCCCTTCAAGAAGAGTACCTATTTAAATGCAAATGTTTTAGACCTCATTCACACGGATGTTTGGGGTCCAACAAGAGAAGCATCCCTTGCTGGAAATAGGTATTTTGTAACCTTCATTGATGACTTTTCAAGAAAAGTGTGGTTGTATTGTATTAGAAAAAAATCAGATGTGTTCCACTACTTCAAGAAATTCAAAGCACAGGTGGAGAAGGAATCTGGCAAGTTTATCAAAACTTTGAGATCCGATGGAGGGGGAGAGTACTTCTCCCATGAGTTTTTTGAATTTTTGTAGGTCAATGGCATCAAAAGACAATTTACATGCAGGTATACCCCTCAACAAAATGGGGTAGCAGAGAGAAAGAACAGACACATAGCAGAGGTAGCAAGGTGTATGCTCAACGAAATGAATATGCCGCATTGTTATTGGGGAGAGGCTACATATATAGCCACATACATCATGAATAGATGTCCTACATCAGGTATACATCATCTAACCCCTGAGGAAGCATGGAGTGGAAGAAAACCTTGCATTTCACATCTTAGAGTCTTTGGTTGTATATGCTATGTACATGTACCTCAAGAGTTGAGGTCAAAGTTAGATGCCAAATCTGAAAGATGTATTTTTTTGGGATATTCTATGGAACAAAAGGGGTATAAATGCTATAACCCCATCACCAAGGATCTGAAAGTAAGTAGGGATGTTGTCTTTGATGAGTTGAAGCCTTGGTATGCATGCACGAGTCCATTGCAGGTTGAAGACATAGGTGAGACAGATTTGAAGAATGATGATAGAGTTCAAGAAAGCATGGATTTAAGTGGTCCAAGCAACTCATGCAACACAAGGATACCATCACCATGGAGTGGAAGGCTTAGGGAAAGAGAGTCCAACTCTGAAGAAAGCAAAGTCAAAGGCAAAGAGAAGATTTTAGTTGAAGAAGGAAGCTATGTGGACGAGAGCATGTTGGAAGATGAAGAGATAGAAGAAATTCAAGCTCCAGGAGTGGCAAAACAAAGAAAGAAGATGGCAACCACACCAAAAGGAAGTGAAGGAAGGTCTTCAAGAGTAAGATATCCAGTACAAAGGTTAACATATGATAATTTCATTGCAAAGCATTATGCATACATGACTCAGGTAATCAAGGACAAAGAACC
>CM035436.1:142139639-142492139 GCA_020310875.1 Ceratopteris richardii
AACTAGCAAATACAAGGATGAAAGCTGGTGAGTCAATTCAAACCCACATTACGAGACTCGTTGACTTAAGAGATCAACTTCTAAATGTAGGAGTTGAGATATCAGATGAAGAAATGGTAAACACGCTGATTAATTCACTTCCTATTTCATATCGATCTTTCATAACCACTCTTATCCTTACCACAAGAGATAGAGAGGTTACATTTGAAGAGTTAGAGTTCTTGTTGCTTCAAGATGAAGATCAGTTGAAGGGAATGGAAGAGAATGAAGAAGCACTTTCATCTTCATCAAAGGGTCAAAAGAAGAAGAAGGATAAGAAGAAGGAACAACAATACAAGAAGGAAAGTAGGTCCCTCTCACCTTCTACTTCAGATTCTGTATCTACGACATCTAAAGTGAATTCTTCTAAGAAGAAGGTAAAAATATGTTCTTTCTGCAAGAAACGTGGACATATTCACTTAGAATGTTATAGAAGGATTGCAGCAGAAAAGAAAAAGGCATCAGGCAATGTTGCAGAAGATGATAAAAAAGGGAAATCTCAAGGTGATTCTTATGCCTGTATCACCATTGAGGAAGTAGCTTTTGATCAAGCAGCTTTACAAGTTCTTTCAGCAAGTCCTTGGATATTCGACTTAGGTGCTACAAAGCATATGACAGGTTGTAGAGAAGTATTTTCTTCTCTCTCCTATTCTTCAGGTAGAAGAGTTACTATTGCAGATGGCAATGATTTGGATGTTGTGGGAATAGGTACAGTAACCCTAAAGTCAAGAGAAGGTGGTGTTTTTCAAATTACAGATGTCCTTTATGTACCTGAAATGAAGAAGAATCTGCTATCTATACCTGCATTTTTAAGTGATGGTTTTAAAGTTGTATTTGAGAAAGATCTTTGTAAGATCTTATCACATAAAGAAGACAAGTGTCTTTTGCAAGGTACGCATAAAGGAGGGATCTTTGTTTTGTCAAAAATCAGTCAGGCATATGCAGTCAAATCTTCGTCACCGGTGGAAGATATGAAGCTATGGCATGAAAGATTTGGACATATCAGTTTTGGAGCTCTCAAGAATATCAAAGACAGAGGTATGGTTGAGAGTTTACCCTCATTCAAGCTACCTGATGATTGAGATATATGTGAAGGTTGTCTTAAAGGTAAGATGCATAAATTACCTTTCAAGAAACATGGTCATATTATAGCTACCAGGAAATTGCAAATTATTCATTCAGATGTGAATGTACCTATGAGAATAGACTCTATTCAGGGTTTCAGGTATTTTGTCCTATTTGTGGATGATTTTACAAGATACTCATGGATCTATGGTCTTAAGTCAAAGTCAGAAGTCTTTCCTATGTTCAAGAAGTTTGTAGCTATGGTTGAAAATGAAAGTCAGGAAATTGTCTAGATTCTTAGAAGTGATAGAGGTGGAGAATACTTGTCAAATGAGTTTCAGACATTTCTCGATGAGAAAGGTATTACTCGACACCTTACTATTGCTTATACTCCTCAGCAAAATGATGTTGTAGAAAGAAAGAATAGAGTACTTGTTGAAATGATGCAGAGCATGATGGCGTCCAAGAAGCTTTCACCGAAATTCTGGTTTGATGCAGTACATACAGCTAATCACATTTTAAACAGGTCATCTACAAAAGCTTTAAAGGTAATCACACCGTATGAAGCTTATTATGGTAGAAAACCTAATGTGAGTTACTTCAAAGTGTTTGGATCACTTTCTTATGTACATGTTGAGAAAAAGGACCGAGGCAAACTAGATGTAAAGGCAAAGAAAGCTGTTTTTATTGGATATCTTGTTGAAAGTAAAGGATATAGGTTTTATGTTCCAGAGACAGGTGAAGTTATTCTTTCACGTAATGCTTATATTGCTGAAGATAAGTTTTATGATAAAGAAGTAGAAATTCTGGAGTTCATTAGTGAAAATGACTATGGAATTTTTAGAAAGATTCTGGATGTACATGTTCAACCATATCAGGAGGGAGTTAAAAAAACTCAAATTCCTAGTTTTCAAGAAAAAGTTGAAGAAAGAGGAATTTCACAACCTTCTACAGACTCAGTTCCACAAGAAACTTTGATTCCAGAAATGGAAGAAGTTAAAGTTCCAGAAAGTCCTAGTACCTCGACAGGACAAGTTCCAGAACCTGTGGAAGCTGAAAGTTCAGAAAGAGTTTCACCACTATTCAAGGATACACCTACGTGGTTATATGAGACTTGGAAAGATAGTGGTATAAAAACTTTTACTGGAAGAACAAAGAGTCAGACTAGACAACAACAACAAGATCATGTAAGAACAAGAAGTCAAACTAGACAGCAAAAAGATCATGTAAGTTTTGTTGAAGACTTTGAGATTCATGATATTTTGGCACTTACGACTGTTGAAGATGAACCTGCGTGTGTTAAAGATGCACTTTACATTCCTATTTGGAGAAAAGCTATGCAAGAAGAGATTGATTCTATTCATATGAATCAAACTTGGCAGCTATGTGAGTTACCAGAAGGAAAGAAGGCTATAGGTGTAAAATGGATCTTCAAAATCAAAAGGAAAGCAGATGGTACTATTGATAGATACAAGGCTAGGTTGGTTGTCAAAGGATATGCACAAAAAAAAGGTATTGATTATGATGAGACATTTGCTCCTACGTCTAGGATGACTATTATTAGGTCAATACTTGCTCTAGCAGCACATTTTGGTTGGCATATATATCAACTTGACATCAAGACTGCTTTTTTAAATGGTGATTTACACGAGGATGTGTATATTCAACAGCCAGAAGGTTTTGAATAGACAGGTAAAGAACACTTAGTGTGCAAGCTTATAAAAGCTTTGTATGGTTTAAAACAGGCACCTAGAGCATGGTATGAAAAGATACATACATATCTTTTATCCATTGGTTTCCATAACTCAGATGCAGCTCCAAGTCTTTATGTCAAAGCTGAAACAGGTATGATGATTATAGCAATCATTTATGTGGATGATATTATAGTCACAGGTCCCAGAGATGAAGATTTGCAGATGTTCAAAGAAGAATTGAAGCAAACATTTGATGTAAATGGTTTAGGCATTTTACATTATTATCTTGGGATTCAATTTCTGTTTCGAGATGAGTGTATCTACATGACACAACAGAAGTACATTGAGAAACTTTTGGAAAGGTTTCAGATGGGTGATTCTAAACCTATGCAAACACCTATGGATCAGAACATATCTTTACAAATGGTAGCAGTTGCAGAGCCATTTGATGCTACTCTATATAGTCAAGCAGTTGGTTGCTTGATATATCTTTGTAATACACGTCCTGATATACAGTTTGCAGTTTCTCAAGTATCAAGGTTCATGCAAAATCCGACAGTGTTACATTGGAAAGCAGTAAAGCGGATCTTTCGTTATTTGAAGGGAACTTCAAATTATGCTATGGTATTTTTGAAATCTACACATTTGTTACTAAAAGGATTTTCAGATTCTGACTGGGCAGGTGATAGAGACACAAGAAGAAGTACTAGTGGATTTTGTTTTTATCTTGGAGATTGTCTTATCTCATGGTTTTCAAAAAGACAACCCACTATTGCCACTTCATCGTGTGAAGCTGATTATCGTGCAGCATTTACAGCTACTCTAGAGTCAGTATGGTTGTAGAAGATTTTCAGTTATCTTGATGTAAGAGTACATCAACCCATTCAGATATTTTCAGATAGCCAGAGTGCTATAGCTATAGTTAAAAATCGAGTGCATCATGCAAGGACAAAGCATATAGAGGTACACTACCACTATATTCGAGAGCAGATAGCTAAGAAGCACATTGAGCTTTGTTTATGTTCCTTCTAGTGAGAATGTTGCAGATATTTTTACCAAAGCATTGACTAGAGATAGTCATGAGAAGATTTGCAGGTTACTGAAGCTTGTACCAATATGACATTGAAGGAGGGATTGTTGGAAGTCAATGTCCTCATTGGTCCAACAAATAGCTTCATAAGAAGCTTTCTCCATATTCTTCTAGGTGGGCGCAGTCTCTGCATATAGATTTTATTCTATATTTCTTCAACAAGTGACGATGGGCACTCATGTGGTCTAGCCCATACGTTCTACAAACGTCCTCCATCCACCAGGGATTGAATCCCATTCGCAGCAGCGTGGAATCACGTAACTTTGTTTTCTTGATTCATAAAAAGCACACAGAGAGACGGCTACGGTAATTCGATAGATTTAGTAAAATAGCTTTAGCGAACGTAGCTTTTTTACTAGAGCTTTTCATGGATATTCACAAACTATATAAACAAGGCCTTGGCTCATTGTGTAACTCACTCAAAGATCTAGAGCTTGGAGATCTTCTTGAAGACAGAGTGTTCTCACACTCTTGAAGGAGGTGAAGTTGTGGTAAAGGAGAGGCTACTCTCATTGCAGCAGGAAGTCTTCTACGAGGTGGTGGTAGCTATCTTTTGTGAGTTAACCTTGTGGTTGATTTACAATTTTGTTACACTATTTTGTTAGCTTCGTTGCTTCATTCTCTTCACACACACTTAGATTATTTCGACATAATCTAAATTTTGTATCATCATCTTCTTATTCTTCCATTAGTGAGTGCACCACTTTATATGGTTGAGTAGTACTCCCATGTTGTAATTTGGACATCTATTATTTTAGTGAAGTAAGCATCCAGCTTATGTTCCCTATCCTTGTCTCAAGATCTTTCTTTCTCTGTCTCACTTATCATCTTGTCAATTAAGTTGTGTATGCTCAAGAGGTTTTAGTATTGGAACGATCTTGGGGCCCCAAATTCCAACACATACATACATACATACATACATACATACATACATGCATACATTCATGCACACATAAGTGCATACATATTTACATTTCATATGTACATACATACATACCTACATACATATGCACATAGATACATGCATTACATACATACTTACATTTCATACACAAAAATACAAGCACTACATACATACATACATTCATACATCCATACACATGTATGCTATAATTGCAAAGCCCCTATACAACATTCTAACTAACTTTGAGTGGAATAAAGAGTGCGATACCTCTTTCAACGAGCTTAAAAGACGATTGTGTTCAATGCCAATTTTGACAACACTAGATTGGACTAAATCATTCCATGTTCATGTGGATACTTCCAATTATGCTATTGGATGTGTGTTGGCATAATGCATAGGTGAAAGAAACATTGATCTCCCCATTGCTTATGCAAATAGCAAGATGAATCTAGTAGTTTTCTTATGGATCATTAGGTCCTACTCTACCTTGTGAGGAAACTTTGCAACACATGCAGATTGGTAAGATGGTTTATCTTACTAATGAATATAATTTTGAAGTCATTGTTAGAAAAGGGAAGACTCACCTTCAGGTGGATCACCTTTCTAGAATTACTTTAGGAGAGTCACCGCAAGGAGTTTCCGATGAACTTCTTGATGCTTACTTGTTAAGCTTAGAAATAGTACCTAATTGGGCTAAAGCTATTGTGCCTTTTCTTACTTTTGGACTTGAAATCCCCATAGTGAGAGCAAGGGATAAAGAGATTGCCAAGTCTCAAAAATACCATATATTAGCAAGAATCATATATAAGCAAAACTATCAAGGAATCCTAGCCTATTGTGTGGAAGAAGAAGAGCATGCTAAATGGTTGCAACTAGCACATTAGGTGCATTAGAACAACACCATTCAAAACACCAAACCCTAGATAATTTGTAGAGATTAGGGGTATATTGGCAAACTATGGAAGTAGATGTGTAAGGATTTCCCAATATGTATTGACAACCCACCTGTGAAGCATGCAACTTTGTATCAAGTGTCTTTAATACCATATTGGAGCAGTCCCTTGGTTGACTTTTTGAGGACAAAAGCATTCCCTCAAGAGATGACTTTAGCATGAAGAAGAAATCTAGAGCAGGAGGCTCAAGACTATACACTCATTGGGGATAATCTATATAGGCATGGATGAGACGGATACCTAAGACTATGTGTCCATGAACATGAATATCTAAAGATCTTAGAGATTGCACACCAAGCTATTGTAAGAGGAGACTTCAGACTTGAACGAGTGATCAAAGAAGTTATGTTCTTAGGACTTTGGCGGACCACCCTTAGTATGGATGCTCATACCTATGTTAAGAGGTGTGACATATGTTAGAGGACACAATATCCAATACGCAAGGATGAGATGGCACTAAGACCCATGCTGGGAGGAAGGGCATTTTGTAACTAGGGAATAGACTTTCTAGGTCCTATTAATCCCCCTGCCAAGATTTTACATGTTGAGTACATCATTGTCGCAACAAACTATCTAACCAGATTGGTAGATGTAAAAACAACTAAGAAGAATGATGTTCAAGAGTACCAATAACATCCTATGCACTATGTTGGTTGAGCTCATTAATAACAAACATTCTAGTTGGGACAAACAAGTTCATCATGTTGTTTGGGAAAACTTTATTTTCAACAATCCCCCTCAAGTCTGAATGCTAGGTCCTTCATCTCAAAGCATGCCTTCAAGTGTTATAGCTTTACTTCATCCAATACTTTGATAAACATATCTGCATATTGTTCCTTTGTACTAAGATGCTCCATCTTTGCATCCTTTGACATAATCTTCCCTCTTATAAAGAGATAATGCATTGGACCTTGGATGGAACACAAGGTCTTTAGGCAATCCTATGCTACTTATGTTTTCGTAAAAAAAGGGTACTTGCTTAACTTGCACATCAAGATTGATAAAGATTTCTTGAGCCACATGATCTCAAATGTGAATTGTGCTAAGCGTCTATAATCACCTTCACTTGAGGGGAGAGTCACTATTGGTTGTTTCTTTGACATCCATGAGATGTTCTCCTTCTATAGCATGATGCCATATCCACTAGTGCTCATGTTGTTGATGTGTAAAACACCACAAGAAATGAATTAATGTGACACTAGAACACCTCTATGGTCACCATTAACTCATTGCCACTCCAAACTTAGAGAAATGATAGCCGAAACCAAGAACTTTGCTTCTTCAGATTTTTCTAGTCACTCAAATGACATACCTTTAGTATTTTTCTGATTTCTCTTAGCTCAAGTATTATTGCTCCATGAAACTTTATAGGCTGAACCTAGAAGAGTAGAGCTTTCCAACAAGCTATCATATGCATCAAATGGATCTCTAGAACTCAAGTTATGGCCTTCACAATATCACCCTATATGACTTCCAAAAGTGGATTTTTTTCCTCTTTTAGTAATCCTAGGTGTCTAAAAATAAAAAATTCGATGCCTAGCATCGAATTTCAGCCAAGGTCGATACCGGGCATCAACTTTGAGCTTTTTTAGCCTCTTTTTTTGCACCAAAAATTGCCTCTTTTACACACACATGAAGAACACCACTTGTATGCTAGAAGTGGATGCCAGGCATCGACTTTATGCTGAAACTCAATGCCAGGCATCGAGTTGCTCCATAAATCTCATGTTTTTAAAAGATTCAACAACAGTTAACACACAGAGAATGAAAATAATGACTTATCAGCACAAACTCGATGCTAGGCATCGAATTGCTTGGAAAACTTGAACTTTTGAATTCATCACACAGTAGGCAAGCATGGAGATGATGGAGAGAGACTCATACACAGAACTTTACTCAGTTCTTTCTCATAGCTATGAAAACTCAGAAGTTTTACAGATGCTTTCTCACTCAGAGAAGCCCGACTATACTCAGTTGTATAAAATGAACTCCTTCTCTCTTTCTATCACTCTCTTCCACTTCTTCTCTCTCACTCTCTCTCACCGCGTCAGTTGATACAAACTAACTTATATAGATTTTCGTATTCTCGTGATTTTAAAAAACTTCTAGAACTAAAGTGAACTAACTTTACAAATATGATACACTTGTGAATTTGTCCCTTCACATAGGCATGGGGTTTTCTTCCTAAGATTTGACCTTCAAATATATGTCCAATTAGTGATTGTTTCTCCAACAGCTCCCCCTCAATCACTAATTGACATTCCCTGTTTCTTCATATCATCTTCTTTTCTTTTACTCCTGCCATGCTTTTGAATCTGCTGGTCTTCACACCATCCAAGCTCTTTGTCATTATGTCTGCTAACTGATCTTTAGTAGAAATGTACTCCACTTCAATCTCCTTCTCCATTACCTTTTCTCTGAGAAAATGATACTGTATCTCTATGTGCTTTGTCCTTGCATGAAAAACTGGATTTGTTGCAAGATAAAGTGAACTCATATTATCTCCATGTATTGTAGGTGTACCTTGATCAATGCCCAAGCTTTTGAACAATGTCTGCATCCATATGACTTCCTTAGCTGCTTCCACAAGTCCTTTGTACTCTGCTTCAGTTGATGATAATGCTACTGTATGTTGTTTCTTTGAACACCAACTTACAAGCTTATCACCAATGTATATCATGTAACCATGAGTTGATCTTCTGTCATCTTGGTTACCTACCCAGTTTGAGTCACTGTAGGCTCTCAACTTCAAATCTGATGTAAAAGGATAATATAATCCTTCCTTTATAGTTCCTTTGATATATCTGAGAACTCTTTGACCTACAATCCAATGTGGGTCCTTTGGACAATGCATGAATTGTGACAAAACTCCCACTACATAACTAAGATCAGGTCTTGTTAGTGTAGCATAAATCAAACTACCCACAAGAGATTGATACTTCCTCATATCTTTGTATTCTGCACCATCATATTTACTGAGCTTGTGATTAACTTCAAGTGGAGTTGAAGCTTCTCTGCAATTTTCCAGATCAAACTTCTTCAACAAGTTCAGAAGATACCTTTCTTGTGATACATATATTCCATGATCTGTATAAGTGACTTCCATTCCAAGAAAGTATGACAACTTTCCTAGGTCACTGATCTTGAATTCTTTTTCAAGTAATCTCTTTACCTCCTTGATTCCTTCATCTGAAGTACCGTGATTATAATGTCATCTACATAAATACAAATGTAGATTGTACCTTCCTCTGTTCTTCTGATGAGTAGACTTGGATCTGCTTTTGAACTTTGATATCCAAGGTCATTGAGATACTTCACCAGTCTATAGTTCCATGCTCTTGGAGCTTGCTTCAATCCATACAATGCTCCTCTCAACCTGCAAACAAAATTTGGATACCTGGAATCTATAAACCCTTGAGGTTGTTCCATGTATACCTCATCTGATATGTATCCATTCAAGAACGCATTCTTTATATCCAATTGACTTAGATTCCATCCTTTTGAAGCTGCAATAGCAATGATTGTCCTTATAGTTGACATCTTAGCTACAGGACTGAATGTCTCATCATAATCTATGCCATAGGTCTGGGCATAGCCTTTCACCACCAATCTAGCTTTGTATCTGGCTATACTTCCATCTGCAAGCTTCTTCACTTTATAAACCCATTTATTTCCAATTAATTTCTTACCATTTGGTTTAGGAACAAGTTCCCATGTCTTGTTCTCCTCCAGTGCATTGAACTCTTCCTTCATTGCTTCTTCCCATTGCTTCTTACCTTTAGCTTCATCATAGTTCTGAGGTTCTTCATCATCTTTGACCATATATGCATAGTTCTTCTGAGTTATGTAAGAAGTATCATAAGAATACCTTTCTGGTTGTCTTCTAGTCCTGCTTGACCTTCTTGGTTCACATTCTTCATAAGTTTCTGGATACACCTCTTCATCAAATATAGGAGCTTCTTCATTCCTTCTTGTTAATCCACTTCTCGATGTACTTGCTTGCATATAGTCTTCATCTCTATTCACCTGCACAATTGATTTTCCTTTCTCACATCTTCTTACCTCTTCTTCAAATTCTTCAGCTGTATGACTTTGATCTGCATACCAACTTTTCTGTTCATCAAATGTAACATCTCTAGAAACAAGAAATTGTTTTGTTAGAGGATTCCACAACCTGTAACCCATCTGCTTTTCATCATAACCAATGAACACATATTTTTCTGCCTTTGGTTCAAGTTTATGCCTAAGTTGTGATGGCACATAAGCATATGCAATTGATCCAAACACTCTACAATGATCTAGTGTTGGTTTCTTACCCCACCAAGCTTCATATGGAGTCATTCCATTCAGAGCTGCACATGGTAATCTATTCACAAGATATGTGGCTGTATTTACAGCCTCAACCCAAAGATAATTTGGACAGTTCTTGTCCTTTAGCATAGCTCTAGCAAAATCAACCAAAGTCCTGTTCCTTCTTTCTGCTACACCATTTTGTTGCGGTGTATACCTGCAGGTCATTTCTCTCTTAATACCTGCATTCCAAAGATAATCATTGAACTCTTGGGAGAAGTATTCTCCCCCTCCATCAGACCTCAGTCTTTTAAGCTTTTGACCTGTGACTCTCTCTGCATATGCATGAAAATGCTTGAAAGCTCCAAACACTTCTGATCTTTCCTTCAAAACATATAATGTTATCCATCTTGTAGCATCATCAATGAAAAGAACATAATACCTTGAGCCATTGATAGATCCTTCTTTTGTTGGTCCCCATACATCTGTATGAATGAGCTCAAGTACTCCATCATGTTTGAATCCTTTCTTTTGAAATGGTAACTTGTGTGCTTTTCCCATTTGACATGCTTCACATTTATAAACCATATGTTGACTTTGCACATTTGGTAATCCTAGTACAGACTGATTAGCAACCATAGCTTTAATTCCCCTTTCATTGAAATGACCTAATCTCTTATGCCACAGATCAAGTTCTGTAATCACTCCTTCACCATGTGTAAGCAAAGCTTGACCAATGTTCCCTTGTACTCTTAAAGTAAAGATTCTACCTTCTTTCTTACCACAAACAATCTGATTATATCCGTTCTCTAGATCTTCAACAAATACTCCTTCATTTGTAAACCTGAATTGAAAACCTTTTTCAACTATCTGTCCCATACTAATCAAGTTTTTAGGTATTGTAGGAACATACAAAACATTGGTTAGCAAATCTGCTCCACTCTTGCATTTCACTTTTCCAATTGAATGTACACTATGTCTTGTATTATCACTAGTTTGAACTATGTGACTAGAAATGCCTTTTTCCAATTCTGACATCAATTCTATGTTTCCTGACAAACGATTAGAACATCCAGAGTCAATGTAAAATACCTTTAGATCTTCTTTATCTGATGTGCTGATTGAGTTCATCATCAATGATGTATGACTTTCATTATGTGTGTCATTTGCATAGTTGTAGTAGGTGGTGTTGTAGGATTGATTCTGTCCCCAACTTCTTCCTCCACCTCTACCATAGCCTCCTCCTTGACTTTGTCTACCTCTTTGGAAATTACTTTGATATCTTCCACCTCGACCTCTGCTATTGTTGTTTTGATTCTATTTTGATCCTTGTTGGTTGTGCCAACAGTCATGAGCCAAATGATTACTCAATCCACAGATCCAGCAAGCCTTCTTGTTGTTATTTTGATTACCTCTTCCTCTTCCAAAACCTCTTGGTCTTCCTCTACCAGTGCCTTTACCTCTTGCATAATAAACCTGAGAACTAGACTCCTCTTCATCCTTTGCTTTACCTTTATCTCCTTTCTTCTTGTTCTTCATGTACATTGCAGAACTTTGTCCTTTATCTCCATCTCCCTTCAAGTCTTGCTCATATGTGAGCATCAAACCAAGCAACTGGTTCAAATCTGGAACATAATCATTTAATGAAAGTTCTGTTGATAAGACAAAAGGTTTCCCTTTCATCCCCTCTCAAACCTGCAAGTAGTTGAGCAATCAATCTCTGATCTTCAACATCTTCATCTATGGATCCAAGACTATCTGCTAGATCCTTCATCTTAGTGACATAATCACTAATACTTTGACTTGGCTTCTTCTACTCTGACCATAGACTTGCTTTCCTTGCTTTAGTAGTGCTTTGGAAATGACACTCCAATGCATTCCATATATCTTCAGATGATTCCAATCCTCTGATGTGTGGTAGCAAATGATCTGAGATTGTATTGTAGATGTAGGCTTTTGCACTTGCATCCTTCTTCTGTCAATGCTTTAAAGCATCAAGTTCCTCTTTCTTTGGTCGGCTTTCATCTTCAAATACTGTCTTCTCTTCTTCACCTGTTACATATATCATGAGATCCTTACTCATAAGTAAGGCTTCCATTCTCATTACCCATGCGGGGTAATTATCTCTGTCCAGTTTGTCAATGGAGATATGATCTGCCATACTCCTTCCCTTCTGCTGCAACCTGTGAGTTTAAAGATAAAGAATAATACCTTTTGGAGTTCTTTGTGTACGAATATACTTTTGAAGTAATCTTTTGATGCCTTGTGCCTTCAAATGCTTCACCTTTTAGACTTTAATGGAAAACTTTTCAAAACTTCTCGTACCTTTGCCGCCTTCTGCTCTTTAGGACCTTTCTGCTCTGATACCACTTGTTGATGTGTAAAACACCACAAGAAATGAATTAATGTGACACTAGAACACCTCTATGGTCACCATTAACTCATTGCCACTCCAAACTTTGAGAAATGATAGCCGAAACCAAGAACTTTGCTTCTTCAGATTTTTCTAGTCATTGAAATGACATACCTTTAGTATTTTGCTAATTTCTCTTAGCTCAAGTATTATTTCTCCATGAAACATTATAGAATGAAACTAGAAGAGTAGAGCTTTCCAACAAGCTATCATATGCATCAAACCGATCTCTAGAACTCAAGTTATGGCCTTCACAAGATCACCCTGTATGACTTCCAAAAGTGGAATTTTTTCCTATTTTGATAATCCTGGGTGTCTAAAAATAAAAAATTCGATGCTTAGCATCAATTTTCAGCCAAGGTCGATGCCGGGCATCGACTTTGAGCTTTTTTAGCCTCTTTTTTTGCACCAGAAATTGCCTCTTTTACACACACATGAAGAAGACCACTTGTATGCTAGAAGTCGATGCCAAGCATCGACTTTATGTTGAAATTCGATGCCAGGCATCGAGTTGCTCCACAAATCTCATGTTTTTAAAAGATTCAACAACAGTTAACACACAGAGAATGAAAATAATGACTTATCAGCACAAACTCGATGCCAGGCATCGAATTTCTTGGAAAACTTGAACTTTTGAATTCATCACACAGTAGGCAAGCATGGAGATGATGGAGAGAGACTCATACACAAAACTTTACTCAGTTCTTTCTCATAGCTATGAAAACTCAGAAGTTTTACAGATGCTTTCTCACTCAGAGAAGCCCGACTATACTCTGTCGTATAAAATGAACTCCTTCTCTCTTTCTATCACTCTCTTCCACTTCTTCTCTCTCACTCTCTCTCACCGCGTCAGTTGATACAAACTAACTTATATAGATTTTCGTATTCTCGTGATTTTAAAAAACTTCTAGAACTAAAGTGAGCTAACTTTACAAATATGATACACTTGTGTATTTGTCCCTTCACATAGGCATGGGGTTTTCTTCCTAAGATTTGACCTTCAAATATATGTCTAATTAGTGATTGTTTCTCCAACACATGTCATCCTTGGAACCTATCCAATCTGCATCACAATAACCTTGTACATGTAATCCACCATCAAATGGATAATAGAGCCCTTCATTAACTACTCCTTTGAGATACATAAGTACCCTGTTGGACACAATGAGATGAGGAATGCTTGGTGCCTCCAAAACTTTAGATAACACTCTAATTACATGTGCAATATCTAGTCTTTCCATAGTAGCATATAAGAGGGAACCAAGATTTGAAATGGGCTTGCAATCACACAACCAAATGTCTTTTTTTGTATAATACCTCAATCCCAAGGAAGTACTTTAAAAACCCTAAATTAGAGATTTGAAATACACATAGAAGCTTCCTCTTTATGTCTTTGATGTTGAATTTATCATCACCAATAATTATCAAATAGTCAACATATATAAGAATGAAAAGAGTTTTGCTACCTTCCTCTTTTACAAAGAGTGATGGGTCTGCATTATTCAGGATGAAACCACATCATCCCATATAGTCTACAAGTCTTTGTTTCCAAGTCCGTGGGGCTTGCTCGAGTCAAGAACGAACCTTCTTAAGCCTGCATACATGATGTGGAAACCTCTTCTCTTCAAATGTATGGGGCTACTCCATGAAGACTATCTCTTCAAGCTCTTCATTTAGGAAAGCATTCTTCACATCCAACTGGTATATCTTCCAAACTTTTGGGGATGATATTGCAATCTAAATCCTTAAGATATCCATCTTAGCTATTGGAAGGAATGTCTCCTCAACTTCTATGTCATACTTTTGAGAAAAATCTTTTGCAACCAACCTAGCTTTATACCTAGAGGTTATTCCTTCTACATGTCTCTTTACCTTGTACACCCATTTGTTGCCAATGAATTTCATGTCCTTTCTTGTTGGTACTAATGCTAAAGTATCATTTTATTTTGTGCCTTCAATTCTTTCTCCATGGCTTCATTGGATTATGTGCTCTTATTTGCTTCTTCATAATAGCTAGGTTCTTCACAAGCTATAACTTTACTCATGTAGGCATAGTGTCTTGCAATAAATGAATCACAAGTTCACTTTGAACATGGTAGTTCACCCTATTGATGACCTTACGTCACCATCCAATTGTAGAAATATCGTTCTTGGTTTAGATGCTTTAATGCCTAGAGTTTCTAATTTCTCCACTTCTTCATCACTCACAGATTCCATGTCTACCCATGGATGGTCTTCATTATTTGGGTTTTATTTTTCTTTGCTACTTTCTTTACTTGAAAAAGATTTTTTCCTTGTCGTATATTGCCAAGTTGA
Source organism: Ceratopteris richardii (assembly GCA_020310875.1). Taxonomy (NCBI): domain Eukaryota; kingdom Viridiplantae; phylum Streptophyta; class Polypodiopsida; order Polypodiales; family Pteridaceae; genus Ceratopteris; species Ceratopteris richardii. The sequence continues at coordinate 142,154,404 of CM035436.1, forward strand.
TCTAGTACTCTCCATTGATGATGTTCTTGAAGTTTTTGGACCACACATCTCCATGCTTTGTGTTTTCTCTTTGAACCTCTTCTCTACTTGGTATGCATCTTCAACCTCTAACACATCTTTGCTACCATACCAAGGTAGCAACTCATCAAATAGTACATTCTAGAAACCTTAAGATCATGAATGTTATGGAGATAGACTCTAAATCCCTTTTTCTATGAAGAATATCAAGGAAACATACAACTTTCTTCCTTTGGATCTAAGTTGTGAATCAATTCTTGAGGTATGTGAACATAACACATGCAACCAAATAACTTGAGATGTGAAAGGTTGGGTTTCTTACCACACCAAGCTTCATAAGGTGTGAATCCATGTACTCCTGAAGTTGGAAACCTATTCATAATTTATATAGATCCAGTTTTGGTATCAACCTAACAAGAATTAGGAAAATTCAATTCATTTAACATAGGTCTAGCCACTTCTGCTATATATATGTTGTTCCTCTCTGCTACCCCATTTTGCTGGCTTATGTGCTTGTATGAAAAATGGGTTTTGATGCCATGACCATATAGAAGATTAGAAAAAGCATTTGAGAAATATTTTCCCCCTCCATCTAATTTGAGGTTCCTTATATATTTCCACGTCTCCTCCTCCACTAGGTTTTTGAACCTCTTGAAGTAGCAAAATACCTCTGAATTTTCCATCATGCAGTATATCCAAAAAAACCTTGAATGATCATCTATAAAATGTGATGAAATATTTATTACTTCTAATGGATGGTTCCCTTCTAGGTCCCCATACATTTTTGTTTATGATATTCAACACTTCATTGCTCACATTTGCTCCCTTTTTAATGTCAATTTACTTTGTTTCCCTAATTAACACAAATGTTTCCCTTGCTTCTCTCCTTTTTTTATGAGCCTCTCTAAAAACATCCTTGATCATTTAACCTCCTCTCATAAACTCTTTCAACCATTTGACATATTAAAACCAAATTCTTGGTGATGGTTGGCACATGCAACACATCCTTCAATGCCTTTGACCTTTGAGATGCATTTAATGGAACCTCACACATGTGTAATCTTGTGTATAGCTTCATTTCCTATCTCTTCATGTTCTTGAGTGGTGGGCGAGTTTGAATTTAAGAAAATTTCTTTATTACAACTAGTATGATTATTATAACTACTATCCATGTACAATGTAAAATATGAATTGAAATTTTCACTTGAACCATACATCATAAGAAAGTTCTCATTTTTTGAATTTGTTGAAGCACTAGCATAATTACCTTGATTGATTGGAGACCCTTGATCTCCTCCTCCTTTGGACCAACAATCTTTTGCATAATGGCTTAGTTTTCTACAAATCATAATGTTCTCCATTGGATGCTTCTCTTCCTTATGATATTTCTCTTCTTCCTCCACTCCTTCCTTTTCCTCTTTATCCATAGCTTTGGTTGGAGACTTCTTGGTTGCTTGAGCTTGTTTTTTATCTTCCTCTCCCCCTTTTTTGGGAGTTTTGTTCAACTCTTTTGCTTTTTGTCTCTACCTACATAGAAAACTTGGACTTGGCTGCCCTTTGATTGTGAAACTCCTTTGTTCATCTCTTTGGTCACCATCAATGTGACTGTTGATCAAATTATGGTAGGGAATCCCTAATATATATTGATGTGGTGAATACTTTCCACCTTTTATCCTTTTTCCAATCCATTGAGATTGTGAGCAACAAGATCATGATCTTTGATTAGGCTCCCAATTGATCCAAGGGCATCTCCAAACTCCGTAACCTTAAAAATGTACTCATTAAAGTTGGTGCTTGGTGATTTTCCTAATATTTTTCACCTCATTCTTGAATTGAACCTTCCTTTCCTTTGCGGATGACGAATACAATCCCTCTAGGGTCTCCAAAACCTTCTTGGAGGTGTCCAAGCCTTGTATATACCCTGTCATGATATTACTTATGTGTTGGGATAATTTAAATATGACTCTCCTACCTTTTCTATCCGTCAATTAAGTGTCTTGGCATGTCCTTCAATTGATCGACCATTTACATAAGGCATTGCCTCTATGAAACTCTCTAATCCCCACCATCCTATCCCATAAGGTAGTTGCTAACTCTAAATTTCCATGGATGATAATTGGAAGTCTATGTTGATGATTTATGTGCTCATTCCAACATTACACAAACACACATTCCTGAATTGAAACAAGTCTTTGAAAAATGTCGAGAATATTAGGTCTACTTGAACCTAGAAAAGTGTGTTTCTATGGTCACACAAGGCAAGATTCTAGGACACATTGTGTCAAAGAATGGAATCTCTACAGATGAAGAGAAAGTTAGAGTGATTGCAGAGCTACCCAAGACAAAAAATGTTAAGGAAGTACAAGTTTTCATGGGGCATTTTGGTTATTCTTGATGCTTTATACACATGTATGAAATCATTGCAAAGCCTTTGTACACCCTTCTGACTAAGTTCAAGTGGATGAATGAATATGAGAAACCATTTAATGAACTTAAACAATGCTTGTGTTTGGCACCAATTCCGATGACACGAGATTGGAGTAAGCCATTCCATCTACACATGGATGCATTTAATTATGCTATCGGGTGTGTGCTAGCACAATCTATAGATGAGGACAATATAGACCTTCCTATATCATATGCAAGTAGGTAGTTGAATGCAGCTGAGAGAAACTACACCACCATTAAGAGAGAAGGATTAGGAATGGTTTATGCAGTAAAGAAATTTAGACATTACTTACTTCCAAAAAATTCAAGTTCTTCACAAAACATCAAGCATTGTTATACCTAGTCAACAAGCCTTCTAACACGAGAAGATTGGTACAATGGTTTCTCCTATTAATGGAGTATGATTTTGAAGTGTTAGTGAGAAAAGGGAAGACCCATCTTAGATCCGATCATCTCTAGTGACTAACCACTAGCAAAGCCCCTCAATGGATAGCTGATGAATTACCATATGCATATTTGTTTAATCTTGAAGTGGTGCCTGAATGGGCCCAATCAATTGTCCCCATTCTCACCTTTGGTCCCAAGAACCCTAGAGTGAGGACCAAGGAAAGGGAAGTAACCAAGTCACAAAGATATCAAATAATGGTAGGAAGTATTTACAAGCAAAACAATAAGAAAATCCTCGCATGTGTTGGGACTTCACCCACTAATTAGACATGAATATATGAAGATATATGAAGGAAAAAGAAAGACAAGGAGAAGTGAAGACAAAGCACTCAGAAAATTAAGCCTAAGTGAAGGGACAAATTCACTCTTGTAATTTAGTGCAAAATTAGAAGTCTAGTCTTGACATAGAACTTCAAAACTTACGAATTAGAGTCTGGGAGTATGTAAACTAGATGTATATAGTTGAAAAATGAGAGAGGAACGCAATTTTGTAATCCTTGAGTGAATAGAGAAAAAGTTGGGTTTTTCTGAGAGAGATGTTGAGGATGAACTACTCAGTATATGAGAGTTTTCTGTGGCTATGAGCAGAATGAGGCCAAGCCATTTTGTACACATTCTCTCTGATAGTTAATACATGTTTGTGTAAAAGTAATTGATCGAATTTCTCTTGTACATTGAGTTCTAAGTGATTTCACATCAGTGTGTAAGTTAGTTGACAGTTACGAGTTTTCTGGCGCACTTTTCCCTTATCTTCTTAAGGTCAGATCTGACAGTACAGTGTAAAGTTTTTAAAGACTCATTTAAAAGCTACTACCTTCAACTACAATTGGTCAAAAGATCTTTACGAAACGGGACGCATACTCGGAGAAATGAGTCTAACAGTGAAGGTATGTCAAATCGATGAAGTCATTTTTCAGATTTCAGACATAGTGCAAATGTTGGAGTAAATTCAAAAGAATTTGAAGTTATTACTTGAAAGTTTTGCTTGGTATGTGTTACTTAACATTAGCAAGAACTTCTATTAGCAAATGATCAAAAGAATTTACAAAGATCAAGCTAATACAGATCAGATTTGAAGCTTGAAGAAAAGGCGTAGATTTCTGAGAAGTAAATTTTTGAAATTCACTAAGTTCAGTGGTAAAGTTTTTCAAGTTCAGAGTATTGCTAAGCTAATGATGGTTATGGAGGTATTCTAATACCACTTTAGCTTAGTTCTTGTGATGAAAGGTGGAAACCTTTTGTACTCTCAACTGAACTCTCATTAAATCATTATGTGCCAGAATTGAATCAATTGCTTGGACTAATGCTAACATTTGAGCAAGACTTGAAATCAGATGGAGATAAAGGATATAGTTCAGCTATGTATGCAAAGAATAAGAAGAAAAATGAGAAAGGTAAAGCAAAGGATGAAGAAGAGGTTACTACTGAAGCAAATTATGCAAGAGGAAGAGGTATTGGCAGAGGTAAAGGTCGAGGAAATGGAAGAGGTAGAGGTAATCAGAACAATAACAAGAAAGCATGCTGGATTTGTGGATTGAGCAATCATCTAGCATATGATTGTTGGCATAACCAACAAGGGTCGAATCAAAATCAAAGCAATAATGGTAGAGGAAGAGGTGGAAGGCTTTAGAATCAATTTCAAAGAGGAAGACAGAATTCAAGAGGAGGTTTTGGTAGAGGTGGTGGAAGAAATTGGAATCAGAATTAGTCTTATAACACTACCTATTACAATTATGCAAATGATACACAGAGTGATAGTCATACAACATTGATGATGAATTCAATAAGTACATCAGAGAAGGAGGATCTCAAGGTATTTTATATTGATTCTGGTTGTTCAAATCATTTGTCAGGTAATATAGAATTGTTGTTAGAATTGGAAGAGGGTAATTCAAGTCATACAGTACAAACAGGTGACAATACAAAACATAATGTACATTCAATTGGAAAAGTGAAGTGCAGGAGTGGAGCTGATTTGTTAACAAATGTTTTGTATGTTCCAACAATACCAAAGAATCTGATTAGTGTGGGACAAATAGTGGAAAAAGGTTTTCACATCAGATTTACAAATGAAGGGGTATTTGTTGAAGATCGAGAGGATGGATACAATCAAATTGTTTGTGGTAAGAAGGACGGTAGACTTTTTACTCTCAAAGTGCAAAGGAATGTTGGTCAAGCCCTAATCACACATGGTGATGGAGTACTTATGGAGTTAGATCTTTGGCATAAGAGGTTAGGACACTTCAATGAAAGAGGAATTAAAACCATGGTGGATAATCAATCTGTAATAGGGCTACCAAATGTAAAAAGTCAACATATGATCTACAAGTGTGAAGCTTGTCAAATGGGAAAGGCACACAGATTATCATTTCAGAAGAAAGGTTTCAAGCATGATGGTTTGCTAGAGCTCATACATACAGATGTATGGGGACCAACAAAAGAAGGATCAATCAATGGGTCTAGGTATTATGTTCTTTTCATTGATGATGCTACAAGGCGGATAACCATTTATGTTCTAAAGGAAAGATCAGAAGTATTTGGAGCTTTCAAACATTTTCATGCTTATGCAGAAAGAGTTACAGGTCAAAAGCTCAAGAGGATAAGGTCTGATGGAGGGGGAGAATACTTTTCCCAAGAATTCAATGATTATCTTTGGAATGCAGGTATCAAGAGAGAAATAACTTGCAGGTATACACCCCAACACAATGGGGTTGCAGAAAGAAGGAATAGAACATTAGTTGAGTTTTCAAGAGCAATTTTAAAAGAAAAGAATTTCCCTAATTATCTTTGGGCTGAGGCTGTAAATACAGCTACATATCTTGTGAATAGGTTACCATGTGCAGCTCTAAATGGAATGACCCCTTATGAAGCATGGTGGGGTAAAAAACCAACACTTGATCATTGTAAGGTGTTTGGATCAATTGCCTATGCTTATGTACCATCACAACTCAGACATAAGCTTGAACCAAAAGCTGAAAAATATGTATTTATTGGGTATGATGAAAAGCAGATGGGTTATAGGCTATGGAATCCTCTACCTAAACAATTTATTGTTTCCAGAGATGTGACATTTGATGAACAGAAGAGGTCGTATGCAGATAAAGATTGTAACCTTGAAACATTTGAAGAAGAGGTAAGAAGAAGTGAAAGAGGTAAATCACATATGCAGGTAGATGGAGATGAAGATCATATGCAAGTAAGCACATCTAGAGTTGGATCATATAGAAGAAATGAAGATGAACCAAGATTTGCTGAAGAAGTATATCCAGATACACATGAAGAGTGTGAACCAAGAAGATCAACTAGAATGAGGAAACAACCTACAAGGTATTCTTATGATACTTCTTATTTGACTCAAAAAAACTATGCTTAGTTGATTAAGGAAGATGAAGAGCCCCAAAGCTATGATGAAGCAAAAGGTAAGAGACAATGGGAAGAAGCAATGAAGGAAGAGTTTGATGCACTTGAAGAAAATAAAACTTGGGAACTTGTTCCAAAACCTAATGGTAAGAAAGTGATTGGAAATAAATGGGTTTACAAAATAAAGAAGCATGCAGATGGAAGAATAGCCAGATACAAAGCCAGATTGGTGGTTAAAGGCTATGCTCAAACTCATGGCATAGATTATGATGAGACATTCAGTCCTGTGGCAAAGATGTCAACCATAAGGACAATCATAGCTATTGCAGCATCAAAAGGATGGACATTGAGTCAATTGGATATAAAGAATGCATTTTTGAATGGGTATATATCAGATGAGGTTTACATGGAGCAACCTCAAGGGTTTGCAGATTACAAGTTTCCAAATTATGTTTGCAGATTGAGAAGAGCACTTTATGGTTTGAAGCAAGCTCCAAGAGCTTGGAACTATAGACTTGTGAAGTATCTTAATGATCTTGGATATCAAAGTTCAAAGGCAGATGCAAGTTTACTTATCAAGAGAACAGATGAAGGTATGATCTACATTTGTATTTATGTAGATGACATTATAATTACAGGTACCTCAAATGAAGGAATCAAGGAGGTGAAGAGGTTACTTGAGAAGGAATTCAAGATAAGTGATCTAGGAAAATTGTCATATTTTCTTGGAATGGAAATCACTTATGCAGAACATGGCATATATGTATCACAAGAAAGGTATCTATTGAATCTTTTAAAGAATTTTAACATGGAGAATTGCAGAGAGGCATCAACACCATTAGAGGTCAATCATAAACTCAGTAGATATGATGGTGCAGAGTTCAAAGATATGAGGAAGTATCAATCTTTAGTGGGAAGCTTGATTTATGCTACACTAACAAGACCTGATCTTAGTTATGCAGTGGGAGTTCTTTCTCAGTTCATGCATTGTCCAAAGGATCCACATTGGATTGCAGGTCAAAGGGTTCTTAGATATATCAAAGGAACTTTGAAGGAAGGATTATATTATCCTTTTACATCAGATATAAGGTTGAGAGCATATAGTGATTCAGATTGGGCAGGAAGTCAGGATGATAGAAGATCAACTCATGGCTACATGATATACATTGGAGATAAACTTGTGAGTTGGTGTTCAAAGAAGCAACATACAGTGGCTTTATCATCAACAGAAGCTGAGTACAAAGGACTTGTGGAAGCAGCAAAAGAAGTGATATGGATGCAGACTTTGTTCAAAAGTTTGGATATTGATCAAGGCATAGCTATCATACATGGAGATAATATGAGTTCATTATATCTTGCAGCAAATCCTGTATTTCATGCAAGAACAAAGTATATAGAGATACAATATCATTTCTTGAGAGAAAAGGTAATGGAGAAGAAGCTTGAAGTGTGTACACTTCTACAAAAGATCAGATTGCAGATATTATGACAAAGAGCTTGGATGGAGTGAAGACAAGTAGATTCAAAGAGATGGCATGAATAAAAGAGAAGAAGACTACATGAAGAAGTCAGAGCATGCTAATTAGTGATTGAGGGGGAGCTGTTGGGACTTCACTCACTAATTAGACATGAATATATGAAGATATATGAAGGAAAAAGAAAGACAAGGAGAAGTGAAGACAAAGCACTCAGAAAATTAAGCCTAAGTGAAGGGACAAATTCACTTTTGTAATTTTGTGCAAAATTAGAAGTCTAGTCTTGACATAGAACTTCAAAACTTATGAATTAGAGTCTAGGAGTTTACAAACTAGATGTATATAAGTTAATTTGAGTTGAAAAATGAGAGAGGAACTCAATTTTGTAATCCTTGAGTGAATAGAGAAAAAGTCAAGTTTTTCTGAGAGAGATGTTGAGGATGAACTACTCAGTATATGAGAGTTTTTTGTGGCTATGAGCAGAATGACGCCAAGCCATTTTGTACACATTCTCTCTGATAGTTAATACATGTTTGTGTAAAAGGAATTGATCAAATTCCTCTTGTACATTGAGTTCTAAGTGATTTCACATCAGTGTGTAAGTTAGTTGACAGTTACGAGTTTTCTGGCGCACTTTTCCCTGATCTTCTTAAGGTCAGATCTGACAGTACAGTGTAAAGTTTTTAATGAGTGATAGCTCATTTTAAAGCTACTACCTTCAACTACAATTGGTCAAAAGATCTTTACGAAACGGGAGGCATACTCGGAGAAATGAGTCTAACAGTGAAGGTATGTCAAATCGATGAAGTCATTTTTCAGATTTCAGACATAGTGCAAATGTTGGAGTAAATTCAGAAGAATTTGAAGTTATTACTTGAAAGCTTTGCTTGGTATGTGTTACTTAACATTAGCAAGAACTTCTATTAGCAAATGATCAAAAGAATTTACAAAGATCAAGCTAATACAGATCAAATTTGAAGCTTGAAGAAAAGGCGCATATTTTTGAGAAGTAAATTTTTGAAATTCACTAAGTTCAGTGGTAAAGTTTTTCAAGTTCAGAGTATTGCTAAGCTAATGATGGTTATGGAGGTATTCTAATACCACTTTAGTCTTGTGATGTTTCACACATCAACAACATGTTGTGTAGAAGAATCAAAGTATGATAAGTGGTTGCAATTAGCACATGTAGGTGCATTAGAGCAACACCATTCATGACATCACACCCTACAAACTCTACATAGGTTAGGAGTGTACTGGCCTTTAATGGAGGCAGACATCCATAGGATATGCGAGGAATGCCCAATCTATTGTGTTAGACCACCAATTGAGCATGCTACCTTATATATCACATGGCTCTAACAACAAAATGGGGCAAACCAATGATAACATACTTGAGGATGAAAACATTCCCTCAGAAAATGACTTTAGCAAGACAAAGAATTCTAGAGCAGAAAGCTCAAGACTACACACTCATTGGTGATAATATGTACAAAAGGGGTAGAGATGGATACCTGAGATAGTGTTCATGAGAATGACTACTTGAAAATATTAGAAACTGCACACCAGGGTGTTGCAGGTAGTCATTTTGGCCCCGATCAAATAATAAAGGCCATACTATTCTCAAGAATATGGTGGCCTACTCTTCATATGGATGCACATACATATGTAAAAGGATGTGATGTTTGCCAAAGAGCCCAATTTCCAACGCGTAGAGATGAGATGCCATGGAAACCCATGATGGGAGGATGTGCATTCTCTAATTGGGGTATAGACTTTGTTGGACCCATTAACCCCCCTGCTAAAGGCTCTCATGCAAAATACATCATTGTAGCAATAGATTATCTCACCAAATGGGTAGAGGCTAAGGATACCAAAAAGAATGATGCACACACGACAACAAAGTTTCTATTTGAGAATGTGTTTACAAGGTATGGATTACCTATGGAGCTGGTGAGCGATAGAGGGACTCACTTTTTAAACAAAGTCATTGAATATTTGCTACATGATTATATGGTGATTCACAAGAAGTCTGCACCATATCATCCTCAAGCCAATGGACAGGCAAAAAGTACTAACAAGTTCCTTTGCAACATATTGACTAAACTCCTAAACAAAAAATGTTTAGATTGGGAGAAATAGTTATACCACGCTATTTGGGCATATTGAGTGGCCTAGAAGACGATACTCAATGCAAATCCCTTTGAGATGCTTTTAGGTCAAAATGTTGTGCTTCCCTTGGATTTCTTGATACCCACCCTTGAGGTTGCACAAGAACATCAATGGGCTAGCCATGAGTAATCATCAAGGATCATGGACTTAGAACCAGTAGGAGAGACTAGGTTAAGAGCAGCAACGGGAATATACATAGCCAAGAAGAGGCAAAAATCCTATTTTGATGCACATGTAAAGGATAAAGGCTTGAAGGTGGGAGATTTAGTCCTAGTCTATATGCTAAAACAACACGTGTGGAAGCTAGAGAAATGTGGTTATGGACATATGATTATAAATCGGCTTTCAATGAGTGGAGCGGTACAATTAGCCACCCTAGAAGGGGAGATAGTGCCTAATTATATAAGTGGTTGTAGATTCAAGCTTTATCAAGAACCCCTAATTGAGGAGATGCTCAGATGACTCATGCTGGCAAAGGAGTGCAAGGAGCAAGAAAAAAGAATCATAGAAGAAGCTCAGATGGAAGCTCTAGAATGCATGAAATGTATAAAATTAAGAAGACAAGGACTAGGGAGGGAATGATATAATCAATTAGAAGGCCCCCACACCACCCCATGTACCAACAGAGAAGCCCCAGATATCCTATGGAAATAAGTCAAACAAAGTTAACTACTCACCCCAGCATAGTGGATAGAAGACCATCATGACGGATACGCTAAGGCATGGCACTACTCCCAAGGAGATTAGGGTGCAAATTGATTTAGGTGCTACAATGAGTGCGATTAGGTGGTCTCACTATCAAGACATGGGATTAGAAATGCATCCTATGAAGGCTTACTTCATAGGGCTAGGAGGCATGGAAACCCCTTGCATGGGTGAGGTAGACCTTCCTATCCTCATAGAAGATGTAACCTTAATGGTGAAGCTCCTGGTTTATCATGATGATGACTTGATAGAACCACTGATTCTCGGCCAAGATTGGTTATATGATCACTCAGTGGACTTAAATCTTAGAAAATGCTCCCTTCATCTCAGGATAGCAAGCCAACAATGAGTGATATTGCTCGAGATCCTAACCATCCCCACTCAGAGGAAAGTAACCTTGGCCCCCACATAATGGAAGTGAAGGTGGATAGGAAGTTTTTTTGTCAAATCCTCCAACCAAAAGTGACCCTCTTTGGACAAATGGACCATCAAGCCCTCGGGCATACCCTCCACACTTCCTACATGTCTTCCTAGATCTGTTGTACAGAATGCCTCATTTCCTAATGGGCAAGTCATGTAAGTGTCCGACTTCCCTTCTTTTTCAAAGCAAAGTGTCCACCCAACCTCTCACAAATAACCATGGGAAAGTCAACCATGACCCGACCACCTCAATTGACGACCAATCTAGACTACCCCCTAGAAGTAGTGCAAGCATCCCAACTCGGTCAGCAAAAAGGAAATGTGGGTACCCAAGGGTTAGCAATCATTGACCACTTCCTCCAGTTCAAGACATGCAGTAAAGGCCACGAAGAGTCAACCTCTATGCTCAACATCACCTCGACATTCTCCTTCCATGAGAATTTGACAAATCTGGGTACCTAAGTGATCTTGGATGGCCAAGCCCAACTGCACTCAAATGTGGGTGCATAGGGCCTGTTTAGCAGCTTAAAAACCAAGCCATGTAACACCAATCCCTCCAAAATCACATCAATCACCTACCTCTTCACTTCTTAATCCATCTTCTGTATCCCATCAATGAAACCATTTTCATTCATCACTCACTAGGATATAGGTGCCTAAACACCCCCAAAACCCTCAATCCCTCCATTGTACAATACGAAACCTTATGAAGCTAACCTTTCTCTTTGTAATAATTCACTAACGCTCAAGCTCACTGATCCTCCTTATAAAAATCAACCCTTACTAAATCACTACCATAATTAATGACATCTCTCATGAAAGGATGTGTATGCATTATTCAAAGCATGTAGGAAGTCTAGCGGCTTGCATTAGCCACTGAGAGATTTTTCAAGAATCACTTCACAACACAAGGCTACATAGGAAGCATATTAGTTATAGAAAGGGATTTTGGTCTCACTCTATTGGGATTGACATTAATTTCCATGCTAATGTCTTATCCTTTTGTAGTAGATCTTTTACACAAGTACTCAAGATCAACATATAGAAAAAAGGACCTTCAGGGGTAGGCACCAACTTATCAGTGGTGGATTTTGAAAATTTACTGGTGGAAGCCCATCCTTCAATGATACCTCTGGAGTTCCAAGATTTCATGGGCCCAATGCCAATTGAAAACCCACCCATTGAAAGGATAGAATGAGTACACAAAAAATCTCATTGGTTTCAAGGTTTAGCAGGACCCTTTGTCAATGCTAAACACATTTATGAAGCAACCTTATGCTTTAGTGGTGACACATGGGGAAGATACCAGTTCTTCTCTAGGGACTTTGAAGCACTCCAAAATTATGAGGAACTAAGGCCAATATGGGCAAGGGCAGCTTCATCGAGTATGTCAATGCACCCCTTCCTTAACCTGACTCTTATTGATGCTTTTATTTAGTGACTATTATACAACCACTAGTTAGAAAGAAACTCTCATGCACTTTTATATTGCCATCTTTGGTGACGGATCCTCCTTTTAAGAAGTCTTATCTCTCACATCAAGGCTGCTTTAAAAATTCACAATTCACACATGCCCATGGAGAGAGAGAGAGGCTCATCCCAGAACCCATGAAGAAGGGTGACGTTTTGAAATGGGCTGACATATCAACCATCACACCAGAGCTATCAGAGCTGTTGCATGTCTGCATGCAACACTTTGCATTCCTAGTGTAGGATCACTTCACCCTACTGCAAAAGCATATTTGGTTTGGACTTTATCTGGCTAATATTGGCCCATAGACTATTGACTTAGCCAGTTGGATACAAGAGAAACTATTTTTGGCAAATCAAAGATGGGAAAGAAAATGAGTAATTCATGGATATTGTTCCATTATGAGAATTGTGTATATGTTTCTTTCTTATGACATTCCTATCGAGCAAGCACTATCAAGTGCATAGTTACAACAGTTTAAAGGTGCTACCAAGTGGCACAAACCACCAAAGTCCTGCACCAAAAAACGAATGAGGGGGACCATTCCATGTCTACATGTACCTGTTTTGCCATCCCCTCAACCGTCACCCCGACACTCACCGATGAAACCTCAACTGGCAATACTACCCATCTAAATTTGCTTATCAAGAACTCTTACCTTAGATGCCTAGTGTAGGAATCACCTCTAAAGCAACCACAATAACCACCATAGTTATCATGGCTCCAGTAGTAACAGAAACCACAACTACAATAGGGCCCAAAGCATTTGCCTTCCCAATACCAAATCTAGAAGTTGAGCCACTGAATTCTAAGTTTGATTTTGAAATGCATGATGCTTTCTTTAGTGAATTCCAATTCTTTGATGCCCAATTCTTTTCACAAGAATATGAACGCCCCCAACTATCCAAGCTCTCCATCGGAACCTAAAGGCAATCAAGCCGTGTCAAGTCCAAAGGATGAAGATAAAACAGTCACATATGATGACGATGAGGAGGACAATAGTCAACAGAGCCAAAGAACACATGCACAGGATCAACAAGAACAAGATGAGATGCAAAGAGAGAATCAAGGAGACATGAGTACTAGAGAAGATGACACATCAGATGCAATTGCCTACACCATTTCCATTCAAAGATTATACAAAAACATGCAAGTTGTTTGGGCAAGAAGTCAGATCACAGAGAACTAGAGTAAGGAGATTTTGCAACAAGAAATGGCCAACAATGACTTCGAGGCCACTTTTGTAAATGCTTTTAATGAATTGTTTCATGCTATGTGAACGGTAGAAACATCACACTTCCTAAAGCGCAAGCCCCTATCTCAGTTTGATCCTCAGAGAGTACGACTAATGTCACAACCGAGAGAATATATATGTGTACCAATCGAGGTGTGCACCTCCAGTCACCAAGAAGCACGTGTTATTGTAGACATGGCACCCAGAGATGACACCACCACCATCAACATGACACATCCTCAATCAACCTACCTACTCACCCACACCTCAGACATTGCATCTATGCTAGAACCCAACATTCAGTCACCTATACATCTCGTATCACCAGTCACCAACTCCCCACATCATGTTATTCCTAGCTAATCTTCATCTAATCATCCCATTTCAAATCTAGCATCAGAGGAACAGGTTAAACCCTTCCTCACAACTTCCACAACCCTCTGAACATCATTCACCATATCGACCTTCCAACCAATAACCGTCAACCCTTTCCTAGCATCACCTTTTCCTTCCCCTCAACAACCTTTTCTCACTCCCCATACTCCAATAAATCTTTCGTCAGTGCTACATCCCAACACCAATAATCTACCTTAACCATCTCATTCTCATCAATCAGTGTTAAAACTTGCTAGTGTAACATACTCATCAAATTTTCTAAATCCTATATTCACACCAACGGAATCACCCACCACCACACCACGTTTTACTATCAGTTCACTAGATCACACTTCTAGTGATATGGATATTTCACCACCCACTGCACCTCCACTCACGATGCCTATCTCCATCACCACTATTTGTTGATATATTTAGGTAGTGATGTGTGTGAACACACTAGGACCGCCGGGGCACTTTTTTCCCTCTTTAGGAGGTTTTTTTCCCCCGGCTTGTATATACGCCTATTGCCCTAATGGGCTACTTATCTTTGTACATTCTCTAGTAATACATTCACTATTGTGTGTTTGTGCTCCAAGCTTCTTCTTCTTCCTTGTGCTGTTCGCGTGCTTCCGCAGACATCTATCTCCAACAATTGGTATCAGAGCAGGTCGTCGCTTCATCTCGGGCGCCGTCGACACTCCTCCGTTTGCAGTCTCAGAATTGCACGAATTTTGGTGAGCATACTCAGCGTGTTTCCGAGATCAAAACAGCTTCAGCCTGTGGTGCCAAAATCGCGATCTGAGCTCATTTCGGCCTCCGAACGCACTATCGTAGCACTTGTGCAGGCTATTTTGTCTTTTTATGCCAAAGGTATATACCAGTTTCTGTTCGCCAGTTTAAGCATCTCGGAGTCTGCTACAGGTCTAGCAGAACTCGTCTGGGCAGTTCTGTTCAACTTTTTGAGATATAGTCAATTTTCTGCATCAAGGTATTTTAGTCACCGGCCATGGCTGAAAGCAGTGATGTATTCCGTATGTTGGCTGTTGAGGATAAGTTGGATGGTACCAACTACCCATTATGGGCTTATATGATGCGACATGTATTGGTTGCAAAAGGACTGTGGAACATTGTGCAGGGTGTTGAAAGACGTCCTGTTACACCTGCAACTACAAGTACTACAAATACAGGTGCTGGAGCTGATGAAGATGGTGTCGAAGATGATATTCCGCAGATTCCTGTTCGTGCTACTGTTTCTGTTGCACCTACTGCAGAGCAAATTCGTTGGGATGGCGAGATGCCCAAGCACATGCATTGATAGCCTTGTCTGTCAAACGTGCCATTATTCCTCATATTCGCTCTTGTAGAACAGCTAGGGATGCTTGGGATACACTAACCACATTGTACCAAGCTAGGAATGAGGCTCGTGTTGCTTACCTCCGAAAACAGTTGGAGAGTGAGCACATGAATGAAGGTGATTCTATGGACAATTTCCTAACAAAGATCAAAGATTTGAAGAAACAGTTGATTTGTGCTGATGAGGTTATACCAGATAGCTCACTTGTGCAGACCGTTCTGAATGGTCTTCCTAATTCATATCAGAGTTTTGCTTCTAGTCTTCGGTTGATGATGAAAGGCAATCTGAATGCCTTATCATTTGAGGAGTTAGTCTCTGTTCTGCTGCATGAAGATCAGTCCAGGCAGAACAGGTCCATTATGCGTGTTGCGGATCAAGCTTTCCTGGCTAGTCAGAAGGGCAAAGGAAAATGGAGCTCTTCTATTAGTAAGCAGAAATCTACAAATGCTGCACATTCGAAGAACCAAGATAAAGATGAGAAGAAATCAGAAAAGCAGAAATTGTTTTGCAAGTATTGTAAAGGGAATGATCATATCATAAAGAACTGTCCAAAACTGGCTGCAAAAGAGGCAAAGAAGAAAGAGGCTGGAATGGTTGTTGCAGAGGCCTCTACACCAAAAACAGAGTCTACAAATCTTATGCAGGAAGAAGAATGGGCGTTTACTACTGTTTGCAGTTTTGACCCATCTTCTCATGAGGAGTGCATGTCTGCAGTGGACTCAGATGTGTGGTATAGAATTGAAGCTAGAGCACAAAACCAAAGAAGCCACTGCAACGTAGAAGAATAGTTGAGGTAGAAAATTACCCAAAATGCTAAATTAACAAGAAACATGGGCCTCCTACAATGCCACCTGGCTATGGCTAAAGAAGAAAACCAACGATTACAAGTGCAGAACTGAGAAAAAGTTGAAGCTATTCTAGACCACCCAAAAGAATCTGAGTCCCAATCGCTTCAAAGAAGTTCCATCAGAGACCATGCAAATGTTGTTGGATGACCACACATGACTCCTTGAGGATTATGACAAATTGACCAAAGAATGCAATACACTCGAAAACGATAATAATGCTCTGTGACTTAGAGAACTTGAAACTCCACCTACCACACAGAAAGTAACACCACTGGAACTTCTAGAGGAATCGAATACCTTACGGGCACATGTTTTAGAACCTCAAACTCAAGTGCCAGATCACTTAGCGATTCCTTGGCCTGGCTCCCCAAGAAATATACAAGAATGAAGAAACACTGACCATTCTAGTGGAGCCTACACTTGAAGAATAGTATGAACCACAACCCGCAACTGGTGGTCACATTACGAAAGAAGGTCAGGATACCTTTGAACTGCCTACATGTGTGTGGATGAAAATAGTCAATGAGTTAGGCAAAATGCACTCTGCCCATGTCGGAGCACAATTAAAGGCCATGGCAACCATTGAGGAGACTATCCTTTAGTTTCTATATTTCATAGAATTGGCACCAAGACGGTACATTTTAATAAATGAATTAGAATATAAACCTTATTTAATGTACATAACAGATTATAATTTAGCAATTGAGAAGATCGCAGGAAAAAAACCGACCCACACCACTTAGTTTGAACTAACATATCTACCACCAAATGCTCAAGGAGGCAACATTTTTCAAGCTAATTGGAGAAAAGACTATTGCAAGAGTATCCAGAGATGATGTACACAAGGACCAAGGTGCCTCTGCACCTCAAGTACAGCTCATGCTATGGTCTAGTGGCTAGCCATCATTCTTGGACCGCCTTTGCAATTAACGTACAAAATAATAAGCAGTGCCAAGGCTGGTTGAATTACCCTTACTTCGCATCATCTCAGGGTCCCCCCATTGTTGGATACATGATGGCAACAATCAGACACTCGCTTCCCCGCTTATACAAATGCTCAATTTTGTCGTTCAGATGTTTGTGAAAATTTTTGACCTTATGCAAAGAACATTCAGAGTCTTCCCATGCATACAAGCACCTCATGTTTCCACCCGAGATTCAAGCATGGCAATGGAGATCTAGAATATGATATTTGAACCATGTCATCCCTTTGGGTGTGCTATGCTTGGCACTATCGGATCAAATACTTACTTGCCTACTACAAGCAAATGTTCGAGGAAATGTTCACAAAAGGGTTTTGGGAGTATCATTTGAAAGTCTTTATCAACAGACCCACACACCTTCTATAACTCTTTGTGCATGAGCAAATGATGTATTCAACTCACTATAGACTCCCACCCCAAGACAGAGCCTCAGGCCATTAATTGGGAAAAGCTTGAAGCCTACTTAGCACGAGGCTTAAGGATTGTTGAACATACCCTTGCCCAAGATCTCTTGTAGAACTACATCAATCAATCCCTACAATAAGGATCTGTTGGAGATGATATACACGACAGGGAGGGGGTGTTAGCAGTGGCATCCATAGTGGCCATAGGCATAGATGTCGAGGAAGCATGTAGAGGAAGAGGCATGAAGATTGGGGGACCAAGGAGGGGGGCATTAGTAGTGGCATTGAGAGTGGCCATAGGCACCAATGTCAAAGAAGCATATAGAGGAACAGGCATGAAGATTGTGGGACTAGGCCTATCAATTTTCAAAAATATTTTTTTATTATAATTGATCAAACCTTCAACCATGATTATAATCACTACTCATGTAACATAGAAAACCCAATCTCATCACAAGCCACTCCATTTTGTGCAAGGCAAGGAGTCCTCAAGCTTCAAGAGCCTAGATACATCACTCATACCAAATTAAGTAATTTTTGGACTTCATTTGAACCTCCAAATAAGCTTTAGCACCTATTTTCTAACTAGCCTAAACACTAGGTTTGAAACCGGTCAACACTAGTTCAAAAGATATAAAAAGAGATAGAGAGCTAATTTTTTGAGCTACGATTGTTCGTTAGTGAGAGCAAGGAGCTTTTTAAGAGTTATTGGAGTAATGCTAGTGTATTTTCCTCTTTCCATTGTGTCTCCTCTTACCTCTACCTTGTGTGTGTGTGTATGCGTGTGTGCACTAGTGTGCTTTTCACCTTCACCTTCATGCACATCACTCATTCACGATCTTCATATCATCCTATCCCTTCCATGGATTGAAAATTAAGGAGACAAAGCTTTTTGATGTGGTCCTTGCCGTTGTCTAGAACAACATGAGTAGAATGAGAGATGAAATGATACTCATAATGTGCTACAAATAGAATTGTGAACTTTTGACTACAGCTCTAGATAGAGTGTTGGAGTTAGACGTCTACAGAAGCACGCGAACAGCACAAGGAAGAAGAAGAAGCTTGGAGCACAACACACAATACTGAATGTATTACTAGAGAATGTACAAAAGATAAGTAGCCCATTAGGGCAATAGGCATATATACAAGCCAGAGGAAAAAAACCTCCTAAAGAGGGAAAAAAGTGCCCCGACGGTCCTAGTGTGTTCACACACATCACTACCTAAATATATCAACAAATCCCCCCTGGGAGTGATGCATTGAACAAGGAGTTGGCACTCATGTATAAGGAAGCACCAAACCATGTGGAATCAATCCACAAAAGGAAGTAAGCCCAAAGATTTGTGGAAGGCTTTAAACTTCTCCCTAGGCTGAGCCTTCGTGAAAAGGTATGCAATGTTCTCCTGCATGGGCACATATGCCAAGCTGATCTCCCCAGGAGAGAACCTCTCCCTGACATAATGATGATGCACCTCAATGTGCTTAGTGCGAGCATGGAACATAGGGTTCCTTGCAACTGCCAATGCACTTTGAGTGTCAGTGAAGATGGTGGTGGCAAAAGACTGGCACACACCCAAATCAGCCATAAGGCATCTGAGCCACACACACTCAACAGTAGCTGTGAGAGCTTCCCTATACTCAGCCTCACAACTAGAAGTGGCCACAGTAGGCTGCTTCTTGCTCAACCAAGATAGACATGAGCTACCAAGCATGAAGCAAAATCCACTAGTGGACATACGAGTGTCATAGCAACTAGCCGAGTCAGAGTCAGAAAAAGCATGCAAATCTGGCGGTGGTGATCCCCCCTTGGCATAAAACAACCCAAGTAGCCGAGTACCACTCAAGTAGCGAAAGATGCGCTTAACCATCTGCCAATGCTTGACACCTGGGCAATGCATAAACCTGCTCATATGTGAGACAGCAAACTGAATATCTGGCCGAACAATGCATAAGTAAATCAAGCATCCAACAGCCTGCTGATAGAGAACAGCATCAAATGCATCTCCAGCATCTTGAATACTCCATCATAAACCTATCTCCATAGGAGTGGCAATAGTCTTACAGTCGTCAAGGCCAAAACGCTACAATTATATGTCAATATATTTTGTTTCACACAAAGCCATGCCACCATCAACGTGCATAAACTAAATGCCCAAATAGTGATGCAAATGCCCCAAATCAGACATCTCAATAGAGGCATGTAAATCAGCCTTAAAATCAGCAATATGCCTCTCATGAGGACCAGTGAGCAACATGTCATCAACATAAATGACAATGATCAGAAGTACATCATTCACATGCTTAACATATAAGGAACTTTCAGTTGGACTATTCTCAAAACCATGTGCAATCAGATAGGCATGTATTTTTTCATACCAAGCACATGGTGCTTGAAAAACATACACTTCTTCATGCAAGTCACCATTCAGAAATGGTGTTTTGATATCCAATTGATGTACATTCCAACCATGATGAGTTGCAAGTGCACAGATGCTACGAACAGTAGTCATTCGGCAAGTAGGTGCAAAGGTCTCATCAAAATCAATGCCTCTTTCCTATGCATAACCCTTTGCAACAAGCATGGCCTTACACCTATCAACTGTACCATCAGGCTTATGCGTCAGCTTGTATACCCACTTAGTTCCAATGGCCTTCTTGCTAGGAGGCAACTCACATAAAGACCAAGTACCATTCTTCATTATAGCATCACATTCAAATTGCATAGCAGCCATCCAATTTTCTGAATTTTGTGCTTCATCAAATGAAACAGGCTCAGTCTCATCACAGAGACTAGATGCAGCCATAGCATAGCAATGTGATGCAAAGGAGGCACTATAGATCTTGAAGGAGTATGATATGACAAAGGTGCATCTAATTTGCTATCACGCAAAGTCTGCACCAGCCATTTTGGCATAGTTTTTGCCTGCTCAATATCAGCTCTATCATCAACAAGTTCATCATGTAAATCTGCATAAAAAATGGAATGATCTGCATCATCACATGAAACCTGCAAAGGCTGAGAAGTTGCCTCATTAGGACCAATGCTAGACTGTCCACCTGTAAAAAGAGGCAGCAAAGTATTATACATGTCTTTGGAGCTAACAGATGTATCCTTAGTACATGAAAGCAATGGCTGAATAGCATCTTCCACAAAAACAACATCATGGCTAATCAGAATGCGTTTAGTGTGTGGATGATACAGATGATAGCCTTTAGTTTCAGAACTGTATCCAACAGAAATACATTTTACTGCTTTATCATCCAATTTTCTGTGATGTTGTTTGAGCACTAATGCATATGCCAAACAACCATAAACATGCAGATGAGCAACAGATGGCTTGCGATCATGCCTAGCCTCATATGTAGTGATAGATTGCAGGGCTTTGGTGGGACACCTGTTTAGTACATATGTTGCACACATGACAACCTCAAGCCAGAAACTATGTGGTAAAGCCTGACTCTTAACCATACACCTTGCCATCTCCATGAGTGACCTATTCTTTCGTTTAGCAACTCCATTGTGTTGAGGTGTGTATATATATATATATATATATATATATATATATATATATATATATATATATATATATATATATATATATATATATATATATATATATATATGTATATATATGGCACTATACACTGGTGTTTTATCCCATGTTCAGCCAGAAACGCATTAAAATCAGAAGACATATATCCCCCCCTAGATCAGAATGGAGGGTGCCCATTTTACATTGTAAGCCGCCGGATTGGCAATTGTAAAGTCTGACTCTTTTCATATTCCACATGAACCGAAAGGTCGTAGCGTAGATGATGTATCCAGTTATAAATTAATGAAAGAACGCTCTGGTAATGTTCAGTTAGATCACCAGACTGTCTATCTGGGTGATTTGTCTGTGTAGTTGCCGTAGTGTTGTGGTTCATAACTCTGAGTCGTATTGTGTTTGTCTGTTGTGTTGATGTTCTGCTCTTGTACGGTAAATATTAATTTACAGTAAGGTTTATCTTAAGTTGAGTACTGAATCATTGTTCCGCTAAGTTTATTACTGCGAGTTGTGTCGCGGTAGTCTTATATTGTGCGCTGATCACTGAGCAAGTCTTAATCTGTGTATGAATCGGTATTCCATGAGTAGATGACAGAATAGTAATTCTATAAATGAACGAAGTCCGAGTTTTCGGTTAGTAAGTTGTATTAGTAAAGATATTGAACAGACTGTTATGTGAGTGAGTTGATTTGGGAAAATTAAGTACAGGGCCTCTACTTAGCAGACCCCTTCCACTCCCAAGAACCCGATTAGAGATTAAACGCGCTTCTGACGGCAAGACCCGTGTTTATGTTGATATATTTAGGTAGTGATGTGTGTGAACACTCTAGGACTGCCGGGGCACTTTTTTCCCTCTTTAAGAGGTTTTTTCCCCCGGCTTGTATATACACCTATTGCCCTAATGGGCTACTTATCTTTGTACATTCTCTAGTAATACATTCAGTATTGTGTGTTTGTGCTCCAAGCTTCTTCTTCTTCCTTGTGCTGTTCGCGTGCTTTCGCAGATGTCTATCTCCAACAATTGGTATCAGAGCAGGTCGTCGCTTCTTCTAGGGCGCCGTCGACACTCCTCCGTTTGCAGTCTCAGATTCGCACAAAATTTGGTGAGCATACTCAAGGTGTTTCCGAGATCTGAACAGCTTTGCTTTGTGGTGCCGAAATCGCGATCTGAGCTCGTTTCGGCCTCCGAACGCACTATCGCAGCGCTTATGCAAGCTATTTCGTCCTTTTGTGCCAAACGTATTTTAATCACCGGCCATGGCTGAAAGCAGTGATGTACTCCGTATGTTGGCTGTTGAGGATAAGTTGGATGGTACCAACTACCCATTATGGGCTTATATGATGCGACATGTACTGGTTGCAAAAGGACTGTGGAACATTGTGCAGGGTGTTGAAAGACGTCCTGTTACACCTGCGACTACAGGTACTACAAATACAGGTGCTGGAGCTGATGAAGATGGTGTGGAAGATGATATTCCACAGATTCCTGTTCGTGCTGCTATTTCTGTTGCACCTACTGCAGAGCAGATTCGTTGGGATGGCAAAGATGCCCAGGCACATGCATTGATAGCTTTGTCTGTCAAACGTGCCATTATTCCTCACATTCGCTCTTGCAGAACAGCAAAGGATGCTTGGGATACACTTACCACTTTGTACCAGGCTAGGAATGAGGCTCGTGTTGCTTACCTCCGAAAACAGTTGGAGAGTGAGCACATGAATGAAGATGATTCTATGGACAGTTTTCTCACAAAGATCAACGACCTGAAGGAACAATTGATTTCTGCTAATGAGGTTATACCAGATAGCTCACTTGTGCAGACCGTTCTGAATGGTCTTCCTGATTCATATCAGAGTTTTGCCTCTACTCTTCGGTTGATGATGAAAGGCAATCCGAATGCCTTGTCATTTGAGGAATTAGTCTCTGTTCTGTTGTAGGAAGATCAGTCTAGGCAAAACAGCTCCATTATGCATGTTGCAGATCAAGCTTTCCTGGCTAGCCAGAAGGGCAAAGGAAAATGGAGCTCTTCTACTAGTAAGCAGAAATCTGCAAATGCTGCACAATCGAAGAACCAGGATAAAGATGAGAAGAAATTAGAAAAGCAGAAATTGTTCTGCAAGTACTGTAAAGGAAATGATCATATTATAAAGAACTATCCAAAACTGGCTGTTAAAGAGGCAAAGAAGAAAGAGGCTGGAATGGTTGTTGCAGAGGCCTCTACACCAAAAACAGAGTCTACAAATCTTGTGCAGGAAGAAGAATGGGCGTTTACTACTGTCTGCAGTTTTGACCCATCTTCTCATGATCAGTGCATGTCTGCAGTAGACTCAGATGTTTGGTACTTTGACAGTGGGGCGACCAAACATATTACCTCGCAGCGCAGTTTCTTCTCTTCACTCGAGCCTGCCCCTACAGGGAATACTGTCACATGCGCCAATAACTCCTCTTATCCTGTTATGGGAGTTGGTAAGATCATTCTGACTACTGCTGATGGTAGTTCTTTCACTTTGTCAGATGCTTTATTTGTGCTAGGGATCAAAAAGAACCTGTTATCAGTTTCTGCATTAGCCAAGATTGGCTTGGTTGTGAAATTCGTTGATGAGAGGTGTACAATCCATGATCTCTCAAATGGCGATGTGATTATTGCTTCTGGCATTTTATGTCGTGGGCTGTATAAGCTCATAGACTATGAAAGATCTGTGAATGATTCGGCATGTGCAATTCATGATTCTCAGGCTATGTCAGATGCAAAGCTTTGGCATGCACGCCTTGGTCATCTGAATTTTGCTAGTTTGTTACGCCTACAGAAATCTGAAATGGTGTCCTCTTTGCCCAAACTTGAGGCACCTAGAAAACATGTTTGTGAAGGCTGTATTTTGGGCAAAATGTAGCGTTCTTCCTTTCCAAAAGATGGTTCAGTTCGGGCTACGTAGAAATTGCAGCTTGTACATAGTGATGTCTGTGGTCCTATGCAGACACCCTCTTTTGGAAATTACCTTTACTTCGTGACTTTCATTGATGATTTTTCCAGGCATGCATGGGTATATCCACTCAAAGCAAAGTCCGAAGTGTTCATGTGCTTCAAACAGTTTTTGGTTTTGGCTGAAAATCTGTCAGCATGTAAAATGGGCACCCTCCGTTCTGATCGAGGGGGGGAATATATGTCTTCAGATTTTAATGCATTTCTGGCTAAACATGGGATAAAACACCAGTGTACAGTGACGTATACACCTCAACAGAATGGAGTTGCTGAAAGAAAGAACAGGTCACTCATGGAGATGGCGAGGTGCATGGTCAAAAGTTAGGCTTTACCACATAGTTTCTGGCTTGAGGTTGTCATGTGTGCAGCATATGTACTGAACAGGTGTCCCACTAAAGCGTTGCAGTCTATCACTCCATATGAGGCTTGGCATGACCGCAAGCCATCTATTGCTCATCTACGTGTTTTTGGTTGCTTGGCATATGCATTAGTGCCTGAACAACATCGCAGAAAATTGGATGATAAGGTAGTAAAATGTATTTTTGTTGGGTATAGTTCTGAAAGTAAAGGCTATTGTCTGTATCATCCACAGACTAAACGCATTCTGGTTAGCCGTGATGTTGTCTTTGTGGAAGATGCTATTCAGCCATTGCTTTCATGTACTAAGGAGACATCTGTTAGCTCCAAAGACATGTATGAAACTTTGATGCCTCTTTTTACAGGTGGAGAGGCTAGTGCTGGTCCTAATGAGGCAACTTCTCAGCCTTTGCAAGTTTCATATGATGATGCAGATCATTCCATTTCTGATGCAGATTTACATGATGCACTTGTTGATGAGAGAGCTGATATTGAGCAGGCAAAAACTATGCCAAAATGGCTGGTGCAGACTTTGCGTGACAGCAAATTAGATGCACCTTTGTCATATCGTACTCGTTCAGGCTCTCATAGTGCCTCCTTTGCATCAGATTGCTATGCTATGGCTGCATCTAGTCTCTGTGATGAGAATGAGTCTGTTTCTTTTGATGAAGCACAAAATTCAGGAAATTGGATGGCTGCTATGCAATCTGAATATGATGCTATAATGAAGAATGGTACATGGTCTTTATGTGACTTGCCTCCTGGCAAGAAGGCCATTGGCACTAAGTGGGTATACAAGCTGAAGCATAAACCTGATGGTACAATTGACAGGTATAAGGCTAGGCTTGTTGCAAAGGGTTATGCACAGGAAAGAGGCATTGATTTTGATGAGACCTTTGCACCTACATGCCGTATGACTACTGTTCGGAGCATATGTGCACTTGCAGACCATCATGGTTGGAATGTACATCAGTTGGACATTAAAACAACATTTCTGAATGATAACTTGCATGAAGAAGTGTATGTTTTTCAGCCTCGTGGCTTTGTGCAGAAAGGGCATGAAAACCAGGTTTGCAGGTTAAAGAAGGCATTATATGGTTTAAAGCAAGCACCACGTGCTTGGTATGAGAAGATACATGCCTATCTGATTGCACATGGTTTTGAGAGCAGTCCAACTGAAAGCACCTTATATGTTAAGTGTGCTAATGATGTGCTTCTGATCATTGTTGTCTATGTTGACGACATGTTGCTCACTGGTCCTATTGAGACACATATTGCTGATTTTAAGGCTGATTTGCATGCCTCATTTGAGATGTCTGATTTGGGGCATTTGCATCACTATTTGGGCATTCAGTTTATGCACGTTGATGGTGGAATGGCTTTGTGTCAAACGAAATATATTGACACATTATTGCAGCGTTTTGGCCTTAAAGACTGTAAGCCTATTGCCACTCCTATGGAGACAGGTTTACGATTGAGTCTTCATGATGCTGGAGATGTATTTGATGTTGTTCTCTATCAGCAGGCTATTGGATGCTTGATTTACTTATGCATTACTCGGCCAGATATTCAGTTTGTTGTCTCACAGATGAGCAGGTTTATGCATTGCCCAGGAGTCACGCATTGGAAAGCGGTTAAGCGCATCTTTCGCTACTTGAGTGGTACTCGGCTACTTGGGTTGTTTTATCGCAAGGGGGGATCACTACCGCCAGATTCGCATGCTTTTTCTGATTCAGATTGGGCTGGTTGCTATGACACTCGTGTGTCCACCAGTGGTTTTTGCTTCATGCTTGGTAGCTCATGTATATCTTGGTTGAGCAAGAAGCAGCCTACTGTGGCCACTTTCAGTTGTGAGGCTGAGTATAGGGCAGCTTTCACAGCGACTGTTGAGTGTGTGTGGCTCAGACAGATTATGGCTGATTTGGGTGTTGGCCAGTCTTCTGCCACCACCATCTTCAGTGACAGTCAGAGCGCATTGGCAGTTGCGAGGAACCTTGTGTTCCATGCTCGCACTAAGCACATTGAGGCGCATTATCACTATGTCAGGGAGAGGTTCTCTGCTGGGGAGATCAGCTTGGCATATGTGCCCACACAAGAGAACATTGCAGACCTTTTCACGAAGGCTCTGCCTAGGGAGAAGTTTGAAGCTTTCCGCAAAGCTTTGGGCTTACTTCCTTTTGTGGAGTGATTTCCACATAGCTTGGCACTTCCTTATACATGAGTGCCAGCTCCTTGTTCACCGCATCACTCCTAGGGGGGATTTGTTGATATATTTAGGTAGTGATCTGTGTGAACACTCTAGGACTGCCGGGGCACTTTTTTCCCTCTTTAGGAGGTTTTTCTCCCCCGGCTTGTATATACGCCTATTGCCCTAATGGGCTACTTATCTTTGTACATTCTCTAGTAATACATTCAGTATTGTGTGTTTGTGCTCCAAGCTTCTTCTTCTTCCTTGTGCTGTTCGCGTGCTTCCGCAGACGTCTATCTCCAACAGTTTAACACTGGTGCCGTCTGTGGGAATGTGGCACCAGAGTGATGCGATATAGTTGTGGAAAAGTGGCACCAGAGCGTTGTAAATTGATTGTGAGAAAGTGGTCATAGATTGTGAATCGACAGTAAGGAAGAGTAGTACGCAAAGTATTGCAAACGTGATATATGCTGGTTACTCGTTCCGGTGAGACGTACCCGAAGTATAGGAGAAACCAACAATCTTGGGCGATACCTAATTTGCTAAGGACAACCCCAGGAGCTAGAAGCACAGATAAGTTTAACTCAGTTGTCAAGGAAGCGAAGAACGTTAGTAATGATTCCGGTAGCATTCTGGTGGAACGTACGGCCATTTCGGCAGATTCTGGTGCAATTTCGGCACAGTCTGTCGAAGATATAGTAACTCCAGAATCTATCAGGACGCAGTATGCAGTTAACTTAACACTATCTGGTCAAGATTTGAATTTGTCTGAGGATAGAAGCGTATTGGCCAAGGAAATCAGTGAAGGTGAAAAAGTACCTTGTTTTGGTGAAATTTCGACAAATTCCAGTGATATTTTGGTCCCAGTTACAGAGAGTTCACAGTCTCCCGGTGATAGTTTACCATTTCCTGGTGAATCTTCATTCCGGTCACCACGATTTAGAGTAGCTTATTCGAGGAGGAAGGTAGCTTATTCGAAGCTGAAATCCGAAAGAGATTGAACGATATTATCAAGCCGGAGAGTGCACAAGCTGACGATACAGATTCTGACGGTCAAGAAATTCAACCTTGGAACTCAGAAGATAGTAACAATACAACAGCAACCATGAGTGGGCAACAACAACAATAATAACAATAGCAGCAGCAACAACTACTTCCACTTCGTCCGGTTCCAACAGGAGTCACCTACACAAAATTCGGTGGATTTCCAGGTGATGATCCTGATGCTCATGTACGTACCTTTGAAATTAGTTATGCAGTACTTAATCATCCACCCGATCCGGCATACAAGGCCATAGTATTCCAATCAACCTTAGTTAATGAGGCCGCCAGGTGGCTTACCGAATATGATATCAACCATTTCGGCACCTATGAAGCAGTAAGACATGCGTTTTTGCAGAGATTCCGGCTAAAGAAGAATCCTGCCAAAATTTTTGATTACCTGCAGAATAATAGACAGAAGTTGAATCAAACAGTGCAGGAATATGCCACCCTATTCAGAACTCATTTGAGACAACTACCGCTGGCCCATGCAAACCTATCGGATGATGTCATCACTCAATGGTTTATTAATGGTTTAACTCCGCAGCTCCGACAGATTATGATCATCCGCTGTGTGGGAGCTATGACGCTAGATGCAGTTATTGCAATGGCCCTACAGCTCGAGAATAAGGTTGGAGGTTTTACCGAAGACCTGGAATGGTTAAAAGCTAGTAAAAATACTGTAGAAGATCCGGCTAGACAGTTATACTGCACCCGTGTAAAAATTCAGGGCATACCAGTGCCACTTGTGCCCTTAATCAGTTGTATTGCGCTATCTGCAATACAACCAGACATTCCACCGAAAACTGTGCTTATAATGCCAAAGTGCAGGGAACAACAACAGTAAATGCAATTATACAAGAACCAGGACAGCCTGCCACACACTATGTACCACCTCAGATGAGAAATAACCAGCAGCAAGGATACCGAAATTATAGAGGACAGAGGAATACTAACTACAATGCAAACTGCTGGCAGACAGGAACATCACAAGAAGGTAATGCCTTGCCACCACCTCGCTGTCATTTTTGTGGTGAGTTTGGTCACATCAAAAGATTTTGTAAAGATGCAGCCGAATATGATTAGAGGAAAAAAGAGCGCCAGAACCCTATGACAAATATGGTTCATATCACACCAATAGAAACACAAGCCGCAGTAGTTCAGACCCGATCCGGTAAACCACTACAACCAGCAGCTGAAGTATTTGAACCAGGTATTCGTGAGCAACAGAGAATGTATGATAAAGCTAGTCAATGGACCACCACAGAACCTACAATGTTCCCAGATCCAATTCCGGTGACACAAGTTGCACTGGCAAATGAAGGTTTGCAGGAAAAACATTCTACTTCAGTAATAGATGCATCATCTTCAGAATCAGTAAAAAGTACCAGTCAAGTAGATCAGGTGTGGGAAATTTTATCTAAGGCGTCCGTTACTCTTCCTCTTGGACAATTACTTGCATTAGTACCAAGAGTTTGGCAACAATTCCAGCAGCAGTTCAGTTCTGCGTCTTCCTGCATTCAACAACAGCGACAGTACAACCGGAAACTGACTCTACGGTGGATCACTCGGTTCCTTTAATTACGGTATGGTACAAAAATCATAAAATTACTCAAGTATTAATTGATGGTGGATCTGGTGTAAACATAGCTACTGAAGCACTTTGTAAAAAGTTAGGATGGACCAAAATTGAGCCTGTCTAGTTTTTTGTTAGAATGGCCGACCAATCCAGAGTCCACCCAGTAGGACTTGTATGGAATGTCCCAATCACTTTGCAGGGTACAACTTTTAAGATGACTTTCGTAGTTTTAGAACTACCGGAATCTAGTCTTGATTATAATCTTCTTTTCGGCCGTCCTTGGTTGAAACAAGCTAAGGTTATACAAGATTGGTCAGCCCAGGAACTCACTTTCAAAGACAATAACCGAAAATATGTTGTAAAATTAGATGCTATTCAACCCTGTGAACTACATGCTAGACCTTATGTGGCAGAACCAGTTCACATGTTAGATGGTTTATCCGATGACGAAGAAGAAGAATTTTTGAAGAATAACATAGATTTAATCTCCTTAGGGACTGTTGATTTACAATCTGTTGTAGATAACTGGAATCCGACAGTTTGTACGGTGGTACCTGTGACCGAACAGGTAGAGACAGAAGATACTGTTGTCAAGGATGAGGTTGATATACAGCAACTTTTGCAGTCATTTGATGGATCAGAAAAACCTAATCAATTTTATGTTCCCGAAGATCAATTGATCACATATAATTTAGGAGATGAAGTAAATCCACGACCTGTCAAGATAAAGGAAGGATTGTCTGAAGCATTTCAAACAGATTTGATACAACTTATTTATGAGTTCTCTGATGTTTTTGCATGGGATTATCGTGATATGAAAGGTCTAGATCCTCGCCTCTATCAGCATCGGGTCGTACTTAAACCGGAAGCAAAACCAAGTAAACAACCCAGCTACCGGATGAATCCTAACTATGCAGCACAGGTAAAGGCAAAGCTTGATAGGTTATTAAAAGTTGGATTTATCATTCCAGTCGAACATGCTGAATGGATCTCCCTAATTGTAATCGTACCAAAGAAAAACAAGCAGCTCCGAATATGTGTCGATTACCTGAAATTGAATGCAGCCACCGTACCTGATCCATTTCCACTTCCATTCCTTGATACAATGCTGGATAGAGTAGCAAGACATGAAATGTACTCCTTTTTGGATGGTTACAGTGGGTATAATCAAGTCAGAATGGTTGAGCAAGATATACCAAAAACAGCGTTTATTATGAATTGGGGTGTTTTTGCTTGTACAGTTATGTGGTTTGGATTAAGAAATGCTCCTAGTACTTTTCAACGATGTATGCAGGAAATATTCTCCCCCTATCTTACTTCTTTCATGCAAGTATATCTAGATGATTTTTCTTTATTTGGTAAGATGGTAGCACACCTGTATCATTTACGGTGTTGCTTTGAGAAGTGTCGTTAATACAGACTCTGCCTGAACCCAAACAAATCTGTTTTTGCAGTTTCATGTGGTAAGCTGCTTGGCCATATTGTGTCTGCACAAGGCATACAAGTTTATCCAGATAAAATTGCAGCTGTGTTAGAAGCACCTGTACCTACTACACCGAAAGAAGTGATGAGATTCATGGGTCAAGTCAGATGGCATGGTCGACATTTATGGTGGCTTGCTCATTTGGCAATACCTCTCAATAGATTAATAACCAGTACTCCTCAACAGTTTGTTTGGACTCAGGAATGTCAAACAACATTTGATCGTCTAAAAGGCTTATTAACGCAGGTTCCAATTCTACAACCTCCTGATTGGGAACGTCCATTTCATGTTTTTGTAGATGCATCAGATATCGCCATTGGGGGTGTCTTAATGCAACAAACTGAAATGGTTTAGGCATGTTTATTATGCAAGTAGAAGGCTTGCTCTTGCTGAAAAGAATTATTCTGTAACTAAAAGAGAATGCCTTGGTTTAGTATATTGTATAAAGAAATTTCGGCATTATTTGTTAGGCCGAAAATTCGTCTTTCATGTAGATCATGCTGCGCTAGTTTATCTGGTTCGGCAGCAGCATTTAGGTGGTCGTTTAGTGCGTTGGGTTCTACTATTACAAGAATTTGATTATGAAGTAATTCATCAACCTGGAACTACACATGCATTAGCAGATTTCCTTTCTCGGTTGGATTCCGGTGAAGCTCCGGTCGGTGTTGATGACACCACACCTGCCATTTATGTTACTGACCCAACTACTGATGAATCTGCAAAACCTCTTATGACATCTACTTACTATGATCAGTTATTAACTTTTCTTACTGATGGATATCTTCCTGCTCAGACTTCTCCTACAATGCGTAGGAAAATTGCAGTTTACAGTCGCAGATTCCGATTGATTGTTGGAGAATTGTATTATATGGATCACACTGGAGTATTACTTCGTTGTATTCCTCCACATGAAGTAAACTCAGTTATCGCTCTGGCACATTCCATACCTTCCGGTGGACATTTTGTAGCAGATTTAACTCACCGGAAAATTCTACAAAGTGGGCTTTGGTGACCTACCATGTACAAAGATGTATCTCGATTTGTTAAACAGTGTGATAATTGTCAACGGTCTAGACAGCCTTTACAATGACATTTTTTCCCTCTACAGCCTGTCTTACCTTTAGAACCTTTTCAAAAATGGGGTCTTGACTTTATTGGACCAATCACACCTCCAGCAATCCTTAGCAACAACAGATATATTCTGACATGCACAGATTATGCTACAAGATGGGCAAAAGCTTGGGCTTTACGGTCCGCTACAGCTATTTCGGTAGCAAAATGTTTAATGAAAGACGTATTCCCACGATTTGGATTACCGTTGGAACTTATGACAGATCAAGGCACACATTTTGTTAATAATTTAATGAAAGTTCTCACACAATCTTTTCAGATTCTACACAAATTCAGTTCACCGTACTATCCTCGTGCTAATGGCTTGGCTGAAAGTACAAACAAGACCTTGCTGAGTATGCTTCGTAAATTGATTATGGAATCACCAGAAAGATGGGATCAGTTATTACCTGCAGTATTATGGGCATACCGGACTACCTATAAAGTGGCCACCGGACTGACTCCCTTCAAGCTTGCTTATGGCTTGGAAGCAATTGCTCCAATGGAAGTTGTTATTCCTAGTTTACGTGTGGCTATCACTCAGAAGTTGTTACCGGAAGAGTCCTTGCCATTTTGGTTGGACACACTCAGAGAACTAGATGAGCATCGCTGGGAAAGATTTTTGACTCTTCAAGAAGTGTAGTTACGGAAGACTCGTACTCATGACCGATATCTTAAAACTCCAGTTTTTAAGGTCGGACAACTTGTGTTATTTTATAATGCAAAATCAAATCGCTCGGCTAGAAAATTCAAGTTACGATGGTTTGGTCCCTACTGGATTACTGAACAAGTAGGCCCAGCTACTTTTCGGTTGACTACTTTGACCAGAATTCCTCTTCTGAAAGTGATAAATGGTTCAAAGTTGCGGCCGTATCATCAATCGCCTGAATTGTAGTGAAATGTTCTACGGTTACCCGCATATTTTTTCTTTTTTCTTTTCTTTTCCTTTTTAAGTTTGCGTGATTAATAAAATAAGTCTGTAAATATCCTCGTTTTGATACCTGATTATGATCAACAGCCGCCCTGCATTATCGTTCTGCTCATGCATGTGCACCAAAGTTATGAGGTTATCATCTCAACATCGCGCAATGATTAACAATTTCAATTGCTTCCCGCTGCCAAGAATCTACTTAACCTTTTTCATTCCACTGTTAATCGCTATTGTGTCTACGTGTTTTGTGTGCTTGTGCTCTCTGTATACCAAGTGCAATTGTGTTCCTGTGCTTGTGTGTGCGCAACATGGAAGCGTTAGCAAACTTTGCTGCGTTCCGTGATGGACTCCCTGCAGATGTAGGTGAGTTCTTGCGAATTCGTGGGTTGGCCAATTTTGCTGAACTGCCTTGGCATTCAGTGGATTGCCACCCGTTCTATGCCCAAATCATTGCCATCATCACTGCCACACCTGCTACGGAGCAGAGTTGGCCAATAACCTCATTACCATCTCGGGTAGTTATAACTCTACAAACCTTTGCTGATGCATTTTGACTCTCTCCGAGAGGTCGAGATAATGGACCTAGTCTTCCCATCGCCACCATGAATCAGTTGTTTCCCAGGCATTCTTCTAATGAATATGCAATCCTTTGTCGCCCTTTCCCAGACATTCTCGTAGCTATCCTGAACTTACAAAAACGTACATATGGTATATCTCGCCCTTTCTATTCTGCAATAGATATGGCTGCTAGAGAGCCTGTAAATTTTGCATCATACTATTTCCGTCGCATTCACCGAGAATGCGTTTCCATCATTAAACAGGTCAACAAGGGAGAAATGCCCCGATCACGATTACCGCATATATTAAGTTTCCTGTTTCCGGCAATACAAGTAGCACAACCACCACCCAGAGGTCCGGTATTACACCATGAAGAATCTGCACAGATCCTGGAAGATGATGAAGAATTATTCCAGCTCCTCCGCCGAAAGCGCATCAGAATAAGCTCTTCCGATAGCCAAGTAAAGGGATCGGTCGCCGGACATGAAGATGATGACAATGAAGAAGAGACTTTTCACGACACTGCTACCTCCATGCACCATGATTCATTAGCGTAGTCCTCTCCAAAGCAGCAACAAGAGCATGATGAGACCACCAAATCCGGAGCTAGCTCCTCTCAAGAAGAATCTCAGCAACAATCCGAACAGGAAAAGCAAGAAGATGGACAACCTATCATTAAGGAAATTTTTGAAGAACTGATTAAAGAAGTAGAGTGTGCAGCTGCCAAACCTGATGACACTACGCAACAAACCACCGAACAGGTATTAGAAACAACCACTGTTCTTCTCACTCCTCCACCAGAACCTCCGATTAACCCCATTCTCCCTGTTCCACCTATTGTCCATGAGAAACCTTCTGCTTCATCTTCCTCACCAAATTACTCTCCTCCCTCTTCACACCAACTTTTGACAACCTCTTCATCCCAGCAGCCACTTCCTCCATTTCCCATATTTACCGAACTTGAATCCATGGGGCGCATGATTATACAATTTTCCCAGTAGCTTCCGGTACAATTAAGGCAAGTTACAGAGAATATTCGTCAGGAACTACAACATAAGGTGGATACCCTTGAAGCAGACATCACTCCTCTACAGGAAGAGATCGATGCGGTCAAAGCAGAAAATCATCATCTGCACTTCCAGATTAACCAGCCCCAAGCTAGACTTGCCGAACAAGAAGCAGTTACCAGTCAACGAGATGCGGCACTGGCAGAAGTCCGAGAAAAAGACGAATTATTAAGTGTTACTGATGCCGAACTGGTTCAGTTGAAGTAGTTAATCCAAGATAAAGAGGATGCACGTATAGCTCTGGGCAATCTTTTAGAAGAGACTAGAGCACAACTGAATGAAGCAGTACAGAAAGGACAAGAGATGGCCAATTTGGTTAAGAAGACTAATGAAGAACTCCAGAGAAACAAGTTTGATTTATCTGAAGTAAACAATATTCTTAAACGCAAATTGATCATGGAAGCACAATTACAGAAAGAGATAACAGGGATTAGAAGAGAACGTGATGCTTATCATCGAACAATCCAATTTCAAAATCAGGAGATAGAAAGAAGAGAGAATCAGCTGGATGCTCAAAAAGAAAGACTGTCTCGAATTGATAAGCAGATAACAGATATGAAAGTCAGCCGTGATGCAGCTCTGTCAAATGAATTTTACTTACAAGAAACTTTTTTGCAGACCCAGGCAGAAAGTTTAATAAGCCAAGTTATTTCGTTAAGCTCAGTACGGACAGATGCTCAGCTAGTAGAACCAGATATTTTGAAACAGATGTTAGAGACATTGAAAAAGAAAATTGCTCGGACATTTAGATTAGCCAGAACTATGTATTTAGAAGGAATAGTAGATGAACCGTAATTTTTGTATACCTGCGTGTTCAAGTCCACCATGCGTGCCAGTGTAAGCCACCGGATTGGCGGCTTACACTAGCACATGCCGAATCATTTACAGATCTTTCATAGTCTATGAGCTTTCATGCCGAATCATTTACAGATCTTTCATGGCCATTTGACAGATCATGAACTTCCTGCACCAGATTAGTAGACTCGATTTTGGTGTAGAGGCCTCTGTAGAAACCATTCCAGCCTCTTTCTTCTTTTCCTCTTTAGCAGCCAGTTTTGGAAAGTTCTTTATGATATGATCATTTCCTTTACAGTATTTGCAAAACAGTTTCTACTTTTTTTATTTCTTATCATCTTTGTCTTCCCTCTTTGATTGTGCAGAATTAGCAGAGTTGAAGAGCTCCATTTTCCTTTGCCTTTCTTACTAGCCAGGAAAGCTTGATCTGCAATGGATCTGTTCTGCCTGGACTGATCTTCCTGCAACAGAACAGAGACTAACTCCTCAAATGACAAGGCATTTGGATTGCCTTTCATCATCAACCGAAGAGTAGAAGCAAAACTCTAATATGAATCAGGAAGACCATTCAGAACAGTCTGCACAAGTGAGCTATCTGGTATAACCTCATCAGCAGAAATCAACTATTCCTTCAAGTCTTTGATCTTTGTTAGAAAACCATCCATAGAATCACCTTCATTCATGTGCTCACTCTCCAACTGTTTTCGGAGGTAAGCAACACGAGCCTCATTCCTATCTTGGTACAATGTGGTAAGTCTATCCCAAGCATCCTTAGCTGTTCTACAAGAGCGACTGTGAGGAATAATGAAAGGTTTGACAGACAAAGCTAAATGCATGAGGCTTACTTAGCATGAGGCTTAAGGATTGTCGAACATACCCTTGCCCAAGATCTCTTGCAGAACTACATCAATCAATCCCTACAACAAGGATCTGTTGGAGATGACATACACGAGAGGGAGGGGGTGTTAGCAGTGGCATCCATAGTGGCCATAGGCATAGATGTCAAGGAAGCATGTAGAGGAAGAGGCATGAAGATTGGGGGAGCAAGGAGGGGGGCGTTAGTAGTGGCATTGACAGTGGCCATAGGCACCAATGTCAAAGAAGCATATAGAGGAAGAGGCATGAAGATTGTGGGACTAGGCCTATCAATTTTCAAAAAGATTTTTTTATTATAATTGATCAAACCTTCAACCGTGATTATAATCACTACTCATGTAACATAGAAAACCCAATTCCATCACAAGCCACTCCATTTTGTGCAAGGCAAGGAGTCTTCAAGCTTTAAGAGCCTAGATACATCACTCGTACCAAATTAATTAATTTTTGGACTTCATTTGAACCTCCAAATAAGCTTTAGCACCTATTTTCTAACTAGCGTAAACACTAGGTTTGAAACCGGTCAAAACTAGTTCAAAAGCTATAAAAAGACATAGAGAGCTAATTTTTTGAGGTAAGATTGTTCGTTAGTGAGAGAAGGAGCTTTTTAAGAGTTATTGGAGTAATGCTAGTGTATTTTCCTCTTTCCATTGTGTCTCCTCTTACCTCTACCTTGTGTGTGTGTGTGTATATGCATGTGTGCACTAGTGTGCTTTTCACCTTCACCTTCATGCACATCACTCATTCACGATCTTCATATCATCCTATCCCTTCCATGGATTGAAAATTAAGGAGACAGAGCTTCTTGATGTGGTCCTTGCCATTGTCTAGAACAACATGAGTAGAATGAGAGATGAAACGGTACTCATAATGTGCTACAAATAGAATTGTGAACTTTTGACTACAACTCTAGATAGAGTGTTGGAGATAGACGTCTGCAGAAGCACGCGAACAGCACAAGGAAGAAGAAGAAGCTTGGAGCACAACACACAATACTAAATGTATTACTAGAGAATGTACAAAAGATAAGTAGCCCATTAGGGCAATAGGCGTATATACAACCGAGAGGAAAAAAACCTCCTAAAGAGGGAAAAAAGTGCCTCGGCGGTCCTAGTGTGTTCACACACATCACTACCTAAATATATCAACAAATCCCCCCTAGGAGTGATGCGCTGAACAAAGAGTTGGCACTTTATGTATAAGGAAGTGCCAAGTCATGTGGAATCAATCCACAAAAGGAAGTAAGCCCAAAGCTTTGCGGAAGGCTTCAAACTTCTCCCTAGGTAGAGCCTTCATGAAAAGGTATGCCAATCTGATCTCCCCAACAGAGAACCTCTCCCTTACATAATGATAATGCACCTCAATGTGCTTAGTGCGAGCATGGAGCATAGGGTTCCTTGCAACTGCCAACGTGCTTTGACTGTCAATGAAGGTGGTGGTGGCAAAAGACTGGCCAACACCCAAATCAGCCATAAGGTGTCTGGGCCACGCACACTCAAGAGTAGTT
Organism: Ceratopteris richardii; assembly: GCA_020310875.1. NCBI lineage: Eukaryota > Viridiplantae > Streptophyta > Polypodiopsida > Polypodiales > Pteridaceae > Ceratopteris > Ceratopteris richardii. The sequence continues at coordinate 142,192,136 of CM035436.1, forward strand.
GTGAAAGCTGCCCTATACTCAGCCTCACAACTAGAAGTGGCCACAGTAGGCTTCTTCTTGCTCAACCAAGATATACATGAGCTACCAAGCATGAAGCAAAACCCACTAGTGGACATACAAGTGTCATAGCAACTAGCCCAGTCAGAGTCAGAAAAAGCATGCAAATCTGGTGGTAGTGATCCCCCCTTGGGATAAAACAACCCAAGTAGCCGAGTACCACTCAAGTAGCGAAAGATGTGCTTAACCGCCTACCAATGATTGACACTTGGGCAATGCATAAACCTGCTCATCTATGAGACAACAAATTGAATATCTGGCCGAGTAATGCATAAGTAAATCAAGCATCCAACAACCTCCTGATAGAGAACAACATCAAATGCATCTCCAGCATCCTGAAGACTCAATCATAAACTTGTCTCATAAGAGTGGCAATAGGCTTACAGTCGTCAAGGCCAAAACGCTGCAATTATGTGTCAATATATTTCGTTTGCCACAAAGACATGCCACCATCAACGTGCGTAAACTAAATGCCCAAATAGTGATGCAAATGCCCCAAATCAGACATCTCAAATGAGGCATGTAAATCAGCCTTAAAATCAGCAATATGCCTCTTATGAGGACCAGTGAGCAGCATGTCATCAACATAAATGACAATGATTAGAAGTACATTATTCACACGCTTAACATATAAGGTGCTTTTAGTTGGACTCTTCTCAAAACCATGTGCAATCAGATAGGCATGTATTTTTTCATACCAAGCACGTGGTGCTTGCTTTAAACCATATAATGCCTTCTTTAACCTGCACACCTGGTTTTCATGCCCTTTTTGCACAAAGCCACGAGGCTGAAAAATATACAGTTCTTCATGCAAGTCACCATTCAGAAATGGTGTTTTGATATCCAACTGATGTACATTCCAACCATGATGAGCTGCATGCACAGATGCTACGAACGGTAGTCATTTGGCAAGTAGGTGCAAAGGTCTCATCAAAATCAATGCCTCTTTCCTACGCATAACCCTATGCAACAAGCCTAGCCTTATACCTATCAACTGTACCATGAGGCTTATGCTTCAGCTTGTATACCCACTTAGTTCCAATGGCCTTCTTGCTAGGAGGAAAGTCATGTTGAAGAAACACTCACGAATTGGACAAACAAACAGGCATAAAAGAAAAAGGAAAAAAGAAGCAAAATCAAAGAAAATAAAAAAGCCTTAGTGGAGGGACAAATCCACGACCGTCATGTACAGTACAGAATCTCCCAGGATCAGAGTTCGTTACGCCAAATCAAACTGTACATAGAGAGAACGTGCAAAGGAATAATAGAAGGGAAGTGCGAACAAGAACGTGCAGTATAAATAAGAGCACAAATAAAAGAGAGAGAGACGAAATATAGCAGATGCGCAGAGACGCAGAGATATAGATAGAAGACGCCATAGATCGCGTATGTAGAAGAAGACGCCAGAGATCGCGTATGTATAGATGAATAACAGAAGCCTGAGATATCGGGTATTCATCTGAGAGAGAGATGGTAATAAGAAACTACTCAGTATAGGAGAGTTTCTGTAGCTTGAGCAAGAAGAGGCCAAGCTCACTTGTACACATCTTCTCTAATAGAAAACACATGTTCATGTGGATGTTTGTGCGTACTATTTGTATGCGAAAGACAGAGTTTGTTTATGTTATGGTTAACGTTAGTTAACAATTAACAGTTAACGTCTTCTCAGTAAACACATTTTCGGTCAGTTGCAGTTCTTACTGTAAACGTGTTTTCCGGTAGAAGAACGAAGTAGATCTTGCAAAGTAATGCGAAGTTTTGTGTGAGAGATAGCTCATTCTGTAGCTAGACATCTCTACTTTTAGTTGATTAAGTTTTCCGGTGGAAAAGATATCTACACATAGTACAAAGTCTGACCGGAAAAAGGTCGTCTGAACTAGTGGAGTTTTTCCTTAAACTTCAGAAAGAGTTCAGTAAGTTAAGAAAGCTTTTGCGTCACTTCCTTACTTCATGTATGTTCACTTGAAGTAATTATAAACAGAATTGAAGTTCATTCCGGTACAATTCCGGTACGATTACGGTGTCAGTCCAGTGACAGTCCGGTGAATTTTCGGTGAAATTTTTTCAGTGAATTTAGAGCGCAGTCTTATATGTTGAGCGCTAGACTTTGCTAAGCTATTGATTGATTATAGAGGTGTTTTGAATCACTCTAGCTTAGCTCTTCTTGGGCGTGGCGGTTTCCGCAAGCTTAAAGGTTCAGCCTTCATCGCATCGTCAAGAAGTGGTATCAGAGTAAAGGAAGTATACCACACATCCGAGAGCTCATATTGTCTCCATGCATAATTGGTATACCTTGTTCAATGCCCAAGCTTTTGAGCAAGGTCTGCATCCATATCACTTCTTTAGCTGCTTCTACAAGTCCTTTATACTCTGCTTTTGTTGACGATAAAGCCACTGTGTGTTGCTTCTTCGAACACCAGCTTACCAGCTTATCTCCTAGGTATATCATATACCCGTGTGTTGATCGTCTGTCATCTTGACTTCCAGCCCAGTCTGAGTCATTGTATGCTCTTAGCTTTATATCTGACGTAAAAGGATAATATAATCCTTCTTTTATAGTTCCTTTAATGTATCTAAGAAATCTCTGTCCTGCAACCCAATGTTGATCTGTTGGACAATGCATAAACTGTGAGAGAACTCCCACTGCATAACTAAGATCCGGTCTTGTTAGCGTAGCATAAATTAAGCTTCCTACTAATGACTGATATTTCTTCATATCTTTAAACTCTGCTCCACTGTATTTGCTGAGTCTTTGGTTTACTTCAAGCGGTGTTGAAGCCTCTCTGCAATTTTCCATATTAAACTTCTTCAGTAAGTTTAGGAGATACCTTTCTTGCGAAACATATACACCATGATCTGTGTGTGTGAATTCCATTCCTAGAAAGTATGACAACTTTCCTAGGTCACTGATCTGAAACTCCTTTTCGAGTAATCTTTTTACTTCTGAAATTCCTCCATCTGAGGTTCCTGTGATTATTATGTCGTCTACATAAATGCAAATGTAGATCATACCTTCTTCTGTTCTTTTTATAAGTAAACTTGCGTCTGCCTTCGAACTTTGGTATCCAAGTTCGTTCAGATACTTCACAAGTCTGTAATTCCAAGCTCTTGGAGCTTGCTTCAGTCCATAAAGTGCTTTTCTTAACCTGCACACAAATTTTGGGTATCTGGAGCTTACAAACCCTTCAGGCTGCTCCATGTAAACCTCATCTGATATATATCCATTCAGAAATGCATTCTTTATATCTAGCTGACTTAACTTCCATCCTTTCGATGCTGCTATAGCAATCACTGTCCTTATGGTTGACATCTTTGCCACCCGACTAAACGTCTCGTCGTAATCTATGCCATACGTCTGAGCATAGCCTTTGACTACCAGTCTAGCCTTATATCTGGCTATCTTTCCATCTGCAAGCTTCTTCAATTTGAAAACCCATTTATTTCTGATTATTTTCTTACCATTTGGTTTAGGAACAAGCTCCCATGTCTTGTTCTCTTCTAGTGCGCTGAATTCTTCTTCCATTGCTTCTTCCCATTGCTTCTTGCCTTTAGCTTCATCATAGCTCTGAGGTTCTTCATCATCTTTGACCATATATGCATAATCTTTCTGAGTTATGTATGAAGTATCATACGAGTATCTTTCTGGTTGTCTTCTATTCTTGTTTGACCTTCTTGGTTCAAACTCTTCATGTGTATCTGAATGCACTTCTTCATCAAATCTCGAATTATCTTCATTTCTCATACTTGATCCGTTCCTGGACGTACTTGCGTGCATATGATTTTCATCTCTATTTACCTGAACAATTGATTTCCCTTTCTCTCTTCTTCTTATTTCTTCTTCGAATTCTTCAGTCGTATGACTTTGATCTGCATACCAGCTTTTCTGTTCATCAAATGTAACATCTTTGGACACAGTAAATTGTTTGGTTAGAGGATTCCATAACCTGTAACCCATCTGCTTTTCATCATATCCGACGAACACATATTTTTTTGCTTTCGGTTCTAGCTTATGTCTAAGTTGAGACGGTACATAAGCATAAGCGACTGATCCAAACACTTTGCAGTGATCAAGTGTTGGCTTCTTTCCCCACCAAGCTTCATATGGGGTCATTCCATCTAATGTCGTACATGGTAATCTATTTACCAAGTATGTAGCTGTATTTATGGCTTCAGCCCAAAGATAATTTGGACAATCCTTTTCTTTTAGCATAGCTCGTGCAAACTCGACTAGAGTTCGGTTCCTTCTTTCTGCTACACCGTTTTGTTGCGGTGTATACCTGCAGGTTATTTCTCTTTTGATACCTACATCCCAAAGATAATCATTGAATTCTTGGGAGAAGTATTCTCCTCCTCCATCAGACCTCAGTCTTTTAAGTTTCTGTCCTGTAAGTCTTTCAGCATATGCATGAAAGTGCTTGAAAGCTCCAAATACTTTTGATTTTTCTTTCAGAATATAAAGGGTTATCCATCTTGTTGCATCATCAATGAATAAAACATAATACCTCGATCCGCTGATTGATCCTTCTTTTGTAGGACCCCATACATCTGTATGTATGAGTTCGAGTACTCCATCATGTTTGACTCCTTTCTTCAGGAAAGGTAACCTGTGGGCTTTTCCCAACTGACATGCTTCGCACTTATGAATCATATGTTGATTCTGTATGTTCGGTAATCCAAGTACAGACTGATTTGCGATCATAGTTTTAATTCCTTTTTCATTAAAATGACCTAATCTCTTATGCCAGAGATCAAGTTCTGTAATTACCTTTTCTCCATGTGTGAGCAACGCTTGGCCAATGTTCCCTTGTACTCTTAAAGTAAAGAGTCTGCCTTCTTTCTTACCAGAGACGATCTGATTGTATCCCTTCTCGGGATCTTCTACAAATACGCCTTTATTTGTAAATCTGACCTGAAGACCTTTCTCAACTATCTGTCCCATGCTAATCAAATTTTTTGGGATTGTTGGAACATACAAAACATTGGTTAGCAAATCTGCTCCACTCTTGCATTTCACTTTTCCAATTGAGTGTACGCTATGTCTCGTATTGTCACCTGTTTGAACGGTGTGACTAGAACTACCTTTTTCTAGTTCTGACATCAGTTCTATATTTCCTGACAAATGATTAGAGCATCCGCAATCAATGTAGAATACCTTTAGGTCTTCATTGTCTGCTGTGCTGATAGAGTTCATCATCAATGATGTATGACTTTCATTCTGCGTGTCATTTGCATAGTTGTTGTAGGTGGTGTTGTAGGATTGATTCTGTCCCCAACTTCTCGCTCCACCTCTACCATAGCCTCCTCTTTGGTTTTGTCTATCTCTTTGATATCTTCCGCTTTTGCCTCTGCTATTACTGTTTTGATTTTGGTTCGATCCTTGTTGATTGTGCCAACAATCATGAGCCTGATGATTACTTAATCCACAAATCAAGCAGGCCTTCCTGTTGGTATTCTGGCTACTTCTTCCTCTTCCAAAACCTCTTGCTCTTCCTCTACCAGTGCCTTTACCTCTTGCATAATAGGCCTGAGAGCTCGACTCTTCTTCGTCTTTTGGTTTACCTTTGTCTTTCTTTTTGTTCTTCATGTACATTGTAGAGCTTTGTCCTTTATCTGCATCTCCTTTCAGGTCTTGCTCATATGTAAGCATCAAACCAAGCAACTGATTTAAATCTGGCACGAAATGATTTAAGGAAAGTTCAGTTGAAAGTATGAAAGGTTTCCACCTTTCATCTCCTCTCAAACCTGTGAACACTTGCGCTATCAATCTATGATCTTCGACTTCTTCATTTATGGATCCAAGACTATCTGCTAGATCCTTCATTTTAGTGACGTAGTCACTAATGCTTTGACTCGACTTCTTTTTGAATGTCGCAAATTCGGACCATAAACTAGCCTTCCTCGCTTTCGTAGTATTTTGGAAATGATCTTCCAATGCACTCCATATGTCCTCTGCTTTCTCCAGACCTCTAATGTGCGGTAGTAGATGGTCTGTTACGGTATTATAGATGTAGGCTCTTGCCGTTGCATCTTTCTTCTGCCACAGCTTCAAGGCTTCTAATTCTTCTTTTTCCGGTTGAATATCATCTTCGAAAGTCGGCTTCTTTTCTTCTCCGGTCACGTACATCATTAGGTCCTTACTCATAAGTAAGGCTTCCATGCGCATTACCCATGCGGGATAATTATCTCTGTCCAACTTATCAATAGTAACATGGTCTGCCATGATCTTCTTGTTTTTGTTACTTCCGGTGAACTTTTGAGAATCTTTCTGCTCTTCAGAATCTTTCTCGTTCTGGTTCCACTTGTTGTGGTCAACCGGCTTTGTTTCCAATGAGGGTGAATACTCTGGGCTCTGATTAGATATGCCTGGCTCTGATACCACTGTTGCGGATGTGTGGTATACTTCCTTTACTCTGATACCACTTCTTGACGACGCGACGAAGGCTGAACCTTTAAGCTTGCGGAAACCGCCACGCCCAAGAAGAGCTAAGCTAGAGTGATTCAGAACACCTCTGTAATCAATCAATAGCTTAGCAAAGTCTAGCGCTCAACATATAAGACTGCGCTCTAAATTCACTGAAAAAATTTCACCGAAACTTCACCGGACTGTCACTGGACTGACACCGTAATCGTACCGGAATTGTACCGGAATGAACTTCAATTCTGTTTATAATTACTTCAAGTGAACATACATGAAGTAAGGAAGTGACGCAAAAGCTTTCTTAACTTACTGAACTCTTTCTGAAGTTTAAGGAAAAACTCCACTAGTTCAAACGACCTTTTTCCGGTCAGACTTTGTACTGTGTGTAGATATCTTTTCCACCGGAAAACTTAATCAACTAAAAGTAGAGATGTCTAGCTACAAAATGAGCTATCTCTCACACAAAACTTTGCATTACTCTGTGAGATCTACTTCGTTCTTCTACCGGAAAACACGTTTACAGTAAGAACTGCAACTGACCGAAAATGCGTTTACTGAGAAGACGTTAACTGTTAACTGTTAACTAACGTTAACCATAACATAAACAAACTCTGTCTTTCGCATACAAACAGTACGCACAAACATCCACATGAACATGTGTTTTCTATTAGAGAAGATGTGTACAAGTGAGCTTGGCCTCTTCTTGCTCAAGCTATAGAAACTCTCCTATACTGAGTAGTTTCTTATTACCATCTCTCTCTCAGATGAATACCCGATATCTCAGGCTTCTGTTATTCATCTATACATACGCGATCTCTGGCATCTTCTTCTACATACGCGATCTATGGCGTCTTCTATCTATATCTCTACGTCTCTACGCATCTGCTATATTTCGTCTCTCTCTCTTTTATTTGTGCTCTTATTTATACTGCGCGCTCTTCTTATGCACGTTCTTGTTCGCACTTCCCTTCTATTATTCCTTTGCACATTCTCTCTATGTACAGTTTGATTTGGCGTAACGAACTCTGATCCTGGGAGATTCTGTAATGTACATGACGGTCGTGGATTTGTCCCTCCACTAAGGCTTTTTGATTTTCTTTGATTTTGCTTCTTTTTTCCTTTTTCTTTTATGCCTGTTTGTTTGTCAAATTCGTGAGTGTTTCTTCAACAACTCACATAAAGACCAAGTACCATTCTCCATTATAGCATCACATTCAGATTGCATAGCAGCCATCCAATTTTCTGAATTTTGTGCTTCATCAAATGAAATAGGCTCAGTCTCATCACAGAGACTAGATGCAGCCATAGCATAGCAATCTGATGCAAAGGAGGACTATAGAGCCTGAACGAGTACGATATTGCAAAGGTGCATCTAATTTGCTATCACACAAAGTCTGCACCAACCATTTTGGCATAGTTTTTGCCTGCTCAATATCAGCTCTCTCATTAACAAGTGCATCATGTAAATTTGCATCAAAAATGGAATGATCTGCATCATCACATGAAACCTACAAAGGCTGAGAAGTTGCCTCATTAGGACCAACACTAGACTGTCCACCTGTAAAAAGAGGCAGCAAAGTACTATACATGTCTTTGGAGCTAACAGATGTCTCCTTAGTGAAAGAAACTTGGAGAAGCTTGTCGAAGGTAGAAAAGTGCGTTTCGAAGCGATGAAGTTTGGTCAAGCCAACCGGCACAAGACCAGCCCTTGAGCTTATGGAGACTAGACTGTCCAACACTAGACTGTCCACCTGTAAAAAGAGGCAGCAAAGTATTATACATGTCTTTGGAGCTAACAGATGTCTCCTTAGTGAAAGAAACTTGGAGAAGCTTGTCGAAGGTAGAAAAGTGTGTTTCGAAGCGATGAAGTTTGGTCAAGCCAACCGGCACAAGACCAGCCCTTGAGCTTATGGAGACTCAAATAGACCTTATAGGCATGCTATAAGTGCAAAGAAACACACTATGTACCTTGGAGCATCAAGGAGAATGAGTCGATACAAAACAGATAGGTTCGCGGGTCGACTAGCTCAAAAAACTTACTATCTATGGAAGAGACAATGAACTTCAAATGCCCATAGCGACCAGCGTGATTACAATTAGAAAAATTCCTTTTATGGGAGTGATACACATAGGGTTGAGTATATGGAATGCACAAAAGTATAAGGAATAAGCAAAATATGCTATAGGAATGAATGCGACATTCACCGGTGGTACTTCCTATTTTTCAGGAATACGTAGAGATTGACCCCAAGGTAGAAAAATGAGATTTCTCCAAATCTGCTGAACCAAATGCTTTGAAAATTTACAGGCATAAACTAGACACTAATACCTTTCCAATGAGTTCTCTTGCACTCAATTTGAAGCTCTGAGGAGAGAGCAGCAGCCTCTGCAAGATTACTGTTGGTGAAGAAGATGATGCAGAAAATTGAAGGAGCAAGACAATGATGGTCACAAGTGTATGTATATTGCTTCCATGTATTTTACAAGTGATTTAAACTCCTTATATATCCTCTAGGAGTGTTCCACGACTTTTACAACTTGAATTTGAATTCAAATGAAGGTGGGAATGGTTGTTGGAGGGAATCAATTCACTTCTCTACAATCTAGGAAAAGTGAAGATCTTGATTGATCTACTTTTAAGTGATTGATTGCTTGATTGAATGCAACTTCAACCACCACAAATTCGTGGGATTTGGGCTCTATCTTTCTACCTTTACATGTGTACAACTCAAGGCTTTTACAACGGTAAATGAGCCATCAAAATATTCTCAAAAAATACAATAAATGAGCATATGAAAAAGAACTCTCCAACGGATATTTTTTCGACACGATAGCCCATTAGGGGAAAAAATGGACCCTGCATGGGCCTTGTAAGGATTCCTAATTTTTAGGGATTAAAAGGCTTAATCCATGAGCTTAAGGACCCATCCAAAACCACCAATGGTTTTGTCAAATAAAATAATATTTGATGAAGATGCTTGTTTGAACTCTCATCCGTGAGCATTTGTGACCCTTAGATTGATTTAATCGATGGCTTATTTCAAAACCTTGAAAAGGTAGAGAGAGAAGATGTCAGTAGTGATGGGAGTGGGGCTCACGGATTTTCACGCCGTCTGCATGTTTTTCAGCCATCCGATCGTAAAAAATCCAACGCACGAGCGCAAATGGCGCTGATTGCTATTTGGAGATCCACGTGCATCGTTGATGAGTAGCTTCATTGGACGGCTATAGTGAAAAGGCGCCATTCTCTCTCAAAGGAGCAACCTCAGCCATTGGATGTTAACTAGATCTAATGGCTTGTGATGGAAGCGCCAAACTTTCACAAAATTCAAGTTCATCCATTCGATTGAAGAAGCGATCCAACGGTACACGATAATTTGCGCAGTTTCTCATCATTACTTCAATCGTGGCCACTCATTCTCAAGTGAATCTGAGGGTCCAAGATTAAAGAGACCTTGACTTTTCCCATTTCACCTTAGCCTTTGGATCTCTCAAGCAATCCAAGGACTGTAATTGATTTTTGAGCTTTTCAAAACCATTCTCAAGAGAAAACCCACCAGTTCTAGGTGGTTTTGACATATTTGACCACACAAAAACAAGGGAAGCCTATGCCTACCCTATGAGATTAAGGGACTAGACTATGGCCACCACCCTCTTCTCATTGGTCCATCTCTAATCACCCCTTAATCTAAAAGGCCCATTCAGGGTTCATTTTTTCCCCTAATGCTTTGATGTAGATCAAATCCACCTCAAGCATACTGTAAGCTTGATGTTCCAACAGCTCCCTCTCAAGCTAAAGTATGCTTGAGTCTTCATTCTCTGATAGGTTGAATACCTGCCATAGCTTTGAATCTACAAAGCTTTATTCCATCAAGTGCCTTCGTCATCATATCTGCTACTTGCTTTTCAATCGGAACAAAAGAAATGTCAATCTCCTTTGCCATGAGCTTCTCCCTGATGAAGTGATAATGGACTTCTATGTGCTTGGTTCTCGCATGGAAAATAGGATTTGCCGCTAGATGCATGGAACTTACATTATCTCCAAATATGTGAGGTTTGGAACTCACAAGTCCCAAATCTGTATACAATGCTTTTAACCATATTGCCTCTTGAGTTGCTATGGTCAAGCCTCTGTAATCTACTTCAGTTGAGGATAAAGCAACTGTTGGTTGCTTCTTGGAACTCCATGACACTAGCTTTGAACCTGCAAATGCTAAGTAACCAGATGTACTTTTTCTATCATCCTTAGCTCCTGCCCAATCTGCATCTGAGTAGATTTTGATATCCAAATCTGAAGAGTAAGGATAGAATATACCTTCGTTGATTGTACCTTTGAGATACTTAAGTACTCTCTTAGCCGCATCCATGTGTGGTCTTCTTGGTGAGTGCATGAACTGACTAAGCACTCCTACACTATATGAGATGTCTACCCTTGTGTGAGTAGCATATATCAAGCTACCTACCAAGCTTTGATACTCTTTAATGTCTTCAATTTTCTCACCTTCATAAACACTAAGTTTATGATTCATATCCAAAGGTGTACCTGCAGGTTTAGTGTTCTCCATTTTGAACTTGAGAAGAAGATCCTGACTGTATCTTCTTTGAGTCAAATACATTCCTTCATCTGTGTATATCACCTGCATACCTAGGAAATATGTGGGCTCACCTAGGTCACTGATTTTGAACTCCTCTTGCATGTGTCTCTTGATCCTTTGAATGCCATTTAGATCATCACCTATCACAATAATATCATCTATATATACACATAGATAGATAACCTCATTGTGATCCCTTTTGATGAATAGAGAAGGATCTGAGCTGCTAGCTTTGAACCCTTGATCTTGAAGATATGTAACCAACCTGTAATTCCAAGCTCTTGGAGCTTGTTTCAATCCATACAATGCTTTCTTAAGTCTGCAAACATAAGATGGATGATTAGGGTTTTCAAAACCTGGTGGTTGTGACATGTATACCTCTTCACTTATCCAACCATTTAAGAATGCATTTTTCACATCAAGTTGGAGGAGTCTCCAATTCCTTGCAGCAGCTACACTTATCAATGTCCTGATTGTAGTCATCTTTGCAACTGGTGAGAATGTTTCCTCATAGTCTATACCATGAGTTTGTGAGCATCCTTTGGCAACTAATCTTGCCTTGTACCTGCAAACTGATCCATCTGAATTTCTTTTAACTTTATATACCCATCTGCAACCAATTACCTTTTGATTCGGCGACATTGGAACCAAATCAAAAGTGTCCATTTCCTTCAATGCATCTATCTCTTCATTCATGGCCTTTTCCCAATTAGGGTTTCCCTTTGCCTCTTCATAGGTTGAGGGTTCCTCTGAAATAGAGTCTTTTGCCAAGTAGATTGAATGCTTTGTAACAAATATGGAATCATATCCATACCTTTCTGGTTGTTCTCTCTTGCTGATCTTCTAGGTGCTTGTTTGGAGCATTCTCCAACCTCTTGCATCTTTGCTTTGCCTCTTGACTTCCATAGCTTGTAATCCCTTTCACTTTCATCTTGGTCATCGTCTGTATCACTTCTTGGATCCTGGACCTGTGTATCATGCTTGCTTCCTAATTGATGAGAGTCAGAATCAAGATCATATGGTAGTGTTACCTTTTGTTTATCTTCATCATACCAAGACCTGTGTTCTTCCAACACAACATCTCTACTTGTAGTGAATTGCTTGGTTGAAGGATTGAAGAACCTGTCACCCATCTTAGTTGAATCATATCCAATAAACACTACCTTTGTTACCCTTTCATCTAGCTTACCTCTTATTTGTGATGGTACATGAACATAAGCTAAACAACCAAAAACCTTGCAATGTCCAAGACTAGGTTTTCTTCCATGCCATGCTTCATAAGGAGTCATACCTTGAAGTGATTTGGATGGTAGTCGATTGACAAGGTACACTACAGTTGAAATAGCTTCTGCCCATAGATAATGTGGCAACTTCTTCTCTTCAAGCATTGTTCGGGCTGATCCAACCAATGTCTTGTTTCTCCTCTCTGCAATTCCATTTAGTTGAGGAGAGTACCTAGTAGTCACTTCCCTTTTGATACCTTTGTTCTGCAAGAACTCATCAAACTCTTTGGAGAAGTATTCTCCCCCTCCATCAGATCTGAGCTTCTTTAGTGATCTACCTGTATGATTCTCCACATGTGCAAGATACTTCTTGAAGCAATCCAATACTTCATTCTTACTCTTGATAAAGTATAGAACAGTCCATCTACTATGGTCGTCAATAAATGAGACATAATACCTTGATCCTGCCAATGAAGCTTCTTGACTTGGTCCCCATACATCTGTATGTACTAAGTCCAATAAGTTGTTGTGGATGTAGCCTTTGTGGTTGAATTATTGTCTTTGTGCCTTCCCAATCTGACATGAATCACACCTGTTGATCATGTGTTGCTTTGATATGTTCGGCAGTCCTAGAACACTTTGATCCCTGCATATATCCTTCAAGGTTCTTTCATTCACATGAGCAAGTCTCTTATGCCACACTTCAATCTCACTTAGGGCTTGAGACCCAAAGTTGAATAGAGCTATGTTCCTGGTATCTCCTACTTCAAAGGTAAAGAGCCTACCATGCTTCTCACCTCGGGCTATCTTCTTGAAGCCTTGACATGGATCTTCCACAAAAGCTCCATGTTGGGTGAACCTAACTTGCAAGCCTTTTTCAACTATTTGGCCTACACTTATTAGGTTTTTAGTGATAGTGGGTACATAGAGAACCTTACTCAGAATGTTTGTCCTGCCATTGGAAGCTTTGACATTACCAATCTTCTCCACATTGTGCTTCGTGTCATCCCCTGTTTGCACTTCATGTCTATGCTTTGGACTTTCCAAGTCAGATAGAAGAGCAATGTTGCCTGCAACATGATTCGAACATCCTGAATCTATGTAGAACAAATGATCGTCTTCTTTACCTTTTTGTGGCTTAGGTTCATAAGAAGCAATGAGTCTTCATGTGGTTGATCTTCTGAATAATTGTTGTAGTCCCTTCGATTATAGCTTCTATTGTTGTTGTTGAAGTTGTGTCCACCTCTGCCTCTATTGCTCCCATATCCACCTCTTCCACTTCCGTTCTGGGTCTTCCCATTGAACCAACAGTTCTGAGTGGTGTGGTTGGTCTTATCGCATATGGCACAAGGTTGAACATTCTGACCTTTGGCTTTGTCTTGCTTTGGTCCTTTCTTCTTCCCTTTCCACTTGCTCTTGCTTGCGAAGTTGGCTTGGGAAGTCTCTTCTTCGTCTTCTTCCTTCTTCTTGCCTTTCTGCTTCTTATCCTTCTTATCTGCATATAGAGCACTAGTTGAATTACCATGACAAGAGTTACCTTCCTTTATGTTGTTGTTGGCTTCTTGATTGAAGAGTTGTCCAAGAAAGATGTTGAAGTCTGGAGTTTGCACATCCATGATGAGATCGTAAGCCGTCGTGAATGATTGCCATTGCTTATCACTTTGAATGCCATTGAGAATTTGCCTCATGATGACCTCTTCTTCAATCAGCTCTCCAATGGATGCTAACTGATCTGCAACCTCCTTGACTTTGGTAACAAACTCTGTGATGGTTTGTTTAAGTGTCTTCTTCATTTGGTTGAACTCGTTCCAAAGATGATTCTTTCTTGCTTTGGTACTAGCAGAAAAGAAAGTCTCCAGGGCATCCCAAGTCTCTTGAGATGTCTTGCATCCTCTAATATGTGGTAATAGAAAGTCAGAGATAGAGTTTAGTATGTACGACCTTGCTTGAGCATCCCTTGTGCACCAAAGTGTGAGCTTATCTGTCTCCTCTTGTGTAGGTCCTCCTTTGGATTTTGGAATAGGCATAGCTTCATCACCTGCTACAATTCCATAAAGATTTCTACCTTGCAAATAGGCCTCCATTCTGATTTGCCAAGCCGTGTAGTTGTGTCGATCAAGCTTCTCGATCATTGAGGGAAAGCCGTCACCCATCTTGAACTAGCTCTGATACCACTGAAAGAAACTTGGAGAAGCTTGTCGAAGGTAGAAAAGTGCGTTTCGAAGCGATGAAGTTTGGTCAAGCCAACCGGCACAAGACCAGCCCTTGAGCTTATGGAGACTCAAATAGACCTTATAGGCATGCTATAAGTGCTATAAGTTTGTACCTTGGAGCATCAAGGAGAATGAGTCGATACAAAACAGATAGGTTCGCGGGTCGACTAGCTCAAAAAACTTACTATCTATGGAAGAGACAATGAACTTCAAATGCCCACAGCGACCAGCATGATTACAATTAGAAAAAATCCTTTTATGGGAGTGATACACATAGTGTTGAGTGTATGGAATGCACAAAAGTATAAGGAATAAGCAAAATATTCTATAGGAATGAATGCGACATTCACCGGTGGTACTTTCTATTTTTCAGGAATATGCAGAGATTGATCCCAGGGCAGAAAAACTGAGATTTCTCCAAATCTGATGCACCAAATGCTTTGAAAATGTACAGGACTAAACTAGACACTAATACCTTTCCAATGAGTTCTCTTGCACTCAATTTGGAGCTCTGAGGAGAGAGCAGAAGCCTCTGCAAGATTACTGTTGGCGAAGAAGATGATGCAGAAAACTGAAGGAGCAAGACAATGATGGTCACAAGTGTATGTATATTGCTTCCATGTATTTTAAAAGTGATTTCAACTCCTTATATAGCCTCTAGGAGTGTTCCACGACTTTTACAACTTGAATTTGAATTCAAATGAAGGTGGGAATGGTTGTTGGAGGGAATCAATTCACTTCTCTATAATCTAGGAAAAGTGAAGATCTTGATTGATCTACTTTTAGGTCATTGATTGCTTGATTGAATGCAACTTCAACCACCACAAATTCGTGGGATTTGGGCTCTATCTTTCTACCTTTACATGTGTACAACTCAAGGCTTTTACAACGGTAAATGAGCCATCAAAATATTCTCAAAAAATACAATAAATGAGCATATGAAAAAGAACTCTCCAACGGATATTTTTTCGACGTGATAGCCTTTGATGTAGATCAAGTCCACCTCAAGCATAGTGTAAGCTTGATGTTCCAACACTTAGTACATGAAAGCAATGGCTGAATAGCATCTTCCACAAAAACAACATCGCGGCTAATCAGAATGTGTGTAGTGTGTGGATGATACAAACGATAGCCTTTACTTTCAGAACTGTATCCAACAAAAATACATTTTACTGCTTTATCATCCAATTTTCTGTGATGTTGGTCAAGCACTAATGCATATGCCAAACAACCATAAACATGCAAATGAGCAACAGATGGCTTCCGATCATGCCAAGCCTCATATGTAGTGATAGATTGCAGCGCTTTAGTGGGACACTTGTTTAGTACATATGCTGCACACATGACAGCCTCAAGCCAGAAATTATGTGGTAAAGCTTGACTCTTAACCATACACCTTGCCATCTCCATGAGTGACCTATTCTTTCGTTCAGCAACTCCATTCTGTTGAGGTGTATATGGCACTATACACTGGTATTTAATCCCACGTTCAACCAAAAATGCATTAAAATTAGAAGACATATATCCCCCCCCCTAGATCAGAATGGAGGGTGCACATTTTACATGCTGACAAATTTTCAGCCAAAACCAAAAACTGTTTGAAGCACATGAACACTTCGGAATTTGCCTTCAATGGATATACCCATGCATTCCTGGAAAAATCATCGATGAAAGTCACGAAGTAAAGATAATTTCCAAAAAATTGTGTCTGCATAGGACCACAGACATCACTATGTACAAACTGCAATTTCTGAGTAGCCCGAACTGAACCATCTTTTGGAAAAGAGGAACGTTGCATTTTGCCCAAAATACAGCCTTCACAAACATGTTTTCTAGGTTCCTCAAGTTTGAGCAAAGAGGACACCAATTTAGATTTCTGCAGGTGTAGCAAACTAGCAAAATTCAGATGATCAAAGCATGCATGCCTTTGCATCTGACATAGCTTGAGAATCATGTACTGCACATGCCGAATCATTTACAGATCTTTCATAGTCTATGAGCTTATACAACCCACAACATAAAATGCCAGAAGCAATAATCACATCGCCATTTGACAGATCATGAAATGTACATCTGTCATCAACAAATTTGACAACCAAGCCAATCTTGGCTAGTGCAAAAACTGATAACATATTTTTTTTTATCCCTGGCACAAACAAAGCATCTAACAAAGTGAAAGAACTACCATCAGCAATAGTCAAAATGATCTTACCAACTCCCATAACAGGATAAGAGGAGTTTTGTGCGCATGTAACAGTATTCCCTGTAGGGATAGGCTCGAGTGAAGAGAAGAAACTGCGCTGTGAGGTAATATGTTTGGTCGCCCCACTGTCAACGTACCATATATCTGAGTCTGTTGCAGACATGCACTTCTCATGAGAAGATGGGTCAAAAGTGCAAATAGTAGTAAACGCCCATTCTTCTTCCTGCACAAGATTAGCAGACTCAATTTTTGGTGTTCCAGCCTCTGCAACAACCATTCCAGCCTCTTTCTTCTTTTCCTCTTTAGCAGCCAATTTTGGAAAGTTCTTTATGATATGATCATTTCCTTTACAGTATTTGCAAAACAATTTCTGCTTTTTTTATTTCTTATCATCTTTGTCTTCCCTCTTTGATTGTGCAGAATTAGCAGAGTTGAAGAGCTCCATTTTCCTTTGCCTTTTTGACTAGCCAGGAAAGCTTGATCTGCAACACACATAATGGACCTATTGTGCCTAGATAGATCTTCTTGCAAAAGAACAGAGACTAACTCCTCAAATGACAAGGCATTTGGATTGGCTTTCATCATCAACTGAAGAGTAGAAGCAAAACTCTAATATGAATTAGGAAGACCATTCAGAATAGTCTGCACAAATGAGCTATCTGGTATAACCTCATCAGCAGAAATCAATTGTTCGTTCAAGTCTTTGATCTTTGTTAGAAAATTGTCCATAGAATCACCTTCATTCATGTGCTCACTCTCCAACTGTTTTCGGAGGTAAGCAACACGAGCCTCATTCCTATCTTGGTACAATGTGGTAAGTGTATCCCAAGCATCATTAGCTGTTCTACAAGAGTGAATGTGAGAAATAATGGCAGGTTTGACAGACAAAGCTAAATGCATGTCCCTGGGCATCTTTGCCATCCCAATGAATTTGCTCTATAGTAGGTGCAGCAAAAACCACAGCACGAACAGGAATATGCAGAATATCATCATCTTCGACACCTTTTGCCTCAACTTTAGTACCTACAGCTGTAATAATTGCAGGTGTGATAGGACATTTTTCAACACCCTGCACAATGTTCCACAGTCCTTTTGCAACAAATACATGTCGCATCATATAAGCCCACAACGGGTAGTTGGTACCATCCAACTTATCCTCAACAGCCAACATACGAAATACATCACTTCTTTCAGCCATGGCCAGTGACTAAAATACCTTGATGCAGAAAATTGACTGTATCTCAAAAATTTGAACAGAACTCGCCAAACAAATTCTGCTAAACCTGTAGTAGACTTCGAGACGCTTATATTAGCGAACCAAAACTGGTATATACCTTTTGCACAAAAAGATGAAATAGCCTACGCAAGTGCTGTGATAGTGCGTTCGGAGGTGGAAACGAGCTCAGATTATGATTTTGGCACCAAAATTCGTGCGATTCTGAGACTACAACCGGAGGAGTGTCAAGGATGCCCTAGATGAAGCAGCAACCTGCTCTGATACCAATTGTTGGAGTTAAACATCTGCGGAAGCACGCGAGTAGCACAAGGAAGAAGAAGAAGCTTTGAGCACAACACACAATACTGAATGTATTACTAGAGAATGTACAAAAGATAACTAGCCCATTAGGGCAATAAGTGTATATACAAGCCGGAGGAAAAAAACCTCCTAAAGAGGGAAAAAAGTGCCCCGGTGGTCCTAGTGTTCACACACATCACTACCTAAATATATCAACATAGAAAAGAGTATAATCATGTGAAAATGAGATAAGCAAGCAAGGGGGTTGCATGCTGAAGTTTATTACTTCACTAAACTAAGAGGAACCTCATGGAAATCAAGAAACAATGGCAAAATGATGCTTATATAGAAGTTTCACTTTTATTATGATCTAGCTAACCACCCACAAATTATTGTAGGTGCACTACTAGGTTAGTAATTGAAAAGGTTTGAATTTTATTGATTTTGGTGGAGCTCTTAACTTGATTCCTAGAATTTTGGTCTTTCTTTTTTATTAGTCCACTTGAAAAACTCGTGGATGAGTCCTTTGGTATGTTTGAGACTTGATTTTCAATATGTATGTCCCCTTAGGATTTCTTTGTAGAATTTTGCATGATCAAATGTTGGATATTAAATGGTCTCATGTGCATGATTAAGAAAACAAGGTATTTATGTGTGGCCTATAATGTAGCCTTATAACATACATACGTTAAGTGCAAGTAAAAACATATAGTGCAAACGTGAAGCACTTGAAAAAACCCTCAAGGGATTTGTAGCTTGACAAGGCCATTACCTTGTATGCTTCCTTTAGTTTCCTAGATGACCTATTTGAAGGCTCGTCCAACCTTCTTTTGAATGAAAAAATTGAAAAAAAAATAAGAATTAAAATAAAAATATCTTACTTTATTATCCCAAAGGATCTCCATCTTGTGAGAAAACTTTCAACCAAATGAAACGACTAAAAATTGGAAAGAATGCAATTGATATTATTGTTCTTCATGATGATGGATGGTTCAAGGTATAGTGCATGGATTTTCACAAAGATAGGGTTCTTGTGCACATCCATGTGTTATGGAACTATGCATACATACTATAAAATCATTGGAAACGTTATGCTACAAAAAATGGGTACTTATGCATATTTCTCAAGGGCATATCAATGTTGAGGCACCAAAAAATGGGTTCTCATGTAATCTGATTCATATACCTTCTTTTGCGATTGTATTTTTTTCTTTGTTTTCTCTTGGGTTGGCCTTATGGTTGCTTCTTCTTTAATTAAATATAGGGTTAGATATGTTTAGCATATAAAGAATTTTTTTTCAAGCATTTGAATATACAAGTGGCATATCATTCCCTTTTTTCTTGTACTCATTCTTTTGTGGAAGCAATGGGTGAACATAACGTTGCTCTAATCATTTGGATTTTGGAACCCACATCAAATTACATACTTCTTGAGGTTCTATTATATTTTTTTCCGTACCCATATCTTCCTTATGTGTGATTACAACCTTTGTGATGTCTAGTGATGAGTGTTGTTCTCTCCCTTTGCTTTTTCTCTTTATATGGATTCGTTTGAAGATCCCATTTTCACCCAAACCATTTCGTTTTGTTGGTTTAGTTGAGGATGGTGTTGTTGGAGCTTCTATTTTTGAGATCTTCTTGATGTTCTTTCTCCCTACTGCCTCCCTTTTTATGATACTCTCACTGTTAGTCACTATGAAAGACTTTGGGAAATAAGGCCTTTCTTCTTGGGGATGATTTCTAGATAAGATGATTTGTCAAGAATTAAAATCCATCACACATATGGTTTTCTGGTATGGGTCTTGATGGATTACTCAATGTGGTAGTTGATTGACTAGTGCATCCTTCTAGATAAATAAAGAGATGTGCACATCATTGCCAGTCTACATAGTGTTGTCAAAGCCTGCAACATTGCCATCCGAGTCACCGAAGTGACTGTTGGAGTCCTTGGTTGTGCATGAGGGAGGACCTCAATGATCAAGGAAGAGGAGGTCCTTAACACTTCCTAGGAGGTTACCCACCTCATTATCATTCTACCTAGAGCTTACTTAACTAGGAATCTATTGCCACTAGGAGACACTCATGTGGTGATTGAGGAGGGGAGAAATACTAACGTTGACATTACCTTGAGAAATCCTTGGGTCCTCAAGGCTTTATTTTTGGCTTTTAAGAGTGTATTTGAAGCACGTTTTTGGGTGATTCTTAAAGCCAGTTTGAAGTTCATTCGTGCATATTTCTCTTGGCACAAATTCAAGAAATTCAAGAAAAATGTTCTTTGTGCTTCTTTGACAAGGAGTGTTCAATTTTGAGGGTTTTTTCCATCCATATTTGGGATTTTACTAGCTTCTTGGATATGTCTCAGCTCTGGTGGGAGCAGCCATCACTACTCAATAGTTCATCGACACTTCACAGCTTGGTTTGCAAGAGTGCATTGAGCCTTGTGTAAGGCTACTTTTGGATAGAATTTGATCTATTTTATCTCACTCATATCATTACTCGTGCATATTATTTGAGCACTGTTACTATGTACATATTTGTGGAAATTTCCTTTGTATGCTCACATGGTATAGCACGGTATTTATGATTTGCATAGGCTTGATGTGTTAAAGAGAGTCGTGGTGAGGTTTTTATGAACTAGAAGACACCCAAATTTTGAGGTCTCTTCGCTGATGCAGGTGGAAGACCTACCCCAGCCTCCCATAAGAGATGTATGCTAGTGGATTCATAGGTACTCGATAAGCCTAGTTGGCTTCTTTTGGTCACGTGCTATATGTAGCAAGTCGTGTTGTTATATGTAATGACATGATCATGCAATTTTACGGTTCTTTTATCAATTATTTAAGAGTTCATTGATGGCTAGACTCCATTTCGCAAAGAAGACTATGTCAAATATTGCAAAGATATTATTTTTCAATCATACATAGGATGATTAAGTTACTTCATTTGCTTTGTTAATGATGATACTTCATATTAATGGTGAAAAGCTACATGGCTTTAGAGGGGTCGCATCCCTACTCAATTGGCCGCATTGTAGTTCATTGTATATCTTAGATAAATGTAAGTATTTACAAAACATGCATATTGTGGCCTTACACTTGGCACCCAAAAGTTTTACGATGGGGTGTTGTTTGCATGACCTTGCTCTTCATCCTCACCAAGCTCTGATATCACATCTTGTAGTGCTATCTTGAAATTGTCTTTTGCCTTTGTGAAGGCCCTTTGAGTTTTTCCTTTGTACAACTTTAAGAGTGGCTGAAAAAGTATTTTGATTCATCAATACAACCTCCTCAAATTCTCCTCTAGAAGTGGATGCATGGAAGAGGATCTTCTTGGCCTGTGCGGCAACCAAGTGCTCTCTAATGTCCTCTTGTAGGTAAGACTCCCACTACACCACCATGCGATCCCTTTTCTTCGCTACCACCAAGTCATCTCGAGCTTGGTTCAAGGAAATCACCGGACATTTTGTGAACTTCTCTCACTAACTCTCTATTGGAAAATTGGTGGTCTATAATTTGCTTCTCTAGTGCTGGGTTTTCTTCCTTGGATTTTGCAAGGCATAGCGCATTTCCTCCAACTATCCTTCTAATCCTTCATTATTTTTTTCTTACCAAATTTTGGGTGATAGCTTTATGTCGGTTGTTAGCTTTAGGGAGGTTGTGAATTTTATGTTTGACATCATCTCTCTCGTGGTGGCTTGTTCAATAAAGGATTTGAATTGATGCAAAAGCTCCGATTCGAGGTTTCTGCAATAGCTTGGTGGCATGGATGGAATTGACTTCGACGGGGGCCACATTGGAAGACAAAAATGCATGGACCATAAATATAACCTCACATTGGTCTTCCCACCAAGTGAATTCGACAATCTATTGATCATGCATGTGTTGTAAATAATAGCAAAGACTAAGAATAGCACCAAACCAGAAATGTTGATTAATCTCAAAGTGCCAAAAGGTTTTTGGGGATATGGGAAGGAATACTTAGTGGGAATGGGGGTTTCTGGGTGGCGTGAAGGACCAAACACATCCGAAGGATGTGATGAGGAAGGTAAGGGAGGTGGTGATTATACAAGGTACGATAGAGGAGGGTAGTGGGGAGAAGAGGGAGAAGGAATAGCTCGCACTATTTCTTGTCAACATCCTCCTCAGGGTGCATGGGTGCTAGAACATGTTGGGCTTGTGGGGATGGAGGGTACGGGTCAAGTGCAACAGAGGATATCTCTGGCTATAGCACAGGTATGTTTGAAATCCGGGGAGAAGGAAAAGAAAGGGTGATTATTGGCCATGGTTGCGATGATCCTTGGTGATCAGACAAGATGGGTGAGACTTGGTAGGGCCTCTTTGTAGCATGTCAAAACAATATAGAAATACTTTCATCTTCTTCATCATCAGAGGGGAGGCGTGGAGGAGGTGGAAGTTGCAGGCTAGCAAAGGCAAGGGGTCACGACACCAACATGGGGTGAACATTGATGGGGAGATCTCTAAGAAATAGAATGATGAAGATGTAAGGTGGGTGCAAGCAAGCAGGTAAGCTACCATTAAGATTGTAGATTACATTTTGGCATTCTTTATGGGTTCGTTTGAAAAGTAACATTGCTCAATTGATGGGCTCACTATTGGTAGCAAGCAAAAGAGAAGAGAAGTTTCATAAAATACCATATGGCTTATGCTACAAGTTGAGAGTGATGATGAGAAGAAGAGGATCGACTACTTCTTGGGGAAGATCTTATGCCTGGTTGTAGAGTTGTGTTAGCTCGTGACAAGTGGGTTGAGATATCCCTCACACATCCAACAAGGACGCTCCGTGGTGGCTTGACTTAACACATTAAAATGGTCAAACCAAGAGCATGACCGGGCAAAGTACATAAATGTGTGTGCTCTATGTAGGTCAAGCAAATGTACACAAGGAATGTATCATCTCACACTACCACCTCTTACACTCGGGTATGCACCATGATACCTGTTGTAGTATCAAACATGAAAATGAAGTTTTCTCTCTACCCCAAAATCCAAATATGATCAATAACATGTTTCTCTCCTAGCTTGAGATGCATCTATTGGAACTATTCAAAAAGCAATCTGATTTTGTTGCCCAAAGTTATGGCCAAAAAACCAAGTATCACAAATCACCTACATTCACTTAACGACTCCCTACACCACACATGCATGAAAACAATGAAAAAAGGTGCGAAAGGGAGTAGACAACACATCCAAGCACACAATGCACACCATAGACATGCACACAATCTCAAGAAGAAGCAAATAAGAAGGCAAGGAGAAGAAGTTGCAAGTTTTCTTTCTCAAGTTAGTCTCTATTCAATATGGCAAACATCCTCCCAAATGAGCCACAAGTGACTTATATAGATGTGTCTTAAATTTGGTCCTTTCACATAAGTGGACCTACAGCTTTAGAAATTTCTAAAGGAAACTGTCAATATACAAAGGTATGGTGCATATTTTCGAGCTCTACAACTAGAGGATTCCTCTCGTGCATTTATCAAGCTTAATATACATCCATAGAGCTTGGTTTAAGATAGAAATGGTTTGAGGCCTTCTTTATTTTGCGATTTCCAAAGAAGTGTGATTCCATCTATTTTGAAGACTTGTCAATTGAAGTGAAGGACCTCTATCTGGTTGTCTTGCCTCTGGCATGGTTTCTTTGTTGTGGTGCTCTTTTTATCCTTTCTCTTGGGGCCTCTACATGCGATCAGTAGTTTGGTCTCTCTCGACCTCGGCTCCCATGGCCGGAATGCTCCATTCCTTAGTGGTTAGCAATATGGGATCCGCACCGGTGTTGGGTTCTTGTGAGGCTGCTGGGTGCAAGAGAACAAGGATTACGACCACCATGTGCTAGAGAGATGACTCTCCTCCCAACCAAATGCCTCTATATATAGATCTCTCCAGGGGACTGCCTTCTTGGGCAGGTGGATACTAACCATCCATGTGTCAGCCATGTAATTCCATGTGTGCCAAGTGTCCCAGTTAACTCGAGTTAACTCAAGTGGATGCTTCTAGAAGGCTCTAGATCTCTTTGGGCAAAATACTCTCTCCATGTCTCCCATGGGGATTGAACCCAATACCTCCTCCTTCACATCCTTGAGACTTAACCACTAAGCTAAGTGGACCACTTGTTCACAAGAGTAAATGACCTTCTAGTAAGTCTAGACTCAAGATCTTTGGTCATACACACGGGTGACCAAACAGTGTCCGATTTCAGATATGTCTGAACCAATCGGACCCTTGGATCATAACTTAGTTTATTACATTCTTCCCCCCTTGGAAAAT
Source organism: Ceratopteris richardii (assembly GCA_020310875.1). NCBI lineage: Eukaryota > Viridiplantae > Streptophyta > Polypodiopsida > Polypodiales > Pteridaceae > Ceratopteris > Ceratopteris richardii. The sequence continues at coordinate 142,216,642 of CM035436.1, forward strand.
ATTTTCATCCTCGAAAATAGAGCTATATATCTACTGTAGGCGACCCCCGAGCCTCATGTTCTAAAACTGGAAGAACATGGTCATGTTCTTAAGAACATGTCTCATCTCTGTGGTGGCATCCCTGTCCGAATGATTCAAAACACTATCTCGCTTTGCACTTTGATAAACTAATCAAAGTACAAAGTAGTGAATGAATAATAAGGGTGGATCTAAAAACACCCCTAGCCAATTCATAGTTTCTCGATGTGCGATCTAGGCACAAGCATGTGAACTGGGTGGATTCAAATGACTTGTCCATTTCTGGGCATGACTAGTGCATGGACTTAGTAACAAAGGTGGGATTATTATCCCTCGCAAGACTTTGAGAACTCTTGATTCACTTGAATTTATTTTGGAGAACTTGAAGTTTGGTTGGCCCAAACATCTAACTTGGATGTTTGTTCAATGGTTTACTCTTATCCAACAGTTACTTGATTTTTTCACCCGACTAGAGGACTACTTTGTCCTAATGAGTTTAAAAATCCTATTGAAAATATGGGAGAAATTTTACCATTTTCTTTGAGTCAACCGTACTACAACTTGTCCAACTCCAATTCAAAATGAAAAATTGTCCAACGTAGGACACTATTCTCAAAGAATTGAGCTAAAAGTTCTTGGGAATTGTCAATCTACTGAGCAATTCCTAACTTCTCTATTCTAGGGTATACAAGACTTTAGAAAATCATTTATGCTATAACTTGAAGCAAACTCAAATGAATAAGTCAATCTTGAACTTATCATCTTTCGATGTTTGAAAAGGTTCTTGTACAGAATATCTATCTACGATGTTTAATTTAGTTACATGGTTCTATACATCCAACCCTTGACTTTTATGACAAGAATCAGATACCATATCTGAGTCAAATCCAAAAGATTCAGAAAGTAGAAAGAAAAAAACTAAAGCTCTGCTCAACCAATTCAAACTTCGAAGATACGTAAACTTGCTACGAGTCAAACTCTAGATGACTCAAGACTTTAACTTCTCAAAGATCTGTTTCAACAGGGTATTGAAGTATTTTCTCTATCTTTAAGAGAAATAAGTTGGATTCTCAAAAAGATTCAAAGTAAATCAAAAACATCGTCCAACCACAAGATACTAGTGTGGTAAGCTACATCAGTGTGTCGACCCACTGAGGTTCTATTGATGAGTTTCTTACTCAAATAATGCTTCACTTGAGACTAAGTTCACGTCATATTCAGTCTTTCTGACTCCTTACTGGGAATGCAATTCGTGTGCATTTCTTTGAGTCAAAAGAGTGAATTTACCAAGTTACTAGGAACTTGATGCTTAACTTAGTCAATCTATCCTTAGTTGAAAAGATAAACTCAAAACCAAAGTCCAAATTTTTTTAGAAATTTATCAAATATTTCTGACTGACAACACTTAAGCTTGAAGTGTTCTAAGAAGATCTTGGAAGTTACGTACTTCATATCTTCTGTTTCCTTGACCTCGAAACTATCTTGAAATATCTTGAGACACTACTTTTATCCTCCTTGAATTTAAACTCTTTCTTTGAAGTTTTAATTCCCTTGAGAATCAAACCTAACTTCAAGATCCAATCTAGGACTAAAAAATAATTATCATCCACGGTCCGATGTCCCATACCATCTTTCCTACATCAATCTGAGTATAAAATCTAGTGTCCCATACCACCCTATTTTATATTCACATTAATGTGTGGGTGATAATTATCCTAAAGTCTAAACATCTCTTGATAGAGTACCTTCTTACTTAAAGTTTCAGGCATTACCTCTAACTAGATTTTCTAGGTTTTGATCCCTTCACATGATCGTTTCACGATTTTATTCTTTCCTATGGGAACTTAAAAAACTTTTGATGGAATATCCATCCTTCTTTGCTATGGTTTTCAAATGCAAACCAATCAAAATTCCAAGTACTTGAATTTTCATAGATTCAAGTTCAATTGGTTTATTTATGACCAATTTTTAGTGACAAGAGCTTTTCACTTCTTGTCTTTAGATTCCTTTCTTAATGATGCTTTAGGTACCTACCCCAGCCGCGACTTTTAGGAATCTCTCTACTGCATAAGTCTAAACATCCGCTCATGCTTTCTGAATTTGTAAGAAAATCCTTTTAAGGATAGGCAAACATTATGTTTTACCTTCCACAGACTTAAGTATCATCTTCACAGTTGCAGACTACATCCTTGGAATTTCTTCACTCTGTTCAGACTTGGAACAGCTTACTCTTTTCACATTTTTCCATTGGATAAATGGAAGTTGAGTGAATATATCCCAAAAGGATTTTTTATTGCCAGTACTTGGGCAATCTACAGAGTAGTTCCAATCGCATGTTGTTTAGAGAATCATGGCCAAGCTTGATCAAGTCTAGTTGATCTTGTGAAAAATAAAGACTTAGTCATTATCTTTAAGATCTCAAGTACTATATAAATCTTCTTTACTTGCCTGCAGGATTTTTTAGAGATCTTTTCCTCAATCTCAAGTCGAAGCATACTCCAATGCCTCTTAGATTCCAAAGCTAAGAATCTTTGATATACCTTTAGGTTATATCAATATTGAAAGGATAGATGCACCAACAATCTTTCGTAGATGCATGCCTATGCTTGTGTTTAATGAGTGTTTCAATATCTTTATGTTGTTGGAGATAGATGTCTGCGAAAGCACGCGAACAACACAAGGAAGAAGAAGAAGCTTGGAGCACAAACACATAATACTAAATGTATTACTAGAAAATGTACAAAGATAAGTAGCCCATTAGGGCAATAGGCGTATATACAAGCCGGGGGAAAAAAACCTCTTAAAGAGGAAAAAAGTGCCCCGGCGGTCCTAGTGTGTTCACACACATCACTACCTAAATATATCAACAAATCCCCCCTGGGATGATGCGGTGAACAAGTAGCTGGCACTCATGTATAAGGAAGTGCCAAGCTATGTGGAAATCACTCCACAAAAGGAAGTAAGCCCAAAGCTTTGCAGAAAGCTTCAAACTTCTGAGCCTTCGTGAAAAGGTCTGCAATGTTCTCCTGCATGGGCACATATGCCAAGCTGATCTCCCCAGCAGATAACCTCTCCCTGACATAGTGATAATGCACCTCAATGTGCTTAGTGCGAGCATGGAGCACAGGGTTCCTCGCAACTGCCAATGCGCTCTGACTGTCAGTGAAGATGGTGGTGGCAGAAGACTGGCCAACACCCAAATCAGCCATAAGGCATCTGAAACACACACTCAACATTTGTTGTGAAAGCTGCCCTATACTCAGCCTCACAACTGGAAGTGGCCACAGTAGGCTGCTTCTTGCTCAACCAAGATATACATGAGCTACCAAGCATGAAGCAAAAAACCACTGGTGGACACACGAGTGTCATAGCAACCAGCCCAATCTGAGTCAGAAAAAGCACGCAAATCTGGCGGTAGTGATCCCCCCTTGGGATAAAACAACCCAAGTAGCCGAGTACCACTCAAGTAGCGAAAGATGCGGTTAACCACCTTCCAATGTGTGAATCCTGGGCAATGCATAAACCTGCTCATCTGTGAGACAGTAAATTGAATATCTCGCCGAGTAATGCATAAGTAAATCAAGCATCCAACAGCCTCCTGATAGAGAACAACATCAAATGCATCTCCAGCATCATGAAGACTCAATCGTAAACCTGTCTCCATAGGAGTGGCAATAGGCTTACAGTCTTCAAGGCCAAAACGCTGCAATAATGTGTCAATATATTTCGTTTGACACAAAGCCATTCCACCATCAACTTGCATAAACTGAATGCCCAAATAGTGATGCAAATGCCCCAAATTAGACATCTCAAATGAGGCATGCAAATCAGCCTTGAAATCAGCAATATGCTTCTCAATAGGACCAGTGAGCAGCATGTCATCAACATAGACAACAATGATCAAAAGCACATCATTAGCACACTTAACATATAAGGTGCTTTCAATTGGACTGTTCTCAAAACCATGTGCAACCAGATAGGCATGTATCTTCTCATACCAAGCATGTGATGCTTGCTTTAAACCATATAATGCCTTCTTTAATATGCACACCTGGTTTTCATGCCCTTTCTGCGCAAAGCCACGGGGCTGAAAAACATACACTTCTTCATGCAAGTCATCATTCAAAAATGTTGTTTTAATGTCCAACTCATGTACATTCCAACCATGATGGGCTGCAAGTGCACAAATGCTCCGAACAGTAGTCATACGGCATGTAAGTGCAAAGGTCTCATCAAAATCAATGCCTCTTTCCTGCACATAACCCTTTGCAACAAGCCTAGCCTTATACTTGTCAACTGTACCATCAGGTTTACGCTTCAGCTTGTATACCCACTTAGTACCAATGGCCTTCTTGCCAGGAGGCAAGTCACATAAAGACCATGTACCATTCTTCATTATAGCATCATATTCAGATTGCATAGTAGCCATCCAATTTTCTAAATTTTGTGCTTCATCAAAAGAAACAGGCTCATTCTCATCACAGAGACTAGACGCAGCCATAGCATAGCAATCTGATGCAAAGGAGGCACTATGAGAGCCTGAACGAGTACGATATGACAAAGGTGCATCTAATTTGTTGTCACGCAAAGTCTGCACCAACCATTTTGGCATAGTTTTTGACTGCTCAATATCAGCTCTCTCATCAACAAGTACATCATGTAAATCTGCATCAGAAATGGAATGATCTGCATCATCATATGAAACTTGCAAAGGCTGAGAAGTTGCCTCATTAGGACCAGCACTAGACTGTCCACCTGTAAAAAGAGGCATCAAAGTATCATACATGTCTTTGGAGCTAACAGATGTCTCCTTAGTACATGAAAGCAATGGTTGAATAGCATCTTACACAAAGACAACATCACGGCTAACCAGAATGCGTTTAGTCTGTGGATGATACAGACGATATCCTTTACTTTCAGAACTGTACTCAACAAAAATACATTTTACTACCTTATCATCCAATTTTCTGCGATGTTGTTCAGGCACTAGTGCATATGCCAAACAACCAAAAACACGTAGATGAGCAACAGATGGCTTGCGGTCATGCCAAGCCTCATATGGAGTGATAGACTACAGCGCTTTAGTGGGACACCTGTTCAGTACATATGCTACACACATGACAACCTCAAGCCAGAAACTATGTGGTAAAGCCTGACTTTTGACCATGCACCTCACCATATCCATGAGTGACCTGTTCTTTCGTTTAGAAACTCCATTCTGTTGAGGTGTATACGGCACTGTACATTGGTGTTTTATCCCACGTTCAGCCAAAAATGCATTAAAATCAGAAGACATATATTCCCCCCCTTGATCAGAACGGAGGGTGCCCATTTTGCATGTTGACAGATTTTCAGCCAAAACCAAAATTTGTTTAAAGCACATGAACACTTCGGACTTTGCTTTGAGTGGATATACCCATGCATGCCTGGAAAAATCATCAATGAAAGTCACGAAGTAAAGGTAATTTCCAAAAGAGGGTGTCTGCATAGGACCACAGACATCACTATGTACAAGCTTCAATTTCTGTGTAGCCCAAACTGAAGCATCTTTTGGAAAGGAGGAACGCTGCATTTTGCCCAAAATACAGCCTTCACAAACATGTTTTCCAGGTGCCTCAAGTTTGGGCAAAGAGGACAACATTTCCGATTTCTGCAGGCGTAGCAAACTAGCAAAATTCAGATGACCAAAGCGTGCATGCCAAAGCTTTGCATCTGACATAGCCTGAGAATCATTTACTGCACATGCCAAATCATTTTCAGATCTTTCATAGTCTATGAGCTTATACAGCCCACGACATAAAATGCCAGAAGCAATAATCACATCGCCATTTGATAGATCATGAATTGTACACCTGTCATCAACAAATTTCACAACCAAGCCAACTTGGCTAATGCAGAAACTGATAACAGGTTCTTTTTGATCCCTGGCACAAATAAAGCATCTGACAAAGTGAAAGAACTACCATCAGCAGTAGTCAAAATGATCTTACCAACTCCCATAACAAGATAAGAGGAGTTTTTGGTGCATGTAACAGTATTTCCTGTAGGGGCAAGCTCGAGAGAAGAGAAGAAACTGCGCTGCGAGGTAATATGTTTGGTCGCCCCACTGTCAAAATACCAAACATCTGAGTGTATTGCAGACATGCACTGCTCATGAGAAGATGGGTCAAAACTGCAGACAGTAGTAGTAAATGCCCATTCTTCTTCCTGCACAAGATTTGCAGACTCTGTTTTTGGTGTAGAGGCCTCTGCAACAACCATTCCAGCCTCTTTCTTCTTTGCCTCTTTAGCAGCTAGTTTTGGACAGTTCTTTATGACATGATCATTTCCTTTACAGAACTTACAAAACAATTTCTGCTTTTCTGATTTCTTCTCATCTTTATCTTCCTTCTTCGAATATGCAGAATTAGTAGATTTCTGCTTACTAGTTGAAGAGCTCCATTTTCCTTTGCCCTTCTGACTAGCCAGGAAAGCTTGATCTGCAACTCGCATAATGGACCTGTTTTGCCTGGGCTGATCTTCCTGCAAAAAAACAGAGACTAACTCCTCAAATGATAAGGCATTTGGATTGCCTTTCATCATCAATCGAAGAGTAGAAGCAAAACTCTGATATGAATCAGGAAGACCATTCAGAACGGTCTGCACAAGTGAGCTATCTGGTATAACCTCATCAGCAAAAATCAACTGTTCCTTCAAGTCTTTGATCCTCATTAGGAAACTGTCCATAGGATCACCTTCATTCATGTGCTCACTCTCTAACTATTTTCGGAGGTAAGCAACACGAGCCTCATTCCTAGCTTGGTACAATGTGGTAAGTGTATCCCAAGCATCCTTAGTTGTTCTGCAAGAGCGAATGTGAGGAATAATGGCACGTTTGACAGACAAAGCTATCAATGCATGTGCCTGGGCATCTCTGGCATCCCAACGAATTTGCTCTGCAGTAGGTGCAGTAGAAATAGAAACACGAATAGGAATCTATGGAATATCATCTTCGACACCATCTTCATTAGCTTCAGCACCTGTATTTGTAGTACCTGTAGTCAAAGGTGTAACAAGACGTCTTTCAGCACCCTGCACAATGTTCCATAATCCTTTTGCAACCAATACATGTCGCATCATATAAGCCCATAATGGGTAGTTGGTACCATCCAACTTATCCTCAACAGCCAACATACGGAATACATCACTACTTTCAGCCATGGCCGGTGACTAAAATACCTTGATGCAGAAAATTGACTGTATCTCAAAAAGTTGTACAGAACCGCCTAGACGAATTCTGCTAGACCTGTAGCAGACTTTGAGACACTTACACTCGAGAACAGAAACTGGTATATATCTTTGGCACAAAAGGACAAAATAGCCTGCACAAGCACTGCGATAGTGCGTTCGGAGGCTGAAACGATCTCAGACTGCAAACGGAGGAGTGTCGACGGCACCCTAGATGAAGCCACAACCTGCTCTGATACCAATTGTTGGAGATAGATGTCTGCGGAAGCACGCGAACAGCACAAGGAAGAAGAAGAAGCTTGGAGCACAAACACACAATACTGAATGTATTACTAGAAAATGTACAAAGATAAGTAGCCTATTAGAGCAATAGGCTTATATACAAGCCGGGGGAAAAAAAACCTCCGAAAGAGGAAAAAAGTACCCCGGCAGTCCTAGTGTGTTCACACACATCACTACCTAAATATATCAATATATGCTCTTTCATGTAGATTTCCATAATTTGCATCAAGATTATCAAGAATGAAGTTTACTACCATACTTCAATGATAAAAATGCGTCCTACATGAAAGCATAGAGCAAAACAAATATTGAAACCAATCATTAACTTTGGAAAAGATTTATCTCACAATTAACTACGTCCCTCCATTGATCCTCAGGAAGAGCCATTCTTCATAGCCATGCTCACATCTCTCCAAGACCTTGAAGATATTTCTTTTATCGATAAAAAAGAAACGAAAAATCAAAAGCACGATCGTCCTTGCTCTGATCCGACATTGCTTCACTTTGGCTTTGATCAAGGAATGTAGCGAGTAAGATGCTACACGCAGAATTTCGTTGTGTTGCGTTCAATGCCCGCTTGCTTATGGGTTGAGAATATACTTTGGCATTGCAAAACCATACAACCCCCTTGCGCCTCTGGATAGACCAGATCCCTCTCAGCAATGGAGGAGATGGTTCGATTCCCGGGTAACTCAGCTTCTCCTTCTCGTACATTTTCTCCAATTCTTGATTGTGGTGTGTAGAGATTTTTTTATTGATGTATAAAAAAACTACATGAGGCTCAATAACAAACCCCGTGGGCGGATTGGACAGAGAAATCGATGGGTGAACTATCTCCATTTGCTTAGGCTCGATCCCCATGAGACAGCGCAACTTTACTTTTGGATTGCTCTCCAGACTTCTGAAGATTACAGGTAATTCTAAGCTACACCAGCCTTCTAAAGATTACAGATAAATTTAAGCTACAACAGTTTATTAATTAGAAGAAACTGTGTGCGCGCGTTCGACTAGAGTAGTCAATGGATTTGCTATTTTCAACTGCATGAGTTCGATCCCCTTAAACTTAGCCATATTGAATTTTTGAACTTTTGCCGTCAGGATACAGAGATATAAAAGAATTGTCACATCTCGACGCAAGCACATTGCTTGCTTGGATAGAATATACTCTCTACCGACTATAGGAAGCGGGTTCGATTCCTGCCACCTTTGAAGATGAAGCTAAAATACTTTTTAATTTCCTTTATGCTTCTTTCATCCCACCAAATCGAACTCGTCTTTGATCTCCAGCACACCTATGAGCAAAAAAGACGGCCGCCCACGAGTTTTTGACGACGAAGATGAAATATTGGTGATGAGTTGATGAAATGAAGCCCTATATCTAAAGATAATGATGAACCCCCAAGGTCACCATGGAAGCTTGCCTAGAGCTCTGATACCAATGCAAGAGAACAAGGATTACGACCACCACGTGCTAGAGAGAATCTCCTCCCAACCAAATGCCTCTATATATAGCTCTCTCTAGGGGACTGCCTTCTTGGGTAGGTGGATACTAACCATCCATCTGTCAGCCATCTAACTCCATGTGCGCCAAGTGTCCCAGTTAACTCGAGTTAGCTCAAGTGGATGCTTCTAGAAGGCTCTAGATCTCTTTGAGCAAAATAATGTCTACATGTCTCCCATGGGGATTGAACCCAAGACCTCCTCCTTCACATCCTTGAGACTTAACCACTAAGCTAAGTGGATCACTTTTCACAAGACCTTCTAGTAAGTCTATACTCGAGATCTTTGGTCATACACACGGGTGACCAAACGGTGTCCGATTTTAGATCTATCTGAACCGACTGGACCCTTGGATCATAGACTTACTTTATTACACTAGGGATCCTCCCCGTTTCACTCCTTCCATGGTATCTTTAAGCAAGGAATTTATCTTGGCGAAGCAAAAGAATTATTGAAAACGTGCATTATTGGTCAACTGTTCGGCCCAAGGCCCCCCTTAGAGTCCATGCGTCTCTGGCTTCGTAAGGAGTGGTTCCTCCATGGTTTGATAGTGAGCAAATTTCACTTTTTGTCGATGAACCACTTACTTTTGTTCTTCAAGAATGAGGATATGGTATTTCAAGTGCTACACATGGACACTGGCAAGTTTGGAGGTCTACCTTATGCCTTTTTAAGTGGTTCCCATATTTTGTCCCAAACAAGTCTAAACCCTTGCGTTACCCGCTCTGGGTTGAGCTTTCAAACCTTCCTTTCCCTGTATGACTAGCTGAGTGATATTGTAGCACCTATTGGTCGATCATTGGCCTCAAAGGAGGGCATGGGGGGCTTCATCTATGAAGGAGCGAAGTATTCCTTCAACGCGTGATGGCACCCACAGATCTGCATCGAGATCGATCTTAATAAAGCTCTCTCCTCAAAGATTTCCATATATTTAGGGGAAGGGGAATTCTGGGAGTAGGAAATCACATACAAGAATTTGTCGAACGCATGTTTTCACTATGTTCTTCAATGACATAGTATTAAAGAGTGTCATCAGAAACAGAACATCTCAAAAAACAAACAGAACCAAGAAGCCACCAAGGAAGATCAGATAAGTACTAGGGCACAAGCTCATCCGCCTATCATTGAGGAAGAGAAAGACACTAGGGTCTCAGAGACAGACTCAGAAGTTTTCACGAAAGTTAGACATAGAAGGAAAAGAAGCCCTCATGGTTCCTCTGAGAGGAACACCACGGTCATGGCTCCTCTAAATAACCTATACTGCAACATGGAAAAGGAGATCAACAAGTTGGACTTTCCAGGAGGGAATCTCTATGAAGTTGACATCAAAGGTGAAACCATGGAGATTGCTGACAAGCAAGAGGGCTATACCACTAGTAAAGAGGATGGTTTCACTCCTAGCAATGAAGACAAGTCGGACAGTGAGAGCTCCATCATTCGATCGACACTCCCAAAAAAAGTGGTAAATTCATTCCCGCAGAAGGTGCCTCATAAGGGAAAACAACCATTGGAAATGCCTTGGAAGATCCCCTTAAGGGGAAGATATGTAGTCAAGACCCCTCGTTTTTTAGGAAAAAAGACGAACCCGAGAAGAAAAAAGGCAAGGCCCCTCTCCGCAAAGAGGGTAACCATCGATAGTGATGATCATATCATTTAACACTAGGGGGTTGAATAACCCTTCAAGAGCGGCTATTATTGGCTAGTGGTTTCAAGATAATGGCCTAAACTCAAATTTCATCCATATTCAAGAGATTAAAATCAATGGAGAGGACCATTAGAAATGACTCAAACGCATCTCTTCGACTCATGCCTGGGTTACCACTTCACATCCAAGAGGGGATGGTGGCATAGCTATTGGAATAAATAACTTTTGCTTTGGGAGATTAGTCAACTCCTATGGGGATCAGAAACATCATTGGATTGATGCCTCCTTTAGGGGCCCCTTCCAGTTTACTATGGTCTCCATGTATGCCCCAAACAGGAAGTCGATAATGAGATTCTCAAAGTCATCGATACTCTCCCCAATGTGAAAAGCCCAGGTCATAACGGCCTCACAAATGAGTTAAGTCTTCCCGACAGGTCATGGCCACTCCATTGTGCTTGGTTTGGCAAGAGGCATTGGCTTTCGGTGTGCTTCTTGAATTCCTAAACAATGGTGTCGTCAAGCTTATCCACAAAAAAGGTAACAAGAATAGGATTGAAAGTTGGTGACTGATCACGATGCTTAGACAGGGTACAAGATTCTTGCAAAAGTAATTTCCAACATAATTTCTTCCCACTTTAAGAGGTGTCTTAGTGAGGACCAAAAAGGATTCATCAAGGGTAGATCAATACTAGAAGCTACTATTGATATTTGGTAAGGTCTCCATTTTGCTAAAGGGTCTGAGCAAGATGTGGTATTCCTTAAAATCGACTTCAAAAAATCCTACGATAGGCTAGAATGGGACTTTGTTCTCCAATCTCTTAAAGACCTCAAATGCAATTAGAAATTCACTAAGATGATCACTACATTGTTGGGGAACATGTGGATGCAAATAAATATCAATGTTCAGTTATCAAAGGCTATCAGATTAAAATGTTCTATTAGGCAAGGGTGCCCATTGGCCCCTCTACTTTTTGCCATTTCCACGGAGGGGCTCAGCCCTCTTGTGCAACATCACATGGAAAAGGGCCATATAAAAGTTCTCTCTCTACCTCTCAACCATGGCTGGATGATCATGAGGTTATTTGCAGATGACATGAATGCATTTGTGCATAATAGCTTGACCAGTGTTGAAACCTTTTGGGGGTGCCTTGACACTTTCTGTGTGGTGTCTAGTTCCAAAATAAACCAGTCAAAAATCGCTTTCAAAGCCATCATCGGACCACCACCCCAACTACTAGTTGACCACGGTTGACAAAGTATCCCAGGAGTCTGGTCTTCAACCTACTCAGTATTCTAATGGGCTTGGTGACTCGATGGAGTAGTGATGGAATTGGGTCCTTTCGAAACTAGAAAACAAGTTGGCTTATTGGAAGGGCATGCAAATCAACCTTGCGAGGCGTAACATGGTAATTAATACCTTCCTTATCTCCTCGACCATTTACTCTCTCTCTTGTTGGAGATTAAATGATCAAGAGCTTAGCAAATTGGAAAGAATCTGCATAAACTTTCTTTGGATGGGGTACCAAAACAAAAGGGGGTTCCCAAAATTAAATGGTCTACATTCAATAGCCAAAGGGATTGTGGGGCTCTAGGCATTATGGATATTGAAGACATGGCTGACAAATTGGCGGCAAAATGGATCATCAGGGCTTGGTGCAACTATGAGACCTTTTGGGCCAAGCTCATTTTTAGGAATGAGAATGTGATTACATTGGTGGGCCACCCTAGTTGGAAGGACTTAGGTCTCCTTACCCATTTATCCTCCCCAATTCCGATTTCCCCTAAAGGCTCGATTCTTGTGTGCTCCCTATTCGAGAGTTGGAACAAGTTCAAACAATTTGTCAGAATCAAAGAAGCTTGGAAATGGGTGGTCAGTATCAAACAAAATGACTCAATCTGGTTTCCGATCATGAACATAAGGGGTTTGGCTTCCTAGAACCTTCAAAATGCTAAGAGGCTCTGGAACAAGGGTTTCAGATATTTGAAACACCTCTGGAAACAAGAAACTGATATTTGTCAAAAAAAATCCATAGAATCTACATCATTCATATGGTCAATCTCTAATTGTTTTCGGAGGTAAGCAAGATGAGCCTCATTTCTTGCCTGGTATAGAGTGGTAAGTGTATCCCAAGCATCCTTTGTTTTTTTTACAAGAGCAAATATGAGGCATAATGGAACGTACAAGGCTATCAATGCATCTCCTTGAGCATCTCTGCCATCCCAAAAAAGTTGCTATGTAGTAGGTGCAGCAAGAATGCCAACGCGAATAGGAATTTGAAGATCATCATCTTCAATGCCATCTGCATCACCTTCAATAATTGTGTTCATAGGTGTAGTAGGGCGTCTTTCAATACCATCTACAATATTTCACAACCCTTTTGCCACCAATACATGATGCATCATATATGCCCATAATGGATAATTGGTACCATCCAACTTGTCCTCAATAGCCAACATAAGTACATCATTGCTTTCATCCATGGCCACTAACTAAACACCTAGGTGCAAAAAAATGATTGTATCTCAAAAACATTGAACAAAACTACCATGTCGGGCTCTACTAAACCTATAGCAGACTTTAGGGTGCTTGTACTGGTGAAAAAAAATGTGTATATATGTTTGGCACAAAAGGATGAGATTGTCTGCATAAGCACTAAGATAGTCCATTCAAAGTCCAAAAAGAGTTTCGATCAAAATTTCAACGTCATAGAGAAAAGTTGTTTTGAACTCCTAATCATCTTGAGCATGCTCACCAACTTTTGTGTGATTCTCAGATTGTGACCGGAGGGGTGTTGACCACACCTTAATGAAGCGATGACCTACTCAGGTAGCCATTCTTGGAGTTCGAGGTCTGCACAAGCACATGAATAGCACAAGGAAAAAGAAGAATCTTGAAGCACAACACAACACTGAATGAATTACCAAGTGAATGTACAAAGATAAGTGACTCGCTAGGGTTATAGGCATGTATACAAGCTAGAGGAACAAGCCTCTAAAGAGGGAGAAAAGTTCCCTCGTGTTCCTAAGTGTGATCACACACATCACTACTGAAATATATCGACAATGCTCTCCACCAACTTGCTTGTGTGAGGGTAATAAGAAGTAATGTACTTATGGAGAATATTAAAACCAATTGTTAAGGCCTTAATCAAATCATTGGAAAAATGTATGCCATGATCTGAAATAATTTCTAATGTTAATCCAAAGCAAGGAAAAACTTCCTAAGTCACGAGTCTAGCAAAAATAGTGGTTGTGGTAGTCTTCACAACCCAAACTTTTTCCCATCTCATACATAGTTAGTACAAGGCAATATGTAACGATTGTAGGTAGATACACCCAATGGTGTGATACAAACAATAAAGTCTAATCCCCATTTTTGGAATGGTTCAAAGGGCATGACAAGTTATAAGGAAAGGTCTTTACTCGGTATCGACTGACCAGTTCTCTGACAAGGATCATAGGCTAACATATATTTTCAAGTATCTCCATGCCTAATAGGCCACCAAAGTCTGCTCTTAGGAATTTCTTTAAGGTCAGATCTGTAGAAAGATTCTCTCTGATTGGATGTGTATGAGCCATATATAAGAATAATTGTACTTCATGTGCCAAAACATACCAGGTCCATGCTCTGGATGGGTCTTGGTAAGATAATGTGCCAACAATAACCCCAGATCTTCTACTATATTGAGAGAGTTTCTTTTCTGTAGCTAATGGAAGGCTTTCCATTAGGGTTCCAATGAAAAGAAATGTATATAATGTATCAAAATGGGACTCGATCAAATCTCAGTAAGCATTTGGTTAATCCAATTGAGTCATGTAGACATATGGGTCAAGGAAGGAGTCATCAATGCTAGTCAAGGCTCTTCCAAAATCAAGGCACGATAGAAAGTTTGTAGTAACATGAGAAGAGTCAGGTTGTTGTATGAATTCATTATCAAATTCCTATAACAAAATGACCCACTAAGCCAAGTGGCCTTCAAGGTTCTATTGCTTGATTAAGTATGTTAGGGTGGAGTGGACCACATGAAAGTTAAATTTTCAACCAAGCAAGTAATGCCAAAATTTCTTTATGGAAATGATTAATCCCAAGCACTCTCTTTCTATAACTGAGTAATTCCATTTAGTCAGTTCCAATCTATGGCTAGTATAATAAACAATTATGTACCACTTGCCCGACTCATGCATTACCACACTACCAATAGCAATGTCTAAAGCATCATCAAATACATGAAAAGTTTGCTCCCAATTTAGTGCTTGCAAATTAGAAGCTTTGAGTCAGTGAGGTTTTAAACTACTCATAAGCAAGCTAGCACTGAGGGTTCCATGTAAACTCATGAGGTGGCACACTAGCTAGGAATTTAGTGGGCATAACAATTTGTGTGAAGAATCCTAGATGGAAATCCTACCACATAATTTGTTTAAGGAATCAAAGAACTTCTTTGGTTGACTTAGGTGTGGGAGTCTCTAGGATAACCTTAATCTTATTTGGGTTGAGCTTGATACTTTGTTTTGATATTATATGTCCAAGTAATTTCCCATAGGACATCATCAAAAACCAACTTAGCAAGATTAAAACAAAGTGGATATTCTCTGCACTTGTTGAAACATAAGTGCAGATGCTTCAGATGATCAACCTAAGCACAAAACACTACAAATTCATCACAAAATACTCTCATAAACTAGTCAGATATGGGGAGAAGATTCCCCACATATACCTCTAAAAGGTGCTCATAGCATCTCTTAGGTCGAACCACATGATCATACATGCATGCACACCCTAGATTGTAATGAAGGGAGTCTTTGGGATTTCTTGATTAGCCATCCTCAATCGATTGTATCCACTGTATCCATCAAGGAATGAATCAATTTCTTGACTGGCTACCTCATCCACGATGGTATCCAAAAAGCATAATGGATATGGTATTGTTGCCACATTTGTTTTTTTGTAATCTACAAAAATTCATAACTATTTATTCTTCATAGGGACAAGAATGATCAGCGAGATCCATTTTGCATGGTCTATAGGGATGATAAATCTAACCTTTAGTATCTTTCAAACTTTGCTTCCACTTTTTGGGCATAATTTGGATTCATTCGATAACTAGCTTGCTTAGCATGATAAGCATCTCGTTTCAAAAGGTGTTGATAGTCCCAGGCAAAAACATTTAGAAAGTACTTGAATAATCCAATCATTTGTAAGTCAAATTCCTCAGTCAGGTTCCAACAAATCTTCACTAGTCAAGGAGAGTCATGGGTGCCTAAATCATAAGTATTTGTTTCATCTTCTAGTACATATATCTAATTTGTTGGTTGAGACTTAAATTTGGTAAGTCTTCAGTTCATCTTTAGTCATAGTAATAGTGATCATAATAATAATGCAGGCACTTGGTGCCCTCCAATAAAAGATATTATGAAATCCAATAGTTCATAATGACAAAAGATCTTTGTTAACTTTTAAGAAAGCAGTTTACTCATCTTTTGCGAAACCTTCTAACATATTTCAGGTTTTGCAACGTGCAAGAGGTGATGACAGTCACAAGGTGCTAGGTCGTCTAAAGGTACAATACATTGGAGGTTGATAATCCAGGATAGAAAAATGAGTACAACAAAGTTCATAGCGAACATTGTTCCTTGTAGGGAAATAGGTATATTATGGATTAATCATATTGTGTGGACTCTTTATTGGTCAACCATTTGAATAAAAAATTTAACATGCTCTATCTAGCTCTAGCTCATCTACTTACAAAGGGTCATTTTAGCAACGTTTGCCCTTGAACGTCCATCTATAAGTACTTTTGGTATACATTTTTTTTATGTTGAAACATAATCAAACAAAAGTAGAGTATGTTGCAACCAATGAGGCATGTAAGGAAGCATTGTAGCTTTCTAGAGTGGCATGTAACATGGGCATACCTCATCATGTACTTTGCTTTCTGAGTGATAGTCACAGTGCTACTACATTGGATAAAAATCTGATCTATCATGCAAACACGAAGCAAATTGAAGTGCAATATCATTTTATTTGTGATTTCGTAGACATTATAAGTGCATTTTACTTCAGAAGGTTCATACTCAAGAAAACCTAGCACATGCTTTGACAAAATCTCTATTATAGGATAGCTTTAGACACTGTTGCCACTTGGTGAGGATCACTTGTTCTTGTTTTAGGCATTCCATTGTACATCATGTTACACATGATCATTAGATGGGAGGTATAGATCATATACTCATACTCATATATTCTTTTTCATTTGTTCTCCTTAGATCATATCAACCATATTGGATATAGTGTCTTGGTGAACCACAAATTGTATTGATAACACCCATTTCTGAAACCTGCATATAAAAAACTCTACTCTTTGTTCTCTATTTTCTCTACATCTATAGGCTTGCACGTATAGGTACAGAGGAGAATTGCAATGCCATCCAAAAACATAAGCCACATTGAGAGGAGCTTGGAGGCTACCCTTTAGCACAGATGGTTTTTGGTTGATGTGGGTGTTGGTCACTCTTTACCACCACCATATTAATGACAGTTAGAGAAGCTTCTTCTTCATCATTCTGTTGTTTATCTACATCCAAAATCCTTAAATTTCATCATTAATATCAGATTTACATGCTTTTTCTAATTCAAATTGGGTTGGTTGTTATGACAATTGTGTCCACTACTGGTTTTTGCTTCATGCTTGCTAGCTCATGCTCACGTATATCTTGGTTGATTTCTCCATACCTAATTTATTTCACAAGAGTATGAATGCCCTAGTTACCTTAGCTCCTAGACAGATAAAGAGGAAGGCCATACCCATATAGACCAAGAAGATGATGAACGAATGATGACAGAAGATGACGGAGAAGGGCATACATATCAATGAGACTAAGGAGAACATCAAGACATTCAAGACGGAGAAGCAGGAGATCAATAGAATGAAGATGAGCCAATCCCCAATAGATTTGCTTATATTGTGATGTTACAAAGGGTTTATGTCACAATGCAAGCAGTTTGAACCCATCATCAACTCAAAAAGGAGCAGAGCCACTACTTATTATAGAAAGATCTTGATAACAGTAGTTTGGATGCTCCATTTACAGAGGCTATCAGCATGCTCATAGAGGCAATAAGCACAGTAGAGGCCCTCAACTACTTGTCCCAAAGACCTCTCCAATGTCTCGATCCTCATCATGCATGCATTCTCGCTCGAGCAGGACAAAATATTCAAATGCTAGTTTCACCCAACCTCTCTCACAGATCCACCATTTGAGGGTCCACATCCCCACCCATCTCACCAACTAATATAGCATCCCTCACTCAGCCTCCTATGCCCATGACCACCACCAATTCCCCATTCTCCCAAGAATTCCAATCTACCTTTGAGACACCACCCTAGACCCCATCCCATCTTTGTGTTTCAATTATGTCCCCACCTCAATCCCCTCCCCGTATATGCATGCCCTCAGTTGAAGTTGTTCTTGTAACGGACAACCACCATCTTCACTCCTATCTCGAGTGGCCCTCCAACCCAACCAACCATAGCACCATTTCCAACCCCTCTCTAGCCCCCCCCCTCTTCCCATATTCAACTTCATACCGCCATCCCTTCTCTATCATGTCTCACTTTTCCTCAATGTTCAATCAACGACTTGCACCTCCCACCCTGGGGATCACATCCTCACTTTCACAACCTCGATTATCTTAACTGAAACCTAGTACCAACCAGCTTCCATGTTTTCGCAATTTTTTAGACTAGTGGTAAAACCCCAGTCTAGAAATTCTAAAAGTCTTATTGAAACCATTACATATGGTGTGGAGGGAGGCCCTACACTTTGACGCTCTCCCTAACTATCTCAATGAAGGTCGATTAAGCTAATTCACAAAAAAGATAGAAAAATAGAATAGGAAATTGGTGACCCATCAATATGTTTTAAAGTTACTATAAGATCTTAGCAAAGGCTCTTGCCTTCATGGATCAATGAGAATCAAGAGTTGTTCATAAATGGTAGATCCATCTTGGAGGCCATTATTGATGTGCGGGAAAGCTTCGAATTTGCTAAGGAATCTTGCCAATATGACCTCCTCATCAAGGTCAATTTTGACAAAGCATATGATCACCTGGAGTGGGACTTCATTATGCAATCCTAGAAAGATATGGGTTGTGGTTCTAAATTCATCAACACGATCTCTAGTTTATGGGGAATGCCTTAATATCAATGGTCAACTCTCATAGAAAATCATATTAAAACACTCTATTAGAGAGGGTTGTCCTCTAGCTTTACTTCTTTTTTTCATTGCCATCGATGGCCTAAGCTGTTTGGTTAACCATTACACTCATCTTGGATAGATCCAAGGTCTTCGATTCCCTCTTTGCAAGAGCCAAATGCTTACGAGACTCTTTGTTGATGAGACAAATGCTTTTGTGCATAATGACCCTAATAGTATACATCTTTTGGCAAGATCTAAATGCTTTTTGCATTGCATCCAAATCAAAAATATCAACTCCAAGATTGCTTTCAAGCCCATTTTGTGTTGATATATTTAGGTATTGACGTGTGTGAACAAATTGCCACTATCAGGGCACTTTTTTCCCTCCTTAGGAGGTTTTTTTTCCAGTGGTAATACATTCAGTATTATGTGTTGTGCTCCAAGCTTCTTCTTCTTCTCCCTCATGTTGTTCACGTGCTTCCACAGACCTTGAACTCCAACAGTCAGGCCCCCCTCCATAATTCTTGATTAATCAGGGATGTAAGGAATTACATAGTGGAAAAATACTCTAGCTTCTTGATATGCCAATGGGCTTTGAAGTTTCTATTGGCCAATGAAGGAACTCGTTTCTAGATAAATGGGATATTAAATTAGCCTACTGGTAGGGCATGCAAGTCAACCTGGCATGGCATGCAATGGTGTTCAAGACCCTCCTCATTTCATCTATTATCTATTTTCTTGCATGTTGGAGATTAAAAGGCAAGGAATTAGCAAAGCTTGAAAGTACTTGTAGAAATCTCCTCTAAACTAGTGATCCTAACACAAGGGGCATTTTTGAAATCAAGTGGGCCTTGTGTGCTCACTAGAAAGATTTTTAGAAACCATAAGATGCTTGACTTTCAAAACAACAAGATTAAAAGAAAATGGCTCACTCATGAGTGTGGAAAAAAAATCATTAACCTTCTCGATAACTCCCTTTAAATTGTTTGTTAGTAACTCCATTTTAACCATTAGTCACCTGCCGAATCTTAGGTCCCCTATCGGATTTGGACCTTCATAGCTATTATGCCTCCATGTTGTCCCATCCCTTTGTGGGATACAGGGGATCCAAAGGGCACTAAGCCAATTCACTATATAAGTGTTCTTTTATAAATTCAAGTATGGGAGATTAAGCCTCAATTGAACTTCCTTTTAAGGCAACAAAGTATCTTACACATCCTTTGAGTTTTCCACAAGAAGGTGTTTGCAAAATTGAATCTTCCACAAAGGTAATTCCCAAATGAAGGTGTTTGCATAGGACCAAAGACAACACTAAGAAGAAGCTCTAACGCAACCATGTTTTGGTAAGGAAGAATGTTGCATTTCTTCAAAAATAGACCAATGATAGACATGTTTAGAAGGTGCCTCAAGTTTGGGTAGAGAGGGACACCATTTCAAATTTTCATAGGCAAAGAAAAATCCCAAAAATTCAGATGACCAAAGCATGCATGCTAAAGCTTTGCATTTGAGATAGCTTGAGAATCATGAATTGCACATGTTGAATCATTCATGAATTTTTCATAGATTATGAGCTTATAGAGACCCTAAGATAAAATGCCAAAAAGAATAATAAAATCATCATTCGAGAGATCACAAATTGAACATCTATCATCAACAAATTTGACAACCAAGCTTGGCTACTGTTGAAACTCACAACAAATTGCTTTTGATCCCTGGCACATATAAGGCATCTGACAATGTGAAAGAATTGTTGTCAGTAGTATTCAAAATGATTTCTCCAACTCCCATTATAGGATAAGAGAATTTGTTAGCACATGTGAGTATTCCCTATAAAGGCAAGCTGAAGTGAACTGAAGAAGTTGTGTTCTGGGGTAATATATTTGGTTGCTCCACTATCAAAATAACAAACATTTGATTTTACTACAAACATACATTGCTCATGAGAAGATGGATCATAGATGCAAAGAGGATGTCCATTCTTCATTTAGGACCAGATTAGCACCCTCTGTTCTAGTTGTAAAGGCCTCTACAAGAACTGCTCCAACCTCTTTCTTCTTTGCTTCTTTTGCAGCTATTTTAGGCCAACTCTTTATGACATGATCATTTTCCTTAATAGTACTTGCAAAACTATTTTTGCTTTTCTGATTTCTTTTCATCTTTGTCTTCCTTCTTTGATTGTGTAGCATTAGCATAATTTTTCTTACTAGTAGATAAACTCCATTTACCTTTGCCCTTTCGACTAGCTAAGAAAGCTTGATCTGCAACACACAATAAAGTTTGCTATTTAAGGCCAACTTTTTATGACATGATCATTTTCCTTAATAGTACTTGCAAAACTATTTTTGCTTTTCTGATTTCTTTTCATCTTTGTCTTCCTTCTTTGATTGTGTAGCATTAGCATAATTTTTCTTACTAGTAGATAAACTCCATTTACCTTTGCCCTTTCGACTAGCTAAGAAAGCTTGATCTCCAACCTACAACAAAATAAAGGCTAACTCCTCAAAATTTAACGCATTGGGATTGCCTTTGATCATCAAAGAAATATTAGAAGCAAAACCCTGATGTGAATGTGGAAGACCATCAAGAACAGTTGCACAGGTGAACTACCTGGCAAAACTTCAATAGCAAAAATCAACTACTCTTTCAAATATCTGATCTTCTTCAATAAATTTTCCATAGAATTTCCTTCATTCATATGCTCACTCTCCAATTGGCTTTGAAGGTAAGCAATACGAGCCTCATTTCTTGCCTAGTACAATGTTGTAAGAGTATCTCAAGCATATTTTGTTGTCTTGTAAGAACGAATATGAGGGATAATGGTATGTTTAATACACAAAGTTAGAAATGCATGTGCTTGTGCATCTCTGCCATCCCAACAAATTTTCTTTGTAGCGAGTGCAATAGGAACCATAGCACAACCAAGAAATTGAAGACCATGATCTTCAACACCATTTGCATCACCTTCAATCATTGTATTTGTAGATGTAGTAGGATGATTTTCAGCACCCTCCACAATATTCCACAACCCATTTGCTACCAATTTATGATGCATCATATATGTCTACAATGGATAATTAGTATCATCCAAGTTATCCTAAGTAGCCAACGTATAGAATACATCATTGCTTTCAGCCATGGTTAGTGACTAAATATCCTAAGAAAAAATTGATTGTATCTCAAAAATTTCAATACAAACACCCTCTTCAAGCCACTTGTATTGGTGAAATAAAACACACACACACACATATAATATATATATATATATATATATATATATATATATATATATATATATATATATATATATATATGTATGTATATATATGTGTGTGTGTGTGTAGCAAAAAAGGATGAAATTTCTTGCATAATCATTGTGATGGAACATTCGAAGGTCAAAAACAAGCTCAAATAAAAATTTTGATCCAATTATGCTAGAAAATTTTTGTGGAACTCTAAGACAGTGATAGGAGGTGTGTCTATGATGTCCAAGATGAAGCAACGGCCTATTTTGATACCAATTGTCAAAGTTTGAGGTCTGTGGAAGCACATGAACAACACAAGAAAGAAGAAGAAGCTTGGACAACAACACAACAAAAAATGTATTACAAAGTGAATTGACAAAAGATAAGTGAACTATAAGGGTAATATGCATATAGGGGAAACAATCTCCTAAAGAGGCAAAGAAACTACCCCGATGGTCCTAGGTGTGTTAACACGTATATCAATAAGACTCTACTTCTGAAATACAATGCCTCTCTCATAATCTCTAGTGTGACCTCAAACTCACATCTTGGTAAATCTGGAATGACTAATGGCAACCTAAGAAAGTAACCACATCCCAAATGATCCCATATTTCAAGGATGGCTTCTTCACTATTATGGAGGGCCTCGAATTCTTTTCTCATGCAATATGATTTGACATTCCTCTTTCTCATGGTGCAAAAAAGTATGTATTCACCTTGCTCTCATAGGTGAGCCGTATGATGTTGCAACCAATGGTTGTTGTTGTTCTTGGCATCACTAAATATTTGGAAACGGTAGAGGTACCAACACCCTTTCACTAGACGACAAAACTATATGCATTGGCTTAGCCTAGTTATACAAAAGATAAAGTTTATTGATCGATTAAATTCAATTGATATATTCATTTTTTACATCTAGTAAGTACTTCAATATAGGCATTTTTATGCTCCAAGTTCAAGCTTTTGATTTTTATCTACTTATTGGTATGCAAAAGATAGAGCGTTGTTAAGTGTTGGCTTTTCATTTAGTGACTATTGAAAGATAAATCTTAATTAGACTAGGTTTCTAAGCTAGTGATCATCAAGGCATATAGCAATGTTAAGCATAGATAAAGAGATCAACTTGAAGCTATTTATGTATCCATTGCTAAATAGGTAAGGGAGATTTTTCATTGGTATTATTCTTAGTTGAAAACTTAAGAATAGTCCAATTGCAAATTGTAGGAGGCATTGTAGGTAATGCTTCCATAACACATGGTTTTCTTAGTGCATATGCATAAGATCCTTGTTGTGGAGCTTTCTTTTTCTAGATTAGCTTTGTATGTCGTGATGGTGGAACTTGTTGAGTGGTTTCTTTCTTGGATTCCCCTTAGGTGGGTTGAATTGCTTGAATTGTTTTTTCCTTCGAGGATTCATCATTGTGAACTTTGTGATGGCCTTAAGGATGGTACTCGATTTGGAAACCCAAATCTGAGTATGATCTTTTTTTGCTTCTTCCAAAGCTCTAGATATCCAATTCTGCCTTGTGAAACAAGCCGAATTGGAATACCTCTTTTTCCTTTGTTCCTTTGGTCTTCCTTGTTGAGACTATTTGGCATTCAAAAGTGATTAAGAAAATCTTCCTTTTACCACCCATATTTATATCACAGATCAAGGTACTCAATTCTCTATATGCTTCCTTTGTTCTTGTACCATCCAGGGGATTTTTAACTTCTTAAGCATTCATATTTATGTCACCTTTGATATCCACATGCTTAATTCCCTTACGTGTAGAGTTCATTTAAGATTCACTCATTAACTACCCTAATGGAATGGTAATCCATTTGTCTTCTATTATTTCGATGAGATGGTTCGTTGCTAGGTTTAAATCTACCGAATGGTCTTAAAGCCAATGTTGTCCTAAGATTATAATATTGTCAAGTTTTTGTATATTGCACATGCCTATCAATGTAGTTTTCATTGATTTTATGGAAACTCGTAGTTTGTATACTAGGGAAAAATATATTACATTACTCATTGCTCCTCTACCAATGAAAATCTTTGAGAGTGCATGAGAACTAAGTCCTAAAGCAGCCCATATGTGTGGTCTTCATCCTATGATTCTTTTGGAAGAGTTCTTGATCATTTACGTGTTTTGTCTAGACTAATCTTCTTGCAATAAAACAGAAATCCTCAAAGGTTAGGGCATTTGGATTACTTATCATCATTAATCAAAGAGTACAAGAAAGACTAGTAACAATTTTGAAGACCATTAAGAAAATTTTACACAAGTGAAATATCAAGCAATATTTCATATTCAAAAATTATTTTTTCTTTTAAATCATTGATCTTTGCTCTATTGAATCCCATCCATTCATATGCTCACTTCCCAATGTTTTTGGAAAGTAAGCAACACGAGTGTCATTTCGTGCCTAGTATAGTATGGTAAGAGTATCACAAGCCCATTGTTTTGTTTGCATAAGTGAATGTGAGGGATAATGGCACATTTGATATACAAATCTATCAATGCATGTGCCTCTACATCTTTTCCATCTTGATGAAGTTGCTTTGCAATAGCTACAATATGAACCACAACAAGAAAAATATGAACCACAAAAAGACTAGGAAACTTAAGATCTTCAACTTCAACACTACCTGCATCACTTATTATCAATGTATTTGTAGGTTTAGGAAGATGTATTTCAATATCCTACACAATATTCCACAAGACTTTTTCTACCAATACATGATGCATCATGTACACCCAAAATGGATAATAAGAACCATTCAACATTTCCTCAACAACCAACATCTGAAATACATCATTGTTTAGCCATGGCTAGCAAATATATATGTTGATGCAAAAAAAATATTTCTATTTCAAAAATTTGAACAGAAATACCCAATCAAGATCCAATAGACCTTTAGCAAACTTCGAGATGCTTATACTTGTGAACTTAGAATTATATCTATGTTTGGCACAAAAGGAAAAAATTTTATGTACAATTATTGTGATAGTGCATTTGGAGACCAAAACGATTTCAAATCAATATTTTGATGCCACATAGTAAAATTTTTATTGATTACTAATGATCTCAAGTATGTGCACCAATTTTAATCCAATTGTGCGATTATGAATGGAATGGAGTCAATGATGCCCTAAAGAAGGTGATGACCTGCTTTGATGATAGTTGTTGGAGTTTGAGGATACTGGAAGCACACAAACAACACAAGGAAGAAGAACAAACTTTGATTATAACAAAACACTGAATGTATTGCCAAGTGAATGTTCAAAGTTAAGTGAATTGTTAGGGTTATAGGCATTTATACAATCCAAGGGAACTAAACATTTTAAGATGAAAAAAAGCATCCGCCAAACCTAGAAGTGTTCACGTACATCACTAGCAAAATGTATAAACTCTCAAAAGTAAATAGGCTATCTCTTAGATGTACAAAAGTGGTAAATTTCTTCTATTTCTCATCATTCTTCAAACCATTGAGGTTATTGGATACTAGGTTATCATAATCAATATGGAAACCAATGGATCCTAAAGCATCATTTGATTCTTTAACCTTCAAGATTAAATCAATTATCTTGTTGCTTGTTGACTTCAGCAAGTCTTTTATTTGATTCTTCAATTGTATTTTAGTACCTTTGTTGGATGTAGAGTAAAGATTCTCTAGGCTTTCGGATACATTCCTGGATGTTACTAAGTATTGTACGTTTCTAATGATTGCATTGCTAATATGTTGTAGGAGCATGAAAATTACTCTCTTATCCCTCTCATTCCAATCTCTAAATTCTCTCAGATGAGCATTGGACACATTATGTCCTAATTAACACCTTGGGTCAATTCCATTTATCGAGCCCATAAATCCTTCCTATGAGAGAACTTGACATCGTAAACATCCATGGTTGATATTTGTCTTTGTCAAGGTTTCCTATCTATGTGAAACTCTATCATTGTATATTGCCTCTACTTTATTATGATTCTCCATAGGTGATCTTGGAATCGTCCATATCTAGCCATACATGGAAGGCCACACTTCTCCATGGGTTTATTTATAGACAAATTTTTTATAAGTCTAAACATTGAGTTGAGCCAGCATACCTCTACCTTGTAATCTCTCATCTAGAGTTTTCTATATCACCATTTTAGACTCTACAATGAGAAGGCATGGTTAGACAATGTCATTCCTAATGTATTTGTGCTTAGTAAAAAAATTTGTTGCCTCCGAGAACCAATGCCTACAACAAATGCTAGTTGAGTACACGCTATCCACATTATGACCAAACCTCATAGAAAAAATAGTCATTTCCACTCCCTCCAAATTTCTTTCTTTTTCATCTAGAAAGAATGAAACAAACTTATTTTTAATGGAGACGTCTTAAGGGGATTTAGGATCCTTAAACCTTTTCTTATACCTATTGTTTTGGAACATTGTAACCATATAAATGAAGATAACATTTTGCCTGCTTCTCTTCAAATTCAAGCCATGATGAGAGTTCTTGGGCACAGAATAGAAAGCTTGTTTACCTCCACTACATGATGGAGCTTCAGGATACGTATAAAAACTGGTCAAAATAATTCATGTCATAGAAATGTTGGAAGTTAGTGATATCAATGGCATCACAAACCAACATAAGTATTTTGAGAAGGGCTCACATTATCTCTTGTTCTAGAATACATTCTCCCCCACAAACACTAATGATGATCACATTCACTACAATAACTAAGTCAAACAAATTAAGAAGTCAGAACTCCATAAGAGTTATAAGGTCGATATTGGGTTGTACATGCACCCTTATCGTCTTCATTACTGACTCTTGTAATGCCCACCTCATTTTGATTGAGGCATGTCTTTTATTATCTAATTATTCACATGTTTTTTGAATAAGTTTTTATCAATAATGAAGTCATACAAATGCTTTGATTCGTAAACATATATATATATATATATATATATATATGTATAATACTCTCATAAGGTTGGGGCTTGCATTTGAATAGATGGTGGTGGTGGAATTCATAAACATGAACATGCAAGGAATAAAAAAATCAAGCACCAAACTTACATGAAGGATATACCTTATAATCAAAGCTTCTTACAATCACCAAGGACTCCGATTGGTCATAATCCCCAACCATGGCACCAAATAGTTGTTGCAAACCTACAAACATGATGTCTCACGAGTATTAAGCATGATGGATCACTTGATCAAGTCAATCTATGTATTTGAACTCTATATATGGCATATGAAGGCACAAACCTAAAGATGGTAAGCAACATAGGAAAAAATCATGATCCTTGCAATGAAACACATAAGAAACAAGTGCAAATTTCCCCTAAGTGCAGAGGGTGTTTTTAGAAATACTCTATAGTCCACCCTCATGTGACCACAAATAATGGACGATGCTCTAGTTATAAGGCCCCCGTTATGAGGAGAAGCCATTGTGAGAGCTCAGACATTTATGGAACCCTACCTTGCAAGTTAGATAAGGTCTATGCATGACCATTCATGGTAATCGATGATCTTTGTGACCCTTGCCATGACGTTAGGTAAGGCACAAACTTCTAGGCCATTGGGTTTCCATTGAAGGCAAAAATAAAGGCTTTGAGTTGCTACATGGTTTCCCCATAGAAGTTTACTAGAGGAGGGGAGGGGGGGAGGGGGAAGGGGGGAACCGAGGGGGGGGGGTAGAGGGAGGTCGTCCCCTTCTATAGAGTCCAAGGGAGCTATCCACCCTGCCAACAGTGTCAAGATGATAGGATTTCTGGTCATGCAGATATTGTCGAAAGTTATATTTTACCAATCTTTTGGTCTCTCTCAAGTATATTTGTCTATATTGAATCCCATTGTAACAGCTACATAAGCATGGTCTATGCAAAGATTTACATTGTGCACTAGCAAACCCTTCATCTAGAGTTGTCTAGATCACCCTCTAAGCTCCTTATTGGGAATGCATGGGTGGACAACACCATCTTTGTAGTTGCGTTCCTCTTTGCAACTTGAGAATTTGAGTTCTTTATCTCTTAGTCTATGTTTTTCTCATCTTACTATTGTTCTCATCTGCTGTCCTACTATTGCTAATAGATGCCACACCCCACTCTCAAGTGCACAGATTGAAGAGAAAAGAGTTCCAAAAGCTCATAGAGTAGAAGCAAGAATTCCTTAGCTTCACATTCACAAAATGAAGCTCAAATTTTACTTGTAAGTCTTACCCATTGTACCCTATATGTTCTAAAGTGGTCTTATACACACTCAAATGTCCACTTAAACTTAGAAATAGACTCGAAGGCTCAAAACACTTCAATTTAAGATCCCCAATATTCAATAAAATTCTAGAAAAGTATCCTAATAATTGAACGGCCTCATGACTCCTCAATGTTGACAAAGTTTGAGTTTATGTCCCTTGAAAATGCAAATAGAAAGTTTTCCATGTAAAATATCAGCTCTTGCGATCCTCCTTCCATTAATTAGCTCCTTGCTTCTAGACTTCTTTTTTATCTCGCTGGTCTTTTTGAGCTCATTATCAAGTTTTTTGTCCTTTGTCTTGATCTTTTTTCGCATCCTTCCAACAACTTGCCGATGTTGCTATTACATGAGACAACAAAAACCAGTATTTATTGTCCTTGTCATATTTAAAAGCTTTACATGTAATATTCTAAATGCGAACAGATAACTACAAATTGTGAACATAGCTCTAAACCTGAGTGTCATTTATTATCACATTTGCAATAGAATACGAATAGCACAAAACTCTCTCTCATTTTATAAGACGTTATATAGTCATCACGTAGCTTTGGCTTCCGACATCAATTCTTTTCAGGTTAGGCTAAACAAGAAAGTTGGTAACATCTTTTCCAAACCACTTGGGTTTAGCAAACCATGAAGATTCCAATTGACGCAACAACAAGAGACACCACCCAAACAAAGCGTTAAGTGCTGAGCTATCAAGCTCAAAACATGATGTTACAAGATCAAATTTCTTTACTTTTTTTTCTTTCCATCTTCGATATGAGTGATGGATATGAAAATAGGCACAAATGATATTTCACTTCGGCCTCATAATAATTCACCTATTGCGTTCGTATTATGCATCCTCTTTTCTACATTGCAATATATAATACTCTCCTTTCCACAACTAAAACAAGAACGTTTTCAAGCACCCATCTCTACCTATATATGTTTGCACACCTCTCTCTCTCTCTCTCTCTCTCTCTCTCTCTCTCTCTCTCTCTCTCTCTCTCTCTCTCTCTCTCTCTCTCTCTCTCTCTCTCTCTCTCTCTCTCTCTCACACACACACACACAAAAGGTATTCCCCTCTTCTTTCTTGTGTATGGGGTTAAGGGCCCTTTGTGGACTCAACACGCAAAATCGAGTTGCTCCTTGTAAGTGCCATCGGCAAACTAAAGATGACATATTTGGAGGCCTTTTCCAAGGATTCAAGTGAACTTCTATCTGATCATTGTTAACATAAAATCCCATCACTAAGTTTAGTTAACCTTTGACTGGTACCCTTCCTCTCATAAGACAATACCCCCAACATTGGCATGCTTGACTCTTTGTACAAGATAACAATGAACTTAGTCTGCTTAATCATCTCATGTGCAATCAAATCACATATACAAACGATTTGTATGTGAAACTTCTTTCTCCACCACCAGAATTATGGTCGATCCCACTTCACATCAGATAAAGAATCGCACCAGATAAGATGACGGCCAACTCAAAGAGAACGAAAAATGAAGAAGGCTACAAACTTCCAATGAGAAACAAGCATTCAACTAAGGTGAACCACATTCTATCACAGTCGAGTATATTCAATGGCATTGTTTTCCGACAGAACTCGTTTCTGAAGTTTCATTGCTCCGATGAACTTTGAGGATAGGTGCGGTTGCATCTGATGGCACAATGATGCCACCGAGAATATAATATACGCATTCATTCCCGCTTATGTATAGACAACCGGTAGCATAATGGTAATCTTGGAAAATATGTGAAGCTGACACAACTTCAAAGCGTCTTGCTTTCAAATCCCCTCACACAAGAGCTGATGTCTGAGAGTTGCTCAATAGAGCTTCCAAAGACGCTGAATGGTAAAATTTGTTTGATGACATTGTAGAGTATAATAAACCAAAATTCATTTGATTCCAATCGTATCCTGTAAGGCCAACTTGACCCTTATAAAGGGACTTCTGTTCAATTAGTTTAAATAATGTACTCGGTTCTACGGCAGTCCACTACAAACAGAAGAACATAAACGGCCTCTTTCAGCCCTTCCCCCCGGAAATATTGGTGGCCACGAATCACTGTATATACAGAGTCTAAGGTTAAAAAATGAAAACATAGGATTCCATGTCAAGAAACTTGTGCGCGGGGGTGGGCCTCATTATCAACTAGAAAATTATAAAAATGATAAATAAAAAAACAGATCAAAGAGAACATAAAGGTGGACATATGATTCGCCAGCAGATTCGTATTATCCACCTGACGTTACATCGAAATGACCTCTTGCTCAGTGTTCTGCTTAGACCAAGGGAAGGATTATGGACAGACTGCAGTTGTTTCTTCCGCATCTTCCTCTGTATCTGACTGATCTTGAAACAGCGTTTGCAATGCAGGTACGAATTCTGGCACCACGGGTAGGTCTGCTAAGTTCACACTCATCATGTCGAAAGCAAAGCATGTCCTATCATGGAAGCGGTTATCAAATGCCGGGATTTTTGGATATCTCTGGCTAAAATGAGTTAAGAAAATGCGATATACTCCTGCATGAACACCGACTTGAATGGCTTCCTTCGTGATGCTGTGGTTTTTCTTCACTGCATCAGCAATCAGGGCATCATCGAATGTCGCCTGATCCATTGAGGAAAAGCACAGAGAAGTTAGCTTCTATCAGTAAATAACCAAAATAATGAGCATCAAAGATAAATCCAATCACAACACTGCATCTTCGTTGCTGTTACATGAATAGCTTTATGTTGCAAGTCATACTTGCTAAGTAAGCGAAAGCTTTAACTCTTCCAACATCACACCGATTATAAGACGCCAGCTTCATAATAATCGCAAGTCACGTCATAGACCATCTCTACAATACAAAGAGCCCGAAAGCTCTGCTCGAAACAACGTAAGCCTACATATAAGAAAATAAAAGATCCAAAAGCACCTCTCGAACAGAGAATTTTTACGGATACTTCGAATTCAAACACAATCAACCAAAGGCATGGCTCTTCTTACCATGTCACATGAATTTAAATTCATTTCTCGATTCTGTAGTCAAATCAAAGTTAGCCATCTTCTAATTAATTTGGCTCAAGAGTAGGAGTTAACCTAGTCTTCTATGCGTTGTAAATAGATTCGATACATCCATAGATTTACTTCTTATCAACAAAAGGAATTGCAAAGCAACAAGACTCACCTCGTGGATTAGGATAGTTGCCCCTTGAGCAGCATCAACAAGGGCTTGACAGGGTCTGGTATCACCAGAAAAAACAAGCTTCCAACCTGGTTTGCGTGCATTCTCAGTGATTCTTCGATCTTCAGCTTCAAGCACAACACCAAATGCATGAAGGCAGTGTATAACTGGGACACTGATCAAGTCCTTCAGCCCTAGCAGACTCAGCACACTCCTCAATCTCCTTCTTCCCTCCATGTCAATACCACGACTAATATGATAGCCAGGCAGATTCCAAATATGTTGCATCCTATTCCTCTCTCCCGTTCGTAAAGAACCATGAATTAGACTTCCTCTCCTGTATTCGCCACCCCGTACATTTCCATTATCTGCACATTTTTTAGCCTCTAACGTAGTCTGACTACAATCCAAAAACTCCATCATAAGGTCCTCAATCTTTCCATACGAGTCCAAGAATGACTTGAGTAACTTAGGCCCAACAACAAGCAGTGGGTCATATATGGAACATCTTTCTAATAACTCTTTCCGTGCAGAAAGAATTCTTCCTAATCCTAAAAAGTGGTCTGCGTGCATATGTGAAATCCATATGCATTTCAGACCCATAAGCACATTATCTGCACCTTCGGCACCATATCTGTTAAGAGACATCCAAGTTGGAAAAGCTAAATGAATAAATAGTACATGCAGTTGGAGTTCGTTATTTCACAGATGCAAACAAACCTTCGCTTAAGCTGAGCAAAAGTTCCCTCTCCACAGTCTAATAATAGTCCTCCTCTCTCAAACAGATGGATGTAAATTCCTGTAACATTGCGATGTTTAGATGGTTGTGAAGACCCTGTTCCAAGGAACACTACCTCCATTTCTTCGCGAGAGACATCATGGAGGCATGCTGGCAGACATTTCTCGCCCCTCGTACCTGCGAATACATTCCTTATGTTCGTAACTGCCAATTATGAAAGATTCAATCCAACAAAGTACTTTCATCATTCACATACCTCTATCCAGCAAGCTTGAAATGAACTTTCCTTCTGACCACCTTTTCCAAATTTCTTGTGCCATCTCTTGAGCTTTCATTACATCAGTAGCCATTTCTTTTTGAAATGCAGCACTATCAAAACCTTCTAACACTTCAGATGTATCAAGACCAAGATCTGCGAGAGGCCTCAATCTATACTGCAAGACGCAAGAACTGAATCAATAATGCTTCAACGATGTATACTTCTTGAACCATACAAACCTGCCCCCAAAAAAGGATGCAAAGCACACGAGTTTATTAATTTTTAACCAAACTGAATTCGAGGCTATTCAGACCATGCAAGCATATCACACAGTTTAATCAGTATCATAAGTGAGCATAGGTTTTCCCTTCTTCCTCTACTTTTAGATAAATATTTCTTGTTTATCATCAATAAATATTGCTTCTGGGATGAATTCTCCAAGAATCCTAAACCATTCCTTTTGTTTGCATGTAACTTATGCATAAGATCTTGCATGTCTTATATTGACAAAAATCCAGAATGTCCACAGATTGATTATATTTTGATTCTGACTATTCTGATGCTGACCTTCAAAACAGACTGACCTAGAAATCAAATTGCATTAGAAATTTGTAATACATGCATGTGTATGTGGGTGTGCATGCACGTGTTTGCGCAGATGGCTGTGTCTATGTGTGAATGTGAATTGATGGAGCATCATGCGATATTGCTATTGCTCTATATGATGCATCTTCTACAAAACAAAATGCTCAATTTTTTGGAATGGGCAACCATGAAATGATCAAGAATGAAAAGGATGAATCAAATTACTGATACCAATGAGCTGACCCAAACTACTAAAATTTTAATATGGTAGCTTGGTTAACTAAGGAAAAGCCATTCATTATTTTTGTTGTGTGCTCAAATATTGCAGAATAGATCACAACAAAAAAGTCTCCTGGACTGGCCTTAGGGCCATCCCAACCGAGTATCTACCTTTAGCAGGCATTCAGGCTCTATTAGTTCCTAGTAGGTGCTTGGCGGTGCAACCCTCTTTGTGTGGGATTCGAGGGGTCCCATGGGTGCTATGTCCTTCACTGTTGTACTTTCTAATTAATTCAAGCTATCAGGAAAAGTAGATTGCAAGATTGAACTTCCTTTTAAAAAAAAAAAGAAGTATTCGCCGGATACTACAACACCCAACTACCACCATCATTGCCCAACAAGGGGTACAAAATTGATACTAAATAGACACCTTAGACCCTAAAACCCTCCCCCTCCCCGCCTCCCCCTCTCTCTGTCTCTCTCACCACCAGCTCTCACACAAAGAGGGGTGACTCTTCAGCAAGCCAAGACCTCTCATGCACAGCTTTCATAGACACCAGATTGCAGATATCCAGGTTTGTTACCGTCGAGCCACGGGCCGAGATGATGGTCGATCCTGCTGGAGTCATCTAGGAAGGCCTAACACCACCTCAACCTATGTATCACATACTATACCCGCACATGAGCATTGGATGGAGATGGTCAGTCACTTAGATGCACTCTCTTATTTGTACTACCCTCTTGCATATAGGCTACCAAAGAGATAGCACTCCCTTTTTTCCCCGCTCTCATGGATTCTCCACACATGCACGTTATGGAAACTCTGATTTTCCTTGTATTAGCATAAGTTTTTATTTTCAGCTGTCTTTCTGATTGACAAAGACATAACCTATGTACATTGATTCTGTCTTATAGGTCCAGTCGGGCCCATTGGAATGTTGTAGTGTGATAGGCCCAATAAATCAATCACAGGTGAAATCCAAAATCTTCCAACACTTAACCTAAGAACATTATACACCTTAACTTGATCAACTGAGAGATAAGAAGACAATTATGAATGTGGAGCAGCTCAATGCTACTACACACACTTATAATGAAAAATGTCAACTACAATGTGTGTATGATACAAACAGTGATTGTAGGGTGAATTTAAAGTTCTAATTACAAAATTAAGTGAAAAGTGTCTAAGACATGTAAAATCTGAGTGACTACATGCAAAAAAAAAGGATAAAGACCATTCCGAATTGTCAAAACAACAAACCCTCAACAAAAATTATGTCTCGTCCAATTTGTAAACGCCACAACTCTCCAGAATCAACATGCACACATGTATGAAGAAGGACAAAGGTTGGCTCTCTCCAAACTCCTTCAAATCTGCATATACGCCTCGCTCCTCCTTGAGTCTTCCTTGAGTCTTCCTTGAGTAATCTAGATTGATTGATAAGAGGGGCTTATGGACATCTTCTTATATGGTATAAGGCTAGGGACCAAGAAAGCACACACATCCCAAAAAAACCGTTGCGCCTAAGGGAAAAGCATATCCAAAAATCGCAAAAGCATATATGTATACTTTTATGGAGGTACCCAAGGTTTTGGGGCCAAAAGCTTGCTTTTTGGTGAAAAACAACCTTAAAAACATGTTGAAAAGCAAGTGAAAACAAATTAGGGTTTGGCTTTTGAGGATCAATTTGAAACCAAATGGTAGAGTGTTATATATCATTAGAAAGCTCTCAAAGATACTTTCGAATGGATCAATAACATTTTTACCCATTTTTTACCAAATTTTGGTGAAGTTCTAACATAACAATTGTTGGAATATTGCAACTTTGGGACATTCTAACATTGTTTTCCAACAATCCCCCCCTCAACGACATAATGGCATAAGGTTCAACTGCCTATATAACTTCTTATGTATGTCTCTGGATAATGGTTTGGTTAAAATGTCTTCAACATTCTCACTTGTAGGTTCATAAGATAGCTCCATATGCTTTTTGGATACTTATTCCCTAATGTAATTGTTTTGTCCTAACATGTCAAACAAGATTCCTTGCATAGCTATAGCACTTTGATTATTTGAAAATATTTGCATTGCTAGATGAACATGAACATCAAGGCAGCTTAAAATCTTTTGTAATCAAACTTCTTAAAGTGTAGTTGCATATGATGCTCTATACTCTACTTCACTTGACGAGGTGGCTAGAGTTGGTTGTTTCTTGGATAGCCATGAGATGACGCAATCTCCAATATAGAAACAATAACCGATACTTCTTCTTGTGTCTTTGTCACCTACCCAATTTGAATCTGAAAAACCTTTAAGTAGAATAGCATAATTTGAAGTTCCCTTCAAATATCTGAATATCCTCTTAACTTCTTTTCAATGAATCTTGAGTGGTTTGTACGTGAACCTTGATACTAAAGAAACTGCAAATTGGATGTTTGGTCCTATATTACATAGATCAAGCATCCAACTCCTTGACTATACAAAGTGGCATCAAAAAGTTCCCATTCTGCATCTTCCTATGATGACACATTAACATCCATAGGTGTTTGCATAGGTTTACAGTTTGTCATTTCAAATATGTCATAGTTTCTCAATGTATTTTTGTTGTATCACATAGATACTGTCATTCCTGAATTTGAACTCAATGCCTAAGTAGTAGAGCAGTAACTTAAGGTCATTAACATCAAATGTCTGCTTAAGTTGTGTTGAACTATCTCGAAAGTCATCTTCTATGCCCCTTGGTACTAGTGGAGGATGCCTTAACCTGGAGAGATTATCATCGATAACATGCTCCCTTTCGCTCCTTTGCACAATGTCAAAATCCAAATCTTGGAATAGGAGCATCCATCCCCATACTCTACCTGCTACCTACGGTTTGTTAAGCAAATACTTAAAGCTTGATGATCAATTCTTACAGTGAGTGTTATGTCTAAGAGGTAATGCTTGAACCTTTTTCAAAGCAAAAACTATTAGAGAGGCTAGCTTAATCGTTGGTTGGTCCAACTTCTGTGTGGTGTTCAGTTGAACATATATTGTTCCCACAACAATGAGACTAGCATCTACATGCACATGGAAGGTAGTAGACCAATCTAGAGAGACCACTAGAAAGGAAAACTTTTACTGTTCAACCTAGAGAGACTGCATCCAATCTTTGCATACATGTGAGTAAACTCTCTATGGTAACTAGTGTGACCTAGAAAGCTTTGCACTTATTTAGTGCTTACTAGTCTAGGTAATCTCATAATGCAAAGAATCTTATCTAGGTCTAGAGCCATGCCTTGAACACATACCATGTGGCCAAGAAGAGTTCGTTGCATCACCAAGAAATAGCACTTGTTGGGGTTGAGTTTGAGGCTAGTTTCCCTATTGTGCTAAAACACTTATTCCAACTGTTTTAGGTGTTCTGGAACATTCGCCATTGGTGTAGTGCATGCTACTCTTGAAAAAACCCAATAACCATCCATGAAAATGCAAATAAAGGATACCAAATATGAGATACATGGTCAAATTAAAAGTAGACGACACATTGCATAATCCAAATGCCATCTTCGTGTAGCTATACGTTCCCCACAGGGTGATGAATATTGTATTTGGCTGGTTTCCCAGATAGATAGCTAATTAGTTATAGCTCCTAACTCATCCATAAAGTTGTATAGTGTGTGACTAGTCAAATCTTCTATGACTTGCTCAGAGAAAGGGATGGGAAACCCATCAAGTACTATTCCCTGAATTAGAGCACGCAAATCCACACAAACCCTTATTTTGTTGGATTGCTTCTTCAAGGTTATGAACATCAACAATAGCCATTCTGAATCTTCCATTGACACGATAATCCCCACTGCTTCCATCGTTTGTATCTCGCTTTTGACTACTTCAACATGCCTTGGGGTTAATCAACAGATCTTAGCTCAAATAAGTCTAGTATCCTTGACTAAAGGGATAGTATAAGTGCATAATTGTTTAGGAACTCCTGTAAGGTCTTTGAAACTCCATGCAAATACATCATTGAAAGTATACATAAAGGATGTAATCTCTTTGAGCAAGAGTGGGTAGTCGCATAACCAAGTGGCAAGAAGAAGGTGCTTGGCATTTTCTTCTTCTCCCATATTAATCTCTTTGACTGGTTCCCAATTGATTAGTTCACTATATGCCTTTCTTTCTACGAACATTTCATTGGTGAAGGTTGGGCGTCACCGATTCTTATAGTC
This sequence comes from Ceratopteris richardii, assembly GCA_020310875.1. Lineage (NCBI taxonomy): Eukaryota > Viridiplantae > Streptophyta > Polypodiopsida > Polypodiales > Pteridaceae > Ceratopteris > Ceratopteris richardii. Next base: position 142,254,165 of record CM035436.1, read on the forward strand.
TCTTTCTTTTCCTATATCCAACCAAGTGGATTTTTTTCCATGGAAAATATAGAATCGATGTTAGAAATTTCTACCTAGTGATCCTCAAGGAGTTTAGTAGTCTTGTTGTCCTCTACAAGTGTTGCCTTCCCCCGTCATCCGTCCTCAACGAGCTCTCCTGAGATGAAAGATTCAATTGTGGTCCCTTCTTCTTACGTAACTTCTACTGCCACACAAGGAAAGCTTTTCACTTCATCCATTCCTTCCATTAGGTCATCTAAATCTTCCATTAACATGATATCGGTGTTGTTATTGAGCCCTTTGATTTTTACTATAGAGGATAGAGTGTGCTAGAGCTTGTTGTTCACAATCTAGACTGTTTTCGGATTGACAATAGCCCACTCACTCACCCAAGTAGTTGTAGATGTTAACCAAGAAGGCACTGGGGTTGCCTCGGTAGAGGATAGAGGCACAGAGTTTTCAATCGCCCAAGAAGAGATTAGAGGGATCGTGTACAAGCCTTGTAGATAGAATCCTCTAAGAAAGTACCACATTGTTCCTTTTCTCGAACTTCCTGAGGAGAAGAAGTTTGTTTTCTGCCTTTAGGCGGGGCCTTGGGCAAGGCAACGCCACTTTTGCACATCAATCACTTTATTCTTACTTGCATCTTTTGAATTTTGTAGGTCACCTATCTTCTCCTTGTTTGCTTCCTTTTACTTTTGAGCTCGAGTCACAACTCTAGGTAGTTCCTTGAGTTAAAAGTTCGATTAATATTTTTAAATTTTAATTTTGATTTTACTTATAATTTATGCATTATCAAATATTTACTTGTTGAGGGCTTGTCCTATTTTTTAAATTTGCACAATAAATGTAAATTGGCCTTGCAAAAGACTCCACGCTCAAGTTGTGCAACACTCAAGCGATTTCTCAACTTGATGTGCACTAATGCAAATGTACTCAAGTTACGCTCATCAACGCTCGTAGATGACTCCTACAAAATAGAATATCTTGTACGACAAAACTTTTTCAAGAGACTAAAATACAAAAATATAACAATATATTATAAAGAAATAATTTTAATAAATTCAAATTACATTAGAGAGAACTCTCAATGCATGATGCAAAACGTGTGGATGCCCATATCCATAAGTATTCCACCTTTTGTTGTGAATTCCAAAGGTAGAGAAGTGGAATGTGGGCATAGGAGATCCGGATGTTTCCCATATAAAATGAAAAATATGCATCAAAAGCTACCCGAGCATCCGGATCCATGATGCACTCTATATACATGTCCATGTAATGAAGACAAACTTCTGACCACAAATTAGGACTCTTAAAGTATGGATGTAACAGAGCTTTGAATCCATGAATGGGACATGATAAGAACTCCCATCATGAAACCACAAGACTCAAAAGATGACTTGTGTTACAAGTTTGAATTAATAAAGTTAGAAAACTAATAAAATTTTAGACATAAAAAGAAATATGATTAAAAAATAATAATAATACCTAGAGCTCAATAAAGTGGATATAGGAGCAATGGGGTCGCATGTGTCTATGTAAATGGTACACCAAGCCAAGCATCGATCCCTCCATGTCAACCACTTGAAGAGCAATGTGTATACAAGCAAGGACAAAGATAAGATTTTATATCTCTACACAGAAGCCCATGTCTAAATACTTTGTGCTACGCTACGCATACTTCGCACTCTCCAGCCGACCTATCGACATCGCAATCTCCTATCTATCATCCTTATATGCAAGGAGTCAATGGACTCGTGAAGGCTCTATGATCACATAGAATATGTATCCAAAATGTGTGTCGAAAATGAGAACCAACTCCTTTTCACTATTGCTACAAGAAATGCTAAGTGCATGATGGTTCTTACATATGAATGTAATGATATGCTTAGCTTCACTCATAATAAGGGAGACTCATGGGAGTTTATCTCTGTCCTCAAATATTAAATCTATGAAATGTGCAATGCAAAGGGTCCAAACTATAGACGGATACTTGATCTCTACTAATTCTTCCATTCTTCTTCAATTAAACTCATTTTCTGTAATAACATGGACTACATTTTCACATCCAACCTCTTCTATGGCACTCTTAATGTGCTCATAGATGAATTCCCTTGTGATCAATGTGCCTACAGTGCTACAATCTAGTGCACGGGGAAAATAAATACCAATACATCAAAAGATCATTATATTCATATTGTGGTGATGTCTCATATCACTCCAATCATCAGTTAATATAGAGCATCTATATGTCTTCCACCCTAATTTTATAGGTTGCATAAGCACCTCTATCCTCTTCTTCTCCTCAATAAGCATAGACCCATGCAATCTATTATAGTGAACACCATACCAATCATCACATTGCCCCACTTGTGCAATGGCCTTCACCATCCTCTTACACATATCTGTAAGAACTACAGTGAAATAGAGAATGAATTTCAAAATGCAATGCTCTATTTCAACCTCGGCAACTTTTTGTAACTACCTTTGTAGTCGCACATATATAAGTATGAAGTGATACCTATCTAGGAAGAGTCTCTGACTCTTCCTCACTTTCATTCTGAAATACCTCTTTTTCTTGAAGTCCTACTAGGCTCCACCGCAATCTTCTCTAACATGTCTAGTGAGGATGTTGCAAGCTCACGATGACTGGCTACAAGATTTGTTTGTGCAACATTATGTTCTTTTTGCACACGTTCTGCAATGTTATGAGGAACCTCTAAACATGCACCGATCCCCATACCACCTAATCTTGACATGGCGTATGAGACGAGTCATCTTGGTAGAACATGTCTTACGACAATGCTTGCACACTCATCTTCTCGTGCAAAAACCAAAGCCCCTAGTGTTTGCACAAGGTATAGCTTGTGGTATGAGCATATGAAAGAGAAGAAACCGCGAGACATGCTGATAATCTCAAGGAATTGGCCCCTAAGGATAATGGATTCCTTTCTACAATATACTTGAAACATAAAATCCATACTAAAATGGTCATGGTGAATAGTAGATAGATCATAGTAGATAGTGGAGTGTGCTATGCATCATGCATGTGAGCACGACACCTACACATGTGACGTCACACATGTATGTGACGTCATATAATTTCGTACGACACCTACGCATGTGACGTCATATAATTTCGTACGAACTTTTTTAGAAACAAATGTTTCAAAGCCTTTCAAGGCCTCAAACAGCTCGTTCATTTCATATGCTCTCGGGTTTCTCCAACTTCCAATCTTCTCTGTGCTACACATCCCATTCTCAAGCCCTCTTTTGCTCTCTCTAAGCCCTTCTCTTGTAGTTCAGCCTTGGCCCTTCTCTAACCACAATGGTGAGAGACAAGCACAAGGCATTTCATCTCCATTGTGTTGGTGTGGAGAAAGACACAAAGAAGTTCAACTCCCATCATTGGACTTGCAAATATTATGGCAAGCAATACACAAGTGGGGCTACAAGGCTACTTCAACACCTATATAAGCTTGGCGGACAAGTTGAGCAATGCAAGGACATCCCCGACCATATTGCATTCGAGATTAGGCAAAAAATGTTTGGCTCTCCTCGCACATTACCTACATCGGTAAGAGGATATGCAAACCACCCTTCTCGTGCATCGGTCTCTACTTCTTCAGATGAAGGGAGTCACATTTTCAAGAGTCAAATATTGGTTCATCATCACAATCACCAACACAAAGGAATTCACAATCACATATAAAGCAAAGTGGATTAGGGCAAGCTTCCCAGTATGTAAGATCCTCTCTCACATGGATCAAGGAGAAACAAAAGATCGCCAACATAAAGATTACAAGAACGATAATTATGGAAAATCTCTCATTTAATCTTTCTAATTCAAACCAATGAAAGACTATGGTGAAAGCAATAAGTGAAGTGGATCCATGTCAAGGATGGAGTGGACCTAGCTACTCCGATATGCGGACAACCAAAATTGATGAGAAGAAGAAGAGGATAGATCTCTCACTTGCTCTTATGCGTGAGAAATGGTCTAGGTATGGATGCACTATCCTCTCCGATAGATGGAGAGAGAGAGAGAGAGAGAAAAAAAAACAGAGTGATAATTAATATTCTTGTATCATGCCCTATTGGTATTTTTTTCCTACATATCGTTGAGGTTGGAAAGAATGAAAAGAAGACAACCGGAGTTTTCATATATCGACATATCAAGAAGGCCATCGAAGAAGTTGGAAATTTTAATTTTATTTGTATATGTTTTATAAATTTTGAGATTTAGCATTTATCTAAAATTCTAAATATTAATTTTTGAATTTTATGCATAGATGGGTCCATTAAAAGTAGTGCAAGTTGTCACCAACAATGCAAGCAACTGTGGGTATATGGGGCAACTTTTGGAGGGTGACTATCCACATAATGTGTGGACTCGATGTGCAACTCAGTGTCTTGATTTGCTCATGGAGGATATTAGAAAGCTATCATGGGTAAAAGCTTGCATACTACAAGCCTCGAGCATAGTTATATTTCTCACACACAAAGTGTAAGTGTTAGCTATGTTTAGAGAGCATAGTAAGCTTGAAATAAAGAAGCCTAGACCACACTTTTTGCATACATGTGCATTGTTCTTTCAAGGTTGCTTGAAGTCAAAGTGTCTCTAAGACAAACGGTGGTATCTACCTTTTGGAGCGAGTGGGATGAGAGCTCATTGAAGCAATCAAAAAGCATACAAAGGCTATATCATGAAAGCTTTAGGGATCGTGTGAAGGCTAATTTAAGTGTGATCACACCCATTTACAAAGTTCTACGCATGACGGATTGCGAGGGTGCTACTCTAGGTCTTCTCATCCATATCATGAGAAGAGTTGTACAAGAGGTAAGGGAATGCACTCTAGTCATTGAGGACCAAAGAGGTGAAGTATTTGAGGTAAGATACTTTGACAAATTATGATTTATGATTTCTCAATTATATCACACATCATAAATGTATTTGTATTTGGTATTTATGTGCAAATTGCAATGTGCATGCAATGATGCATGCATGATGTAATCATGCATGCATTTATGTGCCATAAATCATGATGTTATTTTAATTTTTATTTCATTCTTATTTTTAATATGTACTCTCTTTTTTTTTATAATTAGATAACAATGAGAAGATGGACATGGATGCATCCACCTATCCATGGGTTTGTGGGTTTATTGCATCCAACTTTCAAAAGCCCCCAATTATATGATGATGTTGAGTTATTATGGGACCGGCTTCAATATATGTCATATATAGTTCTCATACATCTACATAATGACATGTTGGAGCACATAAATTGCTATATCGATGAGAGGGAAAATCCTTCTTTTCTTTCCTCTACATGTTGCGATAAAGAGTCAATAATAAAACCACTTTTTTGGTGGCAAAATTTTGGTTTTTCATTCACTACTTTATGCACATATGCTCTCAAGGTGTTATCTCAAGATTGCTCATCCAGTGCACGTGAGATGAATTGGAGTGCTTTTCCTCTCATCCATACAAAGGTCAGAAATAGACTTAGTCCTCAACAAATGGATAAATTCATATATTGTTATACCAATTTAAGGATGTTGCAAAATATCCCTAACATGGAGACTCTCAAACAAGTAGATTTGCATAAAATTTCAGATTTCAATGTTGTAGCATCATTCATGTATGTACTTTTTCATGACATGTGCTAATTCATGATTTTATTCTCTTTTTTCTTTAGGTGAATGTGGACACATTTTGTCCTTCCATGAGAGAGACTCCTCTTCCATCTATGCCTCAAGATGATGAAAGCTTCTTTTTATCGAACTATATAGTGCTCTATAGATGTAAGGCAAACAAGAAGCCATGTCAGAAGAGGAAGGTAAGAGGAGTCCGCAGTCGTGGGAAGGGGTTGATTATTCGGCATGCATCGATCACTTCACATGGGGATGGAGCTAGCGCTAGTCAAGCACTGGCTACTACATATATGAGGAGGAAGGGGAGGAGGACATTATTGAAGAGCCGCTTTCCCCTCGTTTTGATGATGAGGGAAATCTTGTCCATGATCCTAACACTCCACCATCATCTACTAATGAGATGACAACACTTGATTCTCTTGATGATTATGATGATAGTGATGTTGATGAGATGGAGGATGTGGATGATGAATGATCATTGTTTATCATTATTCATGTGACATTTTGATTAGAGTTTTGGACTTATCACTTTATTGACATTATGATGATTGATGTATACTATCATTATGATGTTTTTCATTGGCTTTTGACTTGTGGACTTCTGACTTCTGACTTGTGACTTGTCATTTATGATTTATGATTTATCATTTATCATTTATCTATGTATTCTTGGTAATGATTCATGAATCATGATGATCATGTTTGATGCAAGGTGGTTAGGTGCGTTCGGTTCAGTGCGTTCGGTGCTTTTAAGGTGCGAGGACCGAATCTTACATCCCAGTTAAGGTGCGTAAGGTTCGTTTAGGGTTTGTTAGGTGCATTTAAGGTACCCTTACCTTACTTTTCCGTTGGGGAAAGGTATGTAAGGTGCATTGCATTACAAAATCATAATATATACTAGTGTTTAGTATATGCAAGCTGTCACCCGTGGTGTAAAAATTTAAATCATGTTGCTATGGTACTCGTTATGTGTGATTGACAATTGTTGATATCATTTGTCACTTTGTGTGTAACATGTATCATTGTGTGTGTCACATATGTCCTCCAAACGTATGTGATCATTGATGTATGATGCATGTGTATGTGTGTTTGATCGGAAGCTATTGACATCATTTGTCACTCTATGTGTGTGTGTGTGACCGATACCAGTGGCATGGGTGTGGCATGTGTCATGTATATGACATGCACGATGTGCATGTGACATGTGTGACCACTAACTATGTGTGACATGTCTGACCACTTACATGTGTGGCGAAACATGCTCACAAAATGCTTTGCTCTGAGGAAACATACTAGCAAATGACGACAATACAAGATGGCATATGCATGTGAACCAAAGTACCCTAAAGGTTAAGTGTGGAGTTTGTCAACAAACCAAGAAGCCTAAACGCACCAATTGAACTTTATAGACGAACTGAATCTACTCATAAGGTTCGGTTCGAACAGAACCGAATGGAACCTTTCAGGGATAAGGTTCGAGAACCGCATCAACCGTGGTTTGATGTGACTTGAAGTTGGATTTTGGTATCATGTATGTACTATGATGATTGATCATTGATGATTGATGTATGAAATTTGAATCATGATGTATGATGTGACATTTTAATTTGTAATTCTTGATTCTTGATTAGCCTTTAAAGCTTATTGAAATTTGACATGTGATGAATGAAACTTGACAGAATGGTTTTTGTTTTTAATAATGTTACATCATACATCCAATTTCGTGATAAGACAGCGATATCCCATATGATTAAAAGTAGCTATAAATGATGTTTCTAACCTTTATTTTGATGCATTTTATCCATAAACATAATGTTTATCATGTTAAAAGATAAAATATATAATTTTTAGCCCCCAAAAAAAAAAAAAAAACTTACCTTATGAATGTATGAATACCATATGGGAAGCCCCAAATCTTAGGGTACGTACTACGTATTATACTAATATGTACCGTACATATCATACAAATTGTACCTTACTAACTATGGATGTGTGACATGCCGTATATATATTACATACATACGTATTATATGCATGCATGAATACATACGTACATGCATGCATACATACATACATACATACATACATACATACATACATACATACATACATGCATACATACATGCATACATACCTCCATACATACATACATGCATGCATACATACCTCCATACATACATACATATACATACATACATACATACATGTATAGTTGTTTACTGACGCGTCAAAAACCCTTTCCTGACGTTACTGATGCATATATCTAACACATTACTGACGTGCCTCTTGCAAGTAAAATCTATACATACTTTCAGGGCTCATTTTCTGGTTACTGGATCTGATATGAGCTTTGCAAGAGCAATTTTTTCAGTTTACTTTGTGTGTGTAAGGTCTGATGCTCATGAGTCATAGATATTCTCTGAGATGCTGTCTGCTGAATCCAGACTGCCTTTTCTCGCACAACAGCCCCTCTCAGCCCCAAGTTCCAAGTTTCCAACTATAAGGACCTCGGAGGGTCCACAAAATGACTGCTTGCAGGCTGCAAATGTACAATCAAAGACATGACATTGCACAGAACTCTTCTTCCAGTAAACTGATCTGTCAAGTGATTTATTTCCAAAATCATGCACACATCTTATGTGTGCATATAGACACCTGTATGCATATATTCACATGGATGATGGAAAGCATAGATGCATAAGCATAGCCAAAGATGCTTGTGTGTAAATTCGTGCATACACATGCAGAATTATGCAATCATGAAGACATCTAGGCCTTCAAGTAAATTTACAAAGGTTTGCTGCACTGTAACACCACTTTTCAGTACTCATTGCAATTTAGAATGTAGGCTGTGTATGCTCTCATTAAGTAGTAAGGTCAACTACAGTCTTCTGGAGATTGGAAAATTCTGGAATGCATGCATGGCTGCCAGCTGGTTGTGCTCTAGAAAGGAATCACATGGCATGCCTTGCCATGCTTGGAAACATGAATGTAGCAAGTATTTAAAGCTATAGAATGAACCACTATGCTACACTCTATAGCCTACAGTGCATACATGATATGGTAACAGCCATACATTAATGATTTATTCATAGGTTTCTATCGACCATGCTGTCCATTGCCATCTTTCAATGAAGGTTGCATTGTGCAACTTGTAGGTTTTTAAAACTTCAATGAATCTCCATTGTGATCATGAGCAACCTATGATGTAAGTTGTTATTCATCATTGATGACTCGTCATTGTAGTTTACAACTTTGATCTTATGATCTATTATGATTTATGGTACATGTTCTTTTATAACTTTATCTTTAGTTTCATCCCTTTATTATGTTTCTTCATGCCTACTATATACTATATATATTCATGCCTACTATATGTTTCTTTGTCAACAATTTAGGCAACGTCAGAAACGTTTTACCCGGACCCGTCCGACAATACAAATACAAATACAAATACTACATGAACATGTACATGTATGTATGTTCATAACTAATAGATAAAATGTAGCAGTAGGAAAGTAAAGTTCAGGTACCTCAATAAGGATTTCTATTTCGAACATGCATTTGCATACTAGAATTCTGTTTATTCTTACCCCAAAATTACTTCTCCTTCATAAACATACTTAGGAGCTTTGTGTACTCAAATTCAAAAATAAAAAATCAACAATCACCTTCAAATAAGCCACACGAATGAATACACCAACATCATATGTGAGTTCAACAGACGATTATGTTTTGCCTTTAAAATCATTTTCTATAGACTGAATGAATAACAACCCCTTGTGTTCATCTGAGATAGAACTCTACTTCTACACGACAGAACAATAATATTTTCCTAACCTTCAGTAGATTCTTGCCAATAGCCATTCGACTGTTCACTGCAGGCTGCAATCACAGCATAAAAATATTTTAGTCTGTCTCCTTCAAATCTCATTCGCTCCAACCCTCCCTCATTTCTGCCCTAACTGCCCTATCCCTTCTAGCCCCTGGTGCATCCCACAATGCTCTATGAGAAGCCATTTACACAAGGTAAAGCTCACTCAACATTCTGAAATTTATGAAAGGCATGGCTACCCAAAATACATGATGAGCTTCCCTCATCCAACCATTCTATACTGTATCAAAGAAACTGCTGTATTTATTAAAAGTCTCACAGATATTGTAGCTCTTATCAACGTAGCCAGTTCTCCTATATATATGATGCTTCTGCAAGAATTAGCTGAATCCAATGTCTTCTTTAGTAAAAACTCTACTTCCCCTCACATATTAATATGCAGCTTTTGAACAGCCAGTTATGGCATCTAAAGCCTATGGAAGAATCAGCACAAAACTAGCATAGATAATCTTCAAGAGACAAGAGGTGTACAAAAAATCATGATCTGCTCAGCTTAGCGTTCATTTTTCCCAGCTGTTTACATTCTGCAATTCAACCATTACAAATGCTGGCAAGCATGTCCTTGGACTTTATGATGCTAAATAAAATATGGCAGCCTCTAACCTTCTGAGTTTCATCATTCACCTCCACAGATGGAAAAAACCAAGGACAAACCATATTAAGCCTTGATCTAAGCTTTACACTAGATGTCAAGGTTGGTTCACCCAGCACGCTCCTGTGTAAACCATAACTCTCTCTCTCTCTCTCTCTCTCTCTCTCTCTCTCTCTCTCTCTCTCTCATCTCTCTCTCTCTCTCTCTCTCTCTCTCTCTCTCTCTCTCTCTCTCTCTCTCTCTCTCTCTCTCTCTCTCTCTCTCTCTCTCTCTCTCTCTCTCTCTCTCTCTCTCTCTCTCTCTCTCTCTCTCTCTCTCTCTCTCTCTCATCTCTCTCTCTCTCTCTCTCTCTCTCTCTCTCTCTCTCTCTCTCTCTCTCTCTCTCTCTCTCTCTCTCTCTCTCTCTCTCTCTCTCTCTCTCTCTCTCTCTCTCTCCCTCTCTCTCTCTCTCTCCCTCTCTCTCTCCCTCTCTCTCTCCCTCTCTCTCCCCCCCTCTCTCCCCCCCTCCCTCCCCCCCTCCCTCCCTCCCTCCCTCCCTCCCTCCCTCCCTCCCTCCCTCCCTCCCTCCCTCCCTCCCTCCCTCCCTCCCTCCCTCCCTCCCTCTCTCTCTCTCTCTCTCTCTCTCTCTCTCTCTCTCTCTCTCTCTCTCTCTCTCTCTCTCTCTCTCTCTCTCTCTCTCTCTCTCTCTCTCTCTCTCTCTCTCTCTCTCTCTCTCTCTCTCTCGCATTTTGTTTGCAGATGTAGCGCATATGATGACATTAGAGGCAGATACGAGACTCTGTTTACAGGGCAGCCCACCCTCCGAGAGATCATGGGCTCTAGAGATCAGCGACAGCTCGGGCGATTCTTACTAGAGATTCAGAGTGACAGAGATTCTCTCCTCCAGCCTCCTGCAGCTTCCCAGACACGAGGGAGACAGAGTCAGCTCACTGACTTCTTCATTGCACGACGTGCAGCAGCCCTCCGCCCCTTAGCTCACACATCGAGAGGGGTGACTCTTCAGAAGGCTCAGACCTCTCGAGCTAGGAGACGACCCTGTGCTATAGGATATCGGGCCCTCAGACTTCACAGACACCAGATCGCAGACATCCAGGCTCGTGACCATCGCGCCATGGAGGAGAGACGATCCCGGATGATGGCAGATCCCGCTGCAGCCATCGGGGTGGCCTTGACTCCACCTCCACCCATGTACCACATCTTACACCCGCTCACTAGTACAGGATGGAGCTAGTTAGTCGTTCAGATGCATTATCATGCTTGTACTACCCTTTTGCATATAGGCTATAGATATAGCACTCCATTCACCGTTCCCCCCCCCCCTCCCACTTTCATGGGTATCTCTACATGCATACTACAGAGATCTATATCAGCCTTGCCATCTTTTTTTCAGTACTTTTATCTTTTCCGATTGACAGAAGATACGCCCATGTACATTGATTTGTCTCATAGGCCAAGTTCGGCCTCCTAATAGACGTAAAAACACTTTCTTTCTCTCTCTCTCTCTCTCTCTCTCTCTCTCTCTCTCTCTCTCTCTCTCTCTCTCTCTCTCTCTCTCTCTCTCTCTCTCTCTCTCTCTCTCTCTCTCTCTCTCTCTCTCTCTCTCTCTCTCTCTCTCTCTCTCTCTCTCTCTCTCTCTCTCTCTCTCTCTCTCTCTCTCTCTCTCTCTCTCTCTCTCTCTCTCTCTCTCTCTCTCTCTCTCTCTCTCTCTCTCTCTCTCTCTCTCTCTCTCTCTCTCTCTCTCTCTCTCTCTCTCTCTCTCTCTCTCTCTCTCTCTCTCTCTCTCTCCCCTCTCTCCCCCTCTCCCCCCCCCCTCTCTCCATCGTGCCTCTTTCACAGCAGCTGGAGGACATAGAGGTAGTGGACTCCTACATCTACCTAGGTGTCACCTTCTCGGGAAGCACAGGGGTATTCTCCATGGCACAGGCCGCGAGAGATAGATTGACGCGAGGCTATGCGGCACTTGCAGGATTGGAGAGACGCTGCTTTCAGACACATTTTCAGGAGCCCCGGACTAAGGGGTGGCTCTTTGACACTCTAGTGACACCCGCATTGATGTACGCAGCGGCAGTATGGGCACCAGGGATCACAGAGGCGATGTGGGCGCGGATTGAGAGGCCCCAGGTCACCATGATCTCACCCTTGCTGCGCAGCAAGCCCTCCGTTCCACATGACATTATACGAGCTGAGCTTGGCACAACACCGATGCTAGTGGATGCCCTCTTCCAGTTGGTGACCTTTATTCTGAGAGTCAGAGAGCTCCCCACCAGCAGACTCACCAAGCTTGCATTTGAGAGCTCTAGACATTTGGCAGAGACAGGGCATGAGAGAGTATGGTATGCACAGACTTACCGATGGTTAGCAGACCATGGCATGAGCATTACAAATCTCCCCCCTTTTCAGTATGACCTCTCATCCCCCCCCCCATTACCCTCTCTCGTTCGGAGAGGAATAGGATCATCCGTCAGGACCTACTACAGATACACGTCAGGGAGACATGGATAGCACCATGGGAGAATCTTCCTACAAAGAGGCAACACTACAGAGAGCACTTCCTGACTGACTGTGACTGTGGATGGTTTCATTCAAAGACCACGATACATGGATACATATATGGCACCAGCTGAGAGAGTGGCCATTGGGCAGCTCAGAGTATCATCACACCAGCTCGAGATTGAGGTTGGGCGAGCCACACATACCCCGAGGGGTGAGAGATTATGCAGGATATGTAGAGACGAGGTGGAGGACGAGGAGCACTAGACATGTAGATGCAAGGCATATGAGGACATCAGAAACCGCTACCCACAGCTCTTCACGGGGCCCAGAGAGATCAGGGCTTTATTGGGGACAGAGGACCAGCGCCCTCTAGGTCGTTTCCTAGTAGAGCTCCACCACCGCCGTGCATCACTCCTCCAGCAGCACATGGAGATACACCAGGCCCCCCCCCCCCCCCCCTCAGACTTATATTACAGATTTTTTCAGACCCACAGCCACTCGAGGACCAAGCTCGATGCGGGGGGTCACATTACAGAGAGCAGAGGAGCTTAGACGACAGCGTCGACGACCGAGACCCCCTGTCCGGAGAGCCCGTCCACATCAGAGACAGATTCAGGCGATTCACACACGCCATGACATGGAGATACGGAGACGTCAGCAACGCACCCCTATCGATTTGGACACTCAGAGCATTTTGAGGATCGCCATGATGCCTTACCCACCGATGCATTACATCCTACACCCATTCCAGGCATTTAGTGGGTTGTGATACCATTGAGCCTCCCCTCCCTATGCATATCATATTTGTATCTCACCCATTGAGCATATAGAGTGCATACCCATAGCACCCCACACCCTTGATGCCAGTTACTATCCACTCTTATACCCGTTTGCAGTACTCACACTTTATTTTCCTTTTGGGATCACAGTGGATTGGATCATACTGATGTATATGTTTTGTCTCATAGGCCGATTTTGGCCTCTAATAGACGTTAAAAAGTCTTTCTTTCTTTCTTTCTTTCTCTCTCTCTCTCTCTCTCTCTCTCTCTCTCTCTCTCTCTCTCTCTCTCTCTCTCTCTCTCTCTCTCTCTCTCTCTCTCTCTCTCTCTCTCTCTGCTATTTTACATCTTTCATTTTCAATACCACTTCCTTTGGTACTCAAATTTTGTATCAGATTCACCAGTTTTGTAACTTTTGGTCTCATAGGTCATTTTGGCCTTCTGAAGACGAATGTGACTCCGAGATAGACTCACACGCGGATATGCAGCTTTAGCCATGTTAGAGCGGAGATGTCACCAAGCACACTTCCAGGAGCCCCGCACGAAGGGCTGGCTATTTGACACACTGGTCAGACCAGCTATGATGTATGCTGCGACGGTTTGGGCCCCAGGTCTCACAGTCACCCAGTGGAGTGCGATCGAGAGGCCACAGGTACGTATGATCTCGCGATTATTTCGTGGGAAACAGTCGGTGCCACATGACATCATCAGGGCAAAGCTAGCTGCACCACCCATGGCAGTAGAGGCACTATTCCAGACTATCTGCTTTATTCAGAGGATTAGGGACCTCCCTACAGATAGACTCACACACAGAGCTCTTGAGGCATCTATACAGATATCAGAGTTAGGATATGAGAGAGCTTGGTACACTCAGGTTAGAGTCTGGTTTGATAGTCATGGACTTGATATGGACAGATTGCCGCCTTTTCAGTATGACCCAGACTCACCTCACATCCACCTCTCTCGTCGTGAGAGGAATGTTGTGCTCAGACAGGATCTCTGGCAGCTCTACATTAGTCAGACATGGCACACACCACACATGGGATCGAGACTATCGCACTATCGAGACCAGTTCCTAGACATACTAGCTGATGGTTTCATCCAGCGACCACGCTACATGGATACTCACATGCCTCATAGCTTGAGGGTAGCGATTGGCCAGCTGAGAGTCTCATCACACCGACTCGAGATTGAGACGGGCAGAGCCGTAGACATTCCCAGAGAGGAGCGGATATGCAGAGTATGCAGAGTAGAGATGGAGGATGAGGAGCACTTTGTATGCAGATGTAGCGCATATGATGGCATCAGAGGCAGATACGAGACTCTGTTTGCAGGGCAGCCCACCCTCCGAGAGATCATGGACTCTAGAGACCAGCGACAGCTCGGGCGACTCTTACTAGAGATACAGAGTCACAGAGATTCCCTACTCCAGCCTACTGTAGCACTCCATACAGGAGGGAGACAGAGTGAGCTCACTGACTTCTTTATTCCACGACGTGCTGCAGCCCTCCCCCCCTCATCCCACATACCGAGCGGGGTGACTCTTCAGCAGGCTCAGATATCTCGAGCTAGGAGACGACCCCGTGATATAGGATATCGAGCCCCGAGACTTCACCGACACCAGATTGCGGAGATCCAGGCTTGTGACCATCGCGCCATGGAGGAGAGACGATCCCAGATGATGGCCGATCCCGTTGCAGCCATCAGGGTGGCCCTGACTCCACCTCCACCTATGTATCACATATTACATCCCACCCCCTAGCACAGGATGGAGCTAGTTAGTCGTCTTAGATGCATTCTCATGGTTGTTGTACTACCCTTTTGCATATAGACTATCATAGATATCGCACTCCATACACCCCCCACCACTTTCATGGGTATCCCCACATGCACACTACGGAGATCTATATCAGCTTAACCAGTTTCTTTTCAGCACTTTTATCTTTTCTGATTGACAGAAGATACACCCATGTACATCGATTTGTCTCATAGGCCGAGTTCGGCCTCCTAATAGACGTAAAAACACTTTCTTTCTTTCTTTCTCTCTCTCTCTCTCTCTCTCTCTCTCTCTCTCTCTCTCTCTCTCTCTCTCTCTCTCTCTCTCTCTCTCTCTCTCTCTCTCTCTCTCTCTCTCTCTCTCTCTCTCTCTCTCTCTCTCTCTCTCTCTCTCTCTCTCTCTCTCTCTCTCTCTCTCTCTCTCTCTCTCTCTCCTCTCTCTCTCTCTCTCTCTCTCTCTCTCTCTCTCTCTCTCTCTCTCTCTCTCTCTCTCTCTCTCTCTCTCTCTCTCTCTCTCTCTCTCTCCCCCCCCCTCTCTCCATCGTGCCTCTTTCACAGAGGCTGGAGGACATAGAGGTAGTGGACTCCTACATCTACCTAGGTGTCACCTTCTCGGGAAGCACAGGGGTATTCTCCATGGCACAGGCCGCGAGAGATAGATTGACGCGAGGCTATGCGGCACTTGCAGGATTGGAGAGACGCTGCTTTCAGACACATTTTCAGGAGCCCCGGACTAAGGGGTGGCTCTTTGACACTCTAGTGACACCCGCATTGATGTACGCAGCGGCAGTATGGGCACCAGGGATCACAGAGGCGATGTGGGCGCGGATTGAAAGGCCCCAGGTCACCATGATCTCACCCTTGCTGCGCAGCAAGCCCTCCGTTCCACATGACATTATACGAGCTGAGCTTGGCACAACACCGATGCTAGTGGATGCCCTCTTCCAGTTGGTGACCTTTATTCTGAGAGTCAGAGAGCTCCCCACCAGCAGACTCACCAAGCTTGCATTTGAGAGCTCTAGACATTTGGCAGAGACAGGGCATGAGAGAGTATGGTATGCACAGACTTACCGATGGTTAGCAGACCATGGCATGAGCATTACAAATCTCCCCCCTTTTCAGTATGACCTCTCATCCCCCCCCCCCCATTACCCTCTCTCGTTCGGAGAGGAATAGGATCATCCGTCAGGACCTACTACAGATACACGTCAGGGAGACATGGATAGCACCATGGGAGAATCTTCCTACAAAGAGGCAACACTACAGAGAGCACTTCCTGACTGACTGTGACTGTGGATGGTTTCATTCAGAGACCACGATACATGGTTACATATATGGCACCAGCTGAGAGAGTGGCCATTGGGCAGCTCAGAGTATCATCACACCAGCTCGAGATTGAGGTTGGGCGAGCCACACATACCCCGAGGGGTGAGAGATTATGCAGGATATGTAGAGACGAGGTGGAGGACGAGGAGCACTAGACATGTAGATGCAAGGCATATGAGGACATCAGAAACCGCTACCCACAGCTCTTCACGGGGCCCAGAGAGATCAGGGCTTTATTGGGGACAGAGGACCAACGCCCTCTAGGTCGTTTCCTAGTAGAGCTCCACCACCGCCGTGCATCACTCCTCCAGTAGCACATGGAGATACACCAGGCCCCCCCCCCCTCAGACTTATATTACAGATTTTTTCAGACCCACAGCCACTCGAGGACCCAGCTCGATGCGGGGGGTCACATTACAGAGAGCAGAGGAGCTTAGACGACAGCGTCGACAACCGAGACCCCCTGTCCGGAGAGCCCGTCCACATCAGAGAGAGATTCAGGCGATTCACACACGCCATGACATGGAGATACGGAGACGTCAGCAACGCACCCCTATCGATTTGGACACTCAGAGCATTTTGAGGATCGCCATGATGCCTTACCCACCGATGCATTACATCCTACACCCATTCCAGGCATTTAGTGGGTTGTGATACCATTGAGCCTCCCCTCTCTATGCATATCATATTTGTATCTCACCCATTGAGCATATAGAGTGCATACCCATAGCACCCCACACCCTTGATGCCAGTTACTATCCACTCCTTTTATACCCGTTTGCAGTACTCACACTTTATTTTCCTTTTGGGATCACAGTGGATTGGATCATACTGATGTATATGTTTTGTCTCATAGGCCGATTTTGGCCTCTAATAGACGTTAAAAAGTCTTTCTTTCTTTCTTTCTTTCTCTCTCTCTCTCTCTCTCTCTCTCTCTCTCTCTCTCTCTCTCTCTCTCTCTCTCTCTCTCTCTCTCTCTCTCTCTCTCTCTCTCTCTCTCTCTCTCTCTCTGCTATTTTACATCTTTCATTTTCAATACCACTTCCTTTGGTACTCAAATTTTGTATCAGATTCACCAGTTTTGTAACTTTTGGTCTCATAGGTCATTTTGGCCTTCTGAAGACGTAAATATATCATTTCATTTCATTTCTCTCTCTCTCTCTCTCTCTCTCTCTCTCTCTCTCTCTCTCTCTCTCTCTCTCTCTCTCTCTCTCTCTCTCTCTCTCTCTCTCTCTCTCTCTCTCTCTCTCTCTCTCTCTCTCTCTCTCTCTCTCTCTCTCTCTCTCTCTCTCTCTCTCTCTCTCTCTCTCTCTCTCTCTCTCTCTCTCTCTCTCTCTCTCCATCGTGCCTCTTTCATAGGAGCTGGAGGACAGATAGAGGTAGTGGACTCCTACATCTACCTAGGTGTCACCTTCTCGGGCAGCACAGGGGTATTCTCCATGGCACAGGCCGCGAGAGATAGATTGACGCGAGGCTATGCGGCACTTGCAGGATTGGAGAGACGCTGCTTTCAGACACATTTTCAGGAGCCCCGGACTAAGGGGTGGCTCTTTGACACTCTAGTGACACCCGCATTGATGTACGCAGTGGCAGTATGGGCACCAGGGATCACAGAGGCGATGTGGGCGCGGATTGAGAGGCCCCAGGTCACCATGATCTCACCCTTGCTGCGCAGCAAGCCCTCCGTTCCACATGACATTATACGAGCTGAGCTTGGCACAACACCGATGCTAGTGGATGCCCTCTTCCAGTTGGTGACCTTTATTCTGAGAGTCAGAGAGCTCCCCACCAGCAGACTCACCAGGCTTGCATTTGAGAGCTCTAGACATTTGGCAGAGACAGGGCATGAGAGAGTATGGTATGCACAGACTTACCGATGGTTAGCAGACCATGGCATGAGCATTACAGATCTCCCCCCTTTTCAGTATGACCTCTCATCCCCCCCCATTACCCTCTCTCGTTCGGAGAGGAATAGGATCATCCATCGGCACCTACTACAGATACACGTCGGGGAGACATGGATAGCACCACGGGAGCCTCTTCCCACAAAGAGGCAACACTACAGAGAGCACTTCCTGACTGTGACAGCGGATGGTTTCATTCAGAGACCACGATACATGGAAACATATATGGCACCAGCTGAGAGAGTGGCCATTGGGCAGCTCTGAGTATCATCACACCCGCTCGAGATTGACGTTGGGCGAGCCACACATACCTCGAGGGATGAGAGATTATGCAGGATATGTCGAGAGGAGGAGGTGGACGAGGAGCACTACACATGTAGATGCCAGGCATATGAGGACATCAAAGACCGCTACCCACAACTCTTCAGGGGGCCCAGAGAGATCAGGGCTTTGGGGACAGAGGACCAGCGCCCTCTAGGTCGTTTCCTAGTAGAGCTCCAGCGCCGCCGTGCATCACTCCTCCAGCAGCAAATGGAGATACACCTGCCCCCCCCCCCCAGACTTATATTACAGATTTTTACAGACCCACAGCAACTCCAGGACCCAGCAAGATGCGGGGTGTCACATTACAGAAAGCAGAGGAGCTTAGACGACAGCGTCGACGACCGAGACCCCAACTCCGGAGAGCCAATCCACATCAGAGAGAGATTCAGGCGATTCACGCATGCCATGACATGGAGATACAGAGACGTCAGCAGCGCACCCCTATCGATTTGGACGCTCAAAGCATTTTGAGGATCGCCATGATGCCTTACCCACCGATGCATTATATCCTACACCCACTCCACGCATTTAGTTGGTTATGATACCATTGAGCCTCCCCTCCCTATGCATATCATATTTGTATCTCACCCATTGAGCATATAGAGTGCATACCCATAGCACCCCACACCCTTGATGCCAGTTACTATCCACTCCTTTTATACCCGTTTTCGGTACTCACACTTTATTTTCCTTTTGGGATCACAGTGGATTGGATCATAGTGATGTATATGTTTTGTCTCATAGGCCGATTTTGGCCTCTAATAGACGTTAAAAAGTCTCTCTCTCTCTCTCTCTCTCTCTCTCTCTCTCTCTCTCTCTCTCTCTCTCTCTCTCTCTCTCTCTCTCTCTCTCTCTCTCTCTCTCTCTCTCTCTCTCTCTCTCTCTCTCTCTCTCTCTCTCTCTCTCTCTCTCTCTCTCTCTCTCTCTCTTCCAGGTTAGAGCGGAGATGTCACCAGGCACACTTCCAGGAGCCCCGCACAAAGGGGTGGCTATTTGACACACTAGTGAGACCAGCTATGATGTATGCTTCGACAGTTTGGGCACCAGGCCTCACAGTCACCCAGTGGAGTGCGATCGAGAGGCCACAAGTACGTATGATCTCGCGACTATTTCGCCGGAAACAGTCAGTGCCACATGACATTATCAGGGCAGAGCTAGCTGCACCACCCATGGTAGTAGATGCACTATTCCAGACTATCTCCTTTATTCAGAGGGTGAGGGAGCTCCCTACAGAAAAACTCACACACAGAGCTTTTGAGGCATCTATACAGATATCAGAGTCTGGATATGAGAGAGCTTGGTACACTCAGATTAGAGCGTGGTTTGATAGTCATGGACTTGATATGGATAGATTGCCACCTTTTCAGTTTGACCCAGACTCACCTCACATCCACCTCTCACGTCATGAGAGGAATCTTGTGCTCAGCAAGGACCTTTGGAAGCTCTACATTAGTCAGACATGGCATACACCACACATGGGATCAAGACTATCGCACTATCGAGACCAATTCTTGGACATACTAGCAGATGGTTTCATCCAGCGACCACGCTACATGGATACCTACATGCCTCATAGCTCTAGGGTAGCTATTGGCCAGTTGAGGGTCTCATCACACCGACTAGAGATTGAGATAGGCATAGCCACAGACATTCCCAGAGAGGAGCGGTTATGCAGGATATGCAGAGTAGAGATGGAGGATGAGGAGCACTTTGTTTGCAGATGTAGCGCATATGATGACATTAGAGACAGATACGAGACTCTATTTACAGGGCAGCCCACCCTCCGAGAGATCATGGGCTCTAGAGATCAGCGACACCTCAGGTGATTCTTACTAGAGATTCAGAGTCACAGAGATTCTCTCCTCCAGCCTACTGCAGCCTACTGCAGCTACCCAGACACGAGGGAGACAGAGTCAGCTCACTGAGTTCTTCATTGCACGACATGCAGTAGCCCTCCCCCCTTAGCTCACACATCGAGAGCGGTGACTCTTCAGCAGGCTCAGACCTCTCGAGCTAGGAGACGACCCCGTGCTATAGGATATCGGGCCCTCAGACTTCACAGACACCAGATTGCAGACATTAAGGCTCGTGACCATCGCGCCATGGAGGAGAGACGATCCCAGATGATGGCGGATCCCGCTGCAGCCATCAGGGCGGCCTTGACTCCACCTCCACCCATGTACCACATATTACACCCGCCCACTAGTACAGGATGGAGCTAGTTAGTCATTCAGATGCATTATCATGCTTGTACTACCCTTTTGCATATAGGCTTCAATCACCATCCCCCCCTCCCACTTTCATGGGTATCTCTACATGCATGCTACACAAATCTATATCAGCCTTGCCAGCTTTTTTTTCAGCACTTTTATCTTTTTCCGATTGACAGAAGAAACACCCGTGTACATTGATTTGTCTCATAGGCCGAGTTCGGCCTCCTAATAGACGTAAAAACACTTTCTTTCTTTCTCTCTTTCTTTCTTTCTCTCTCTCTGCCCACCACGGCGCCACCTTCCGTCAAAACCCTAGACTCGGCCGCCATCTGTCTCTGCCCGCCACGGCGCCACTTGCCGTCGAAACCCTAGACTCGGCCGCCATCTTTCTCTGCCCGCCACTACGCCACCTGTTGTCGCCCAGCTTCACGAGTGAAGGTCTTCCCCGTCACCCCCAGATCTGCCGTCGCCCAGTTTCACGAGTGCAGATCTGCCCCGTCTCCCTCAGATCTGCTGTTAGGGTTCCCTTCTTTTTTAGGGTTCGAAAATCGAAAACTCATGGAATAGACGTAAAGCTAAGTTGAAGTCTTGAGTTAAGTCACTGCCATGGAAGTAGAGTGTCCTTGCCCCATGCCATGGAAGTAGAGTGTCCCTGCCCCGGACCAATAACTGTTGCGTTAAGTCACTTCCATGGAAGTAGAGTGTCCTTGCCCCATGCCATGGAAGTAGAGTGTCCCTGCCCCGGACCAATGACTGCTGCGTTAAGTCACTGCCATGGAAGGAGTGTCCTTGCCCCATGCCATGGAAGTAGAGTGTCCCTGCCCCGAACCAATAACTGTTGCCCCGGACCAATAACTGTTGCCTGCAGTTATTAGCCACTCCCACCCTTGCTCCATCGTGCATCGGGCGCGCTCCCGTCTTCATTGCAAGTCTTTGGGCTCAGCACCCTGAGCATTTTTCTATCTTCGAACACCATGAGTGCTACGGCTAAGAAGGACGATTTGAAAAAAATGGAGGACAAACCAACCATAGCTATCAAAGAAAACAAGAAGATGGTGGACTCCACTATCACGACCATCATCAACCGCCTCTCAAAGCTAGAGAAAGAAGTAGAAACATATCATAAGGAGAGGGAAACATGGAAGAAAGAGAAGGAAGAGTGGGAGAGTGAGAGAAAGAAAGAGAAAGAAGAATGGGCAAAGGAGAGGGCAAACATGAAAGAGGAATTTGAGCTCCTCAAAGCTTCAATGGTCTCCCTCACACCCGAAGAGGGAGAGATTAATATGAACAAGACAGAAGCTCTAAAAGAAGAACTCACCAAAGCTTTGACCACGAGCATGGAAAACAAGTTAGAAGCTACCAAAGAAGGCTGGATCGGCATAGTGAAGAAGAACATCAAAAAACAAGCCAAAGAGGAAGCACAAAAGGAAGAAGCCTTTATCATGCACACCACCATTGAGGAAGAAAAGATGAGACATACCCATCGTCTCAATGTACGCATCACGGGCATTGCAGAAAAAGAAAGCTCTACCCCCAAGTTTGATGGAAAGACACTATGCAAGCTACTCGGCTACAAAGAGGATTCCCTCCCATTCATCAAATCCTAGAGAACGGGACGAGACACCACAAAAAAGAGAGCTCTCATTCTACACTTCCCTTCCGAGGATGTAAGATCTACTTTCCTACGCAAGAGGGTGATTTTGAGAGCACTTGATGGCCCCCCCATCTACCTTGATGATGATCTCACATCCATGCAGGTAGCACACCGTCGTGCATGCATGCCAAGAGTACACCAAGCTCGCAAAGAAGGAAAGAAGGCTTCATACAGAGATGGTCGTGTCATCATTGATGGCAAGGCAATCCCAAAGGGATTCGCGAAATGTGAGACACTCGACGAGATACATCTTGCAGTTTGGAACTGCAATGGAGATCTATGGACACATCCAGAGAGGTTGGAAGAGGTGCGCAAAGGCAAAGACATCATTATGCTCACGGAGACACATGAGAGGCCGGACCGGAGCCTACCTCGAGTCCACGGTTTCCAGTGGGAGTCCACATATTGAGAGTGTACACGTCAGCACACCACCAGAGGGTCAGGAGGAGTAGCCATACGATTCAGAGACACTAGCTCGCGGTTCGCTATTATAGATCGAGAGGACTCACCATACACTTGCTTGTCGGAAGAGATTACAGAGTACTCTACATTAGGGGAAGTCTTCCTTATGGGAGACTTCAATGCAAGGTCAGGCAATGATCAGTGTGAGATATTTGATCCGGAAGGCCCATAGATACTACATACCATAGAGGATGAGTCTACAGCTCGAGCTTCAGCTTACTCTACACACTCATTATGGCACCCACTTACTTAGACTAGGCTCTCGACATAATCTCGTTATCTATAACGGGATGGCTCAGTGACCTACCTCAGGAGGATTGACATGCATACCAGACTCAGTCACAGATGGTGGGGAAGTACAGTAGATTACATCATGGGATCCAGAGAGGCCATCCACCTACTTACCTCATTCACCATCCCACCCATACCCATTGGGGCCGATCACACATACCTCACTCTCTCCCTCAAGGGAGACACCCCTATACGCACACCCGTAGCACGCATCCCACACACCACCATCCACTTCACACACGAGCTATCTCACATATATGCGGCTCAAGTCGAGAAGGGTCTTCTCTTGCTTCATCCTGACACTCCACTGTCCCTACTCACCTCACAAATAGCATCAGTTCTTCAGACATCAGCCATCATCTCCTTCTCACACACCATCCATTCTGATCACACACATCCTCCCGGGACTGTGCCACAACATCGCTGGTATGATGAGGAATGCAGAGATCTTTATCGCCGACTACGAGCTCAGCGAGCATTGGGAGAGATCACAGACAGAGAGAGAGAGGCCAAGGGACGGATGAAGACTCTCACACGTCGAAAGAGGCGAGCCTTTGAGGAGGCGCAGGAGCTTGAGCTATATCATCTCTTTATGAGTATGGACAGTGCTTCAGCATGGCGTACCCTACGAGAGCCACGCCAGACCACACCTATTGGGGACCTACACACATGGCATGATTATGCTAAGAGATTATATGAGGTACCTGGGAAGCCTCCCATTCCTCAGCCACTTGAGCCTCGCCCTACTAGTTCTTCTCTCTTCACAACAAAGATAGTTGAGAGGGCCATAGGACGACTGTGACATGGACGTTCGAGAGACCACACGGGATTGCATAGCGAGCATCTTATATATGTAGCCTCCACAATAGCCCCGTTGATTGCACATGTCTTCAACCGGGCTATAGGGGAGGGCTTCCCAGAGGAGTGGACTAGGCACACCATTGTGCCTATCCACAAGTCTGGTGACACCTTGGACTCAGGGAACTACAAGACTATCATGATTGGCCACAACATGGCCAAACTATACGGTGCCATACTTGAGCCAAAGCTCAGCTCATATGCAGAGACTGAGGGGCTACGAGCACGAGGCCAGGCAGGTTTTCGACGAGCTTTCTCTACTATTGATCACATCTTCATTTTGTGTTGCCTCATTGATGGGGCAAGGGATGATTTGGGCTATCTATGCACTCTATGAGCAGGTGACTCGGAGGGTACAGTGTCCACGAGGTATGTCTGAGGCCATTGCTAGCACCATCAGTGTTAAGCAAGGCTGCCCACTCTCTCTGACTCTATTTGGTCTCTATATCGACGAGATTGAGGACTACATTCTCCGAGCCGGAGGAGAGGGTGCAGACCTCGAAGGTACACATGTCCACATTTTATTATATGCCAATGACATTGTCTTGATTTCAGAGTCACCCGAGGGATTACAGCACCACCTGGATGCCCTGGATGAGTTTTGTACACAGAGGGGCTTGACAGTAAACCTTGGAAAGACCAAGGTCATGATCTTCCAGACCTCCCC
This sequence comes from Ceratopteris richardii, assembly GCA_020310875.1. NCBI lineage: Eukaryota > Viridiplantae > Streptophyta > Polypodiopsida > Polypodiales > Pteridaceae > Ceratopteris > Ceratopteris richardii. The sequence continues at coordinate 142,279,057 of CM035436.1, forward strand.
CATGGTGAGGAATGGAGCAGGATTCACAGCTAGCGGTGGACAGATTCAGGTGGTCACTTCCTATGTCTACCTCGGAGTCACATTCACGAGCTTGTCGGACCCCTTCAGCATGAGACAGGAAGCCACCGATAGACTCACACGAGGATATGCAGCTTTAGCCATGTTAGAGCAGAGATATCACCAGGCACACTTCCGGGAGCCCCGCACGAAGGGGTGGCTATTTGACACACTAATCAGACCAGCTATGATGTATGCTTCGACCGTTTGGGCCCAAGGCCTCACACCCACCCAGTGGAGTGCGATCGAGAGGCCACAGGTACGTATGATCTCGCGATTATTTCGCGGGAAACAATCGGTACCCCATGACATCATCAGGGCAGAGCTAGCTGCACCACCCATGGTAGTAGATGCACTATTTCAGACTATCTGCTTTATTCAGAGGACGAGGGAGCTCCCTACAGACAGACTCACACACAGAGCTTTTGAGGCATCTATACAGATATCAGAGTCGGGATATGAGAGAGCTTGGTACACTCACGTTAGAGTCTGGTTTGATAGTCATGAAAGATTGCCGCCTTTTCAATATGACCCTGACTCACCTCACATCCACCTCTCTCGTCGTGAGAGGAATGTTGTGCTCGACAAGATCTCTGGCAGCTCTACATTAGTCGGACATGGCACACACCACACATGGGATCGAGACTATCACACTACTGAGACCATTTCTTAGACATACTAGCGGACGGTTTCATCCAGCGACCACGCTACATGGATACTTACATGCCTCATAGCTCGAGGGTAGTGATTGGCCAGTTGAGAGTCTCGTCACACCGACTAGAGATTGAGACAGGCACAGCCGCAAACATTCCTAGAGAGGAGCGGATATGCAGGGTATGCAGAGTAGAGATGGAGGATGAGGAGCACTTTGTATGCAGATGTAGTGCATATGATGGCATCATAGGCAGATACGAGACTCTGTTTACCAGGCAGCCCACCCTCCGAGAGATCATGGACACTAAAGACCAGCGACAGCTCGGGCGCTTCTTACTAGAGGTACAGAGTCACAGAGATTCCCTACTCCAACCTACTGTAGCAGCCCATACAGGAGGGAGACAGTCAGCTCACTGACTTCTTTATTCCACGACGTGCTGCAGCCCTCCCCCCCTCAGCCCACACACCGAGAGGGGTGACTCTTCAGCAGGCTCAGACTCCTCGAGCTAGGAGACGACCCCGTGCTATAGGATATCGGGCCCCGAGACTTCGCAGACACCAAATTGCGGAGATTCAGGCTCGTGACCATCGCGACATGGAGGAGAGACGATCCCAGATGATGGCTGATCCTGCTACAGCCATTAGGGTGGCCCTGACTCCACCTCCACCTATGTATCACATCTTACACCCGCCCACTTGCACACGATGGAGCTAGCAGATGCATTCTCATGCTTATTGTACTACTCCTTTTGCATATAGACTATCATAGATATCGCACTCCATACACCCCCCCACTTTCATGGGTATCTCCACATGCATACTACAGAGATGTATATCAGCTTGACCAGTTTTTTTTTCAGCACTTTTACCTTTATCTTTTCTGATTGACAGAAGATACACCCATGTACATCGTTTTGTCTCATAGGCCGAGTTCCGCCTCTTAATAGACGTAAAAACACTTTCTTTCTTTCTTTCTTTCTTTCTTTCTCTCTCTCTCTCTCTCTCTCTCTCTCTCTCTCTCTCTCTCTCTCTCTCTCTCTTTCTCTCTCTATTTTCACATGTCAGATAAGATAAGATAGCTGTCATGAAGCAAGCAAAGTCACTACAAGGTACTAAAGTATGGATAGCGGATGAACTCACCCCACTCCAACTTAAAAATCGACCAGCAGAGTTAACTAAAGTCAGAGAAGCCAAGAAGAATGGAAAGTGGGCAGTATACAGAGGCGGTCAAGCTATTATCAGAGATTTCCATACCCATACCACATAGGAAGAAACAGCTATCTCCCTCATTTGTAATATATATTGATGTAATTTTGAAACTCTTATGAGTCATAAGAGTGCTTTGGAAGCCACATTCCCCCCCCCCCCCCCTTTTATTTTTATTTTAATTTTTCCCTTTTATTATAGCCCCTCGAGGGCTTCCCCCCCAAGTGGAATGTAATGTTTTGATGTACCTGATCGGCCCCATAGGTCGATTTCGGCCTCCCGTGGACGTTAATATATCTTTCTTTCTCTCTCTCTCTCTCTCTCTCTCTCTCTCTCTCTCTCTCTCTCTCTCTCTCTCTCTCTCTCTCTCTCTCTCTCTCTCTCTCTCTCTCTCTCTCTCTCTCTCTCTCTCTCTCTCCACCTCCACCTATGTATCACATCTTACACCCGCCCACTAGCACAGGATGGAGCTAGTTAGTCGTTTCAGATGCATTCCCATGCTTGTTGTACTACCCCTTCGCATATAGACTGCCATAGATATCGCACTCCATACACCCCCCCCTTTCATGGGTATCTCCACACGCATTTCACGGAGATATGTATCAGCTTTACCAGTTTCTTTTTCAGCACTTTTATCTTCTCTGATAGACAGAAGATACACCCATGTACATCGATTTGTCTCATAGGCCGAGTTCGGCCTCCTAATAGACGTAAAAACACTTTCTTTCTTTCTTTCTTTCTTTCTTTCTTTCTTTCTTTCTTTCTCTCTCTCTCTCTCACGACGGGCGGTACTACGCACTACACCGGGCACCCCCATCTATTTGGATGATGACCTCACACGCATGCAGGTAGAGCACAGACGGGCATGCATGCCACGTGTCCTCCAGGCAAGACGAGAGGGACATCGTGCCCTATACAGAGACGGTCGGGTCATCATTGATGGACGGCCCATTGACTAGGGATTCGCGGCCTATGAGACAGCACAGCAGGAGGTGCACATTGCAGTCTGGAACTGCAATGGATCTTTGTGGACACATCCAGGGTGCCTCGAGGAGGTGATGGAGGGCAGAGACATTATCTTCTTGACAGAGACACACGAGAGCCCGGGGAGGAGCCTACCGAGGATTCAGGGCTATATGTGGGAGTCAGCTCACCGCCGCCAGATGAGACAGCGCACCACACGAGGATCAGGAGGAGTAGCCGTGCTCTACAGACAGTCACTACAGCACAGGGTACAGGTGGTAGCCAGAGACCCAGAGGCACGTTTCATGTGGATACGCCTCCAGCTATCAGAGGAGAGAGCAGCGTACTTTGCCGTATGCTATATTGCACCCATTGGTTCGCGCTTCACACATTCCCCAGAGCAGCTATCAGGGGGGGAGGGACCAGACACCACATCGCCATATGACTGATGCAGTGACACGATTATGGAGTATACCGGGATGGGTGAAGTCTTCCTTGTAGGAGACTTCAATGCCCACACTCAGAGCCACCAGTGTGATATCTACGACTTTGACGACCCTGAGATGCTTCGCACCATAGAGGACATGCCTACACTCAGAGCCTCAGCCGACACCGCCACACCCACCTCATACGGCCGACACCTACTCCAGATGGGAGCAGCACACCGTCTTGTTATATATAATGGGATGGGGACCTGGCCCACCTCAAGCGGTCTCACCTGCATTCCACCCACGACACCACAGGGGGGCAGTGTGGTAGACTATGTTATCGGACCCCCGGAGGCAACACATCTCATCACCTCATTCACTATCCCACCCTTACCGATTGGAGCTGATCACGCATATCTTGCCCTATCCATTCGCGGCTCACCATGCACATCCCACCCCGTTACCATACAGCCACGAACTGATACCACCATTCACTTTAGACATGAGCTAGCACATATCTATAGCTCCCATGTTCGAGAGCACATCTACTCCCTTGATCCCTCTGCCTCCTTGGACACCCTCACCACCCACTTCTCCTCGATCCTCCATACATCTGCTACTCTCAGCTTCCCATACACCACCCACACCACTGCACATTCGACACCGCTGGGGCATTCACCCCAGAATAGATGGTACGATGAGGAGTGTAGGCGACTATACCGACATCTCAGAGCACACAGTATCCTGGGATCCATCACAGAGAGGGAAGCACGACGACAGATGCGAGCCCTCACACGCCGGAAGCGGCGAGCTTTCGAGGAGCGACAGGAGGCAGAGTTGATCGACCTTCTCATGAGTAGGGATTGTGCCACCGCATGGAGGACACTACGTGAGCCACTCCAACCTACACCCATAGCAAATCCTCCGACTTGGCACACCTACGCCCAGAGGTTATATGACGTCCCAAGACAACCACCATTGCCGATTCCTTCCACACCGCGTCCTGTGATATCCACCCTCTTCACGACAGGCATGGTACGATAGGCTATCCATAGGCTACAGCATGGCTGCTCGGCAGACCACACGGGGCTACAGGGAGAGCACTTCATATATGCAGCAGATGTAGTTTCCCACTTGATCGCCCATCTCTTCAACCGTGCTTTGGTTGAGGGGTTACCCGACTCATGGACTATGCATACCATTACGCCTATCCATAAGTCCGGGGATATGATGGACCCAGGGAACTACAGGACTGTTATGATAGGCTATATCCTGGCCAAGATATATGGGGCAGTACTAGAGGGAGAGCTCAGTACACACGCTGAGGCAGCTGGGATTAGAGCACCCAGCGAGTAAGGCTTTCGCCGCACTTTCTCCACCATCGACCACATCTTCGTGCTTCGTTGCTTGATTGAGAGCGCGAAGGCGAGGAAGCAGATACTATACTGTTGCTTTGTGAATTTCCGCAAAGCCTTCGACATGGTCCCTCGAGAGAGACTACTACGGAGGCTCCAGGAGTTACAGCTACCATTAGACATGCTATGGGCCATCCACGCTTTGTATGCACGAGTCACAGGCAGGGTACGCTGCCCCCGCGGTTTATCAGACATCCTTGTTAGCACCATTGGTGTGAAACAAGGTTGCCCTCTCTCACCCACTCTCTTCGGTCTCTACATCGACGAGATCACGGAGTATATACAGCGAGCAGGAGGGCGAGGAGGAGACCTCGGAGGTACGCCAGTACACATCCTATTATATGCTGATGACATTGTCCTTCTTTCAGAGTCACAGGAGGGGTTGCAGTCACATTTACAGGCGCTCGATGCCTTTTGCATGGAGAGAGGACTCACAGTGAACCTTGGCAAGACCAAGGTCATGATCTTCCATACCTCCAGGACAGTACGCCATCGTGCCTCTTTCACAGCAGCTCGAGGACAGATAGAGGTAGTGGACTCCTACATCTACCTAGGTGTCACCTTCTCGCGCAGCACAAGGGTATTCTCCATGGCACAGGCCGCGAGAGATAGATTGACGCGAGGCTATGCGGCACTCGCAGGATTGGAGAGACGCTGCTTTCAAACACATTTTCAGGAGCCCCGGACTAAGGGGTGGCTCTTTGACACTCTAGTGACACCCGCATTGATGTACGCAGCGGCAGTATGGGCACCAGGGATCACAGAGGCGATGTGGGCGCGGATTGAGAGGCCCCAGGTCACCATGATCTCACGCTTGCTGCGCAGCAAGCCCTCCGTTCCACATGACATTATACGAGCTGAGCTTGGCACACCACCGATGCTAGTGGAGGCCCTCTTCCAGTTGGTGACCTTTATTCTGAGAGTCAGAGAGCTCCCCACCAGCAGAAGCCTCACCAGGCTTGCATTTGAGAGCTCTAGACATTTGGCGGAGACAGGGCATGAGAGAGTATGGTATGCACAAACTTACCGATGGTTAGCAGACCATGACATGAGCATTACAGATCTCCCCCCTTTTCAGTATGACCTCTCTTCCCCCCACATTACCCTCTCTCGTTCGGAGAGGAATAGGATCATCCGTCAGGACCTACTACATATACACGTCAGGGAGACATGGATAGCACCATGGGAGCCTCTTCCCACAAAGAGGCAACACTACAGAGAGCACTTCCTGACTCTGACTGTGGATGGTTTCATTCAGAGACCACGATACATGGATACATATATGGCACCAGCTGAGAGAGTGGCCATTGGGCAGCTCAGAGTATCATCACACCAACTCAAGATTGAGGTTGGGCGAGCCACACATACCCCGAGGGGTGAGAGATTATGCAGGATATGTAGAGAGGAGGTGGAGGACGAGGAGCACTAGACATGTAGATGCAAGGCATATGAGGACATCAGAAACCGCTACCCACAGCTCTTCACGGGGCCCAGAGAGATCAGGGCTTTATTGGGGACAGAGGACCAGCTCCCTCTAGGTCATTTCCTAGTAGAGCTCCACCACCGCCGTGCATCACTCCTCCAGCAGCGGATGGAGATACACAAGGCCCCCCCCCCCCCCCTCAGACTTATATTACAGATTTTTTCAGACCCACAGCCACTCAAGGACCCAGCTCGATGCGGGGGGTCACATTACAGAGAGCAGAGGAGCTTAGACGACAGCGTCGACGACCGAGACCCCCTGTCCGGAGAGCCCGTCCACATCACAGAGAGATTCAGGCGATTCACACACGCCATGACATGGAGATACGGAGACGTCAGCAACGCACCCCTATCGATTTGGACGCTCAGAGCATTTTGAGGATCGCCATGATGCCTTGCCCACCGATGCATTACATCCTACACCCATTCCAGGCATTTAGTGGGTTGTGATACCATCGAGCCTCCCCTCCCTATGCATATCATATTGTGTCTCACCCATTGAGCATATAGAGTGCATACCCATAGCACCCCACACCCTTGATGCCAGTTACTATCCACTCCTTTTATACCCGTTTGCAGTACTCACACTTTATTTTCCTTTTGGGATCACAGATTGGATCATACTGATGTATATGTTTTGTCTCATAGGCCGATTTTGGCCTCTAATAGACGTTAAAAAGTCTTTCTCTCTCTCTCTCTCTCTCTCTCTCTCTCTCTCTCTCTCTCTCTCTCTCTCTCTCTCTCTCTCTCTCTCTCTCTCTCTCTCTCTCTCTCTCTCTCTCTCTCTCTCTCTCTCTCTCTCTCTCTCTCTCTCTCTCTCTCTCTCTCTCTCTCTCTCTCTCTCTCTCTCTCTCTCTCTCTCTCTCTCTCTCTCTCTCTCTCTCCCCCCCCTCTCTCTCGGCAGGTCTCAGACGGGATTACTCTACCATTGACCACATCTTCACTCTGAGATGCCTCATCAACCAGGCAAGGGTGAGAAAGAGGAGATTATATTGTTGCTTTGTGGACTTCCGCAAAGCATTTGATATTGTTCCCAGGGAACGACTCTTCAGACGACTACTTAATGCTCCAGAGGAGATGATATGGGGGATCTACGCCTTATACGAGAGAGTATATGGTAGAGTCAAATGCCCCGAGGGCTTATCTCATCCACTTGCTAGCACTATCGGGGTGAAGCAAGGATGCCCTCTTTCACCCACCCTCTTTGGTATCTACATTGATGAGATGGTGGACTACATACAGCAGCAGGGGGGTGATGGCATTGAGGTACGTGGGTCCACGGTCCATATTCTTTTATACGCTGATGATATTGTACTGGTTTGAGAGTCTGCAGAAGGTCTACAGCATCATCTACATGGCCTAGATGACTTTTGCAAACATAGAGGGTTATCTGTGAACCTTGGTAAAACCAAGGTCATGATCTTTCATACATCAGCACAGGTACGCAGACATAGCTTGTTCACAGCAACAGGTGGACCGATTGAGGTGGTCGGATCATATGTTTACTTGGGGGTGACATTTACAGCAGCATCAGGGGTCTTCTCTATGTCTCAGGCAGCCTGTGACCGCATCACACGTGGGTATGCACCACTAGCATTGATGGAGAGACAGTGCCACCAGGCATATTTTCAAGAGCTCCGCACAAAGGGGTGGCTCTTCGACACTTTGGTTACGCAAGCACTCATGTATGGGGCAGCCATATGGGGATCCGGCTTAGCTAAATCAGTATGGACAGCATTGGAGAGGCCCCAGATCCTCATGACTGCCAGACTTATTCGTAGGAAGCCTTCCGTACCACATGATATCATTAGAGCGGAGCTCGCTGCACCACCGATGCTAGTTGAGGCACTTTTCCAGACAGTATGCCTATTACACAGACTCGGGAGCATGGATACAGAGCACATTGCCTATCGGGCTTTCCAGGCATCACGTGATATGACATTAGCTGGCGACACCTCCTCACGGTATGCACAGACACGAGACAGGTTGGCCCACCATGGCTTTGACATAGACAGGCTACCACCACTACAGTATGACTCACAGGCACCCACCTACTCGCTCTCTCATCAGGAGAGGAACAGGGTCATTCGTCAGGAGATATGGCATACATACATACAAAGGGCATGGGTGTAACATAATCCTGGTAGGAGATGGTTGAAACACACCCTAAGAGAGAGGATTAGGAAGTAATCCTCAACCATGGCTTTTGGGGCAAGTGGTTAGCCCATCACATTCCTAACCAAGAGGTTGTGAGTTCAATTCCTTGCATTGGTATCAGAGCCTAGGAAGTAGGCTTGGGCAAAGGTGGAATGATCCAATGGCCTCTAAAAAAGGCGCTTGGGCACTCTACCATGTGAAAGGGTAGGAATTGTGGAAAGTGCGCGCGTCGGTTTCAAGGATGCACCTTACAATGATTGGGGTGTATCTCTCAATCCGTAGGTCGGATTGAGGCGTGTAATATACCGTTGGAAAGCTCTCGGAACGAACTTTCCAATGAGCTAGCTTGCAAGTGTGAATTCCTTGGGAATCCTTGGGTGGCACTTGATTGAGTGTTCAAGATACCAAGCATGGGTGAGAACAAGGTTCAAGACTGAGGTTGAGAACAAGGGCTCGAGACACCAAGGTTGCGAACAAGAAGGTTCAAGACACCAAGGTTGAGAGCAAGGGTTCAAGAGACCAAGGTTGCGAACAAGGTTCAAGAAACTGTGCGAGGTTGAGGAACATCAATTCAAGGGCACCTAGGGAGTTCAAGGGATTGATCACCGAGGCTAGAGGGATACAAGAGTAGATCATTGAGGACAATGATCGACCAAGGGGGGAAGAATGTAACATAATCCTGGTAGGAGATGGTTGAAACACACCCTAAGAGAGAGGATTAGGAAGTAATCCTCAACCATGGCTTTTGGGGCAAGTGGTTAGCCCATCACATTCCTAACCAAGAGGTTGTGAGTTCAATTCCTTACAATGGGTGAGCCCTAGGGATACCTTGCCACCGAAAATGCTCTATTAGCGTGAGCATTTTCTACATATATCCGACGAGGGCTTCATCGAAATTCCGAGATACATGCGGACATACCTACCCCACCACCTTCGAGTAGTCATTGGGCAGCTCCGGGTTTCATCACATCATCTCGAGATTGAGAGGGGTCGGTCCAGGGGAGTCCCCCGTGAGGAGAGGTGGCGCCCAGTATGCGAGACAGAGGTAGAGAGTGAGGAGCATTTTGTTATCAGATGCCCAACATACTTAGACCTACGAGCACACTTCCAGATAGCGGAGTCACTCCAGTTGTGCATGACTATGGGAGACCAGCGACGCTTGGGACGCTTTCTCACAGCAGCATACGAGAGGCGAGAGCAGTCACTACAGCCCACACATCAGCCACGGGTGAGTACCAAGCGAGTTGAGGTACATCAGAGAGGTCCATCTATAGGGCTCACTACAGCCCACACATCAGCGAGCTGAGGTACATCAGAGAGGTCCATCTATAGGGCTCACGCTCCACCAGGCAGCAGCATAGAGAGCACGGCCCCGACCACGCATGGGCGGATATCGTCGACCACGACTATATCATGAGGATATCTCACGGATCAGGACAGCCTACGACCACATGATGGAGCATCGACGTACCACCACCCCTTGGGTTGTCTTCCTTCAGGACGCACTCAGACCACCATCGATGTACCACATACTACATCCACCTCCACCCATCACCAGTAGCTAGGGTGTTTTTACTCACATTATGGATCCCCATGTATTAGGTGGTCACTATCTGCAGAGTCAGAGCCACGTCTCCCCAACCTCTTCCAGCCCTATATATCTTTGTGTAGCGATATACTTTTTCTTTCATTTCATCTTCTACACAGGGTTACTACATTTGTATATGGTTTTTGTCTCATAGGCCAAGTTTGACCTCCAGAAGACGTTAATATGACTTTCTTTCTTTCTTTCTTTCTTTCTCTCTCTCTCATACACATCTTCACTCTGAGACTGATCGACCAGGCCAGGTTGAGGAAGAGGAGATTATATTGTTGCTTTGTGGACTTCCGCAAAGCATTTGACACTGTTCCCACGGATCGACTCTTCAGACGACTCCTTGACATCGGAGCTCCGAAGGAGATGATATGGGGGATCTACGCCTTGTACGAGAGAGTATCTGGTAGAGTCAGATGTCCAGGGGGCTTATCTGATCCACTTGCTAGCACTATCGGGGTGAAGCAAGGATGCCCTCTCTCACCCACCCTCTTTGGTCTCTACATTGATGAGATAGTGGACTTCATACAGCAGCAGGCGGGAGATGGCATTGAGGTACACGGGTCCACTGTCCATATTCTTTTATAAGCTGATGATATTGTATTGGTTTCAGAGTCTGCAGAAGGTCTACAGCATCATCTATACGGCCTAGATGACTTTTGCAGACACAGAGGGTTATCTGTGAACCTTGGTAAAACCAAGGTCTTGATCTTTCATACATCAGCACAGGTACGCAGACATAGTTTGTTCACAGCAGCAGGTGGACCGATCGAGGTGGTCGGATCATATGTTTACTTGGGGGTGACATTTACAGCAGCATCAAGGGTCTTCTCTATGGCTCAGGCAGCCCGTGACCGCATCACACGTGGGTACGCAGCACTAGCTTTGATGGAGAGACAATGCCACCAGGCATATTTTCAGGAGCCACGCACAAAGGGGTGGCTCTTTGACACTTTGGTTACGCCAGCACTCATGTATGGGGCAGCCATATGGGGACCAGGATTAGCTACATCAGTATGGACAGCATTAGAGAGGCCACATATCCTCATGATTGCAAGACTTATCCGCAGCAAGCCTTCAGTACCACATGATATCATTAGAGCAGAGCTTGCTGCACCACCGATGCTAGTTGAGGCACTATTCCAGACAATATGCCTATTACACAGACTTCGGAGCATGGATACAGAGCGAATTGCTTATCGTGCTTTCGAGGCATCACGTGATGTGGCATTAGCAGGCGACACCTCTTCATGGTATGCACAGACACGAGACTGGCTTGCCCACCATGGCTTTGACATAGACAAGCTACCACCACTACAGTACGACTCTCATGCACCCACCTACTCGCTCTCTCATCAAGAGAGGAATAGGATCATTCGTCAGGAGATATGGCATACATACATACATACAGAGGACATGGACAAGCCCTAGGGGTACATTGCCACCGAAAATGCTCTATTACCGCGAGCATTTTCTACATATATCGGGCACGGGCTTCATCGAGATTCCGAGATACATGCAGACCTACCTTCCCCACCACCTACGAGTCGTTATTGGGCAGCTCCGGGTTTCATCACCTCAGCTCGAGATTGAGAGGGGTCGGTCCAGGGGAGTCCCCCGTGAGGAGAGGTGGTGCCCAATATGCAAGACAGAGGTAGAGAGTGAGGAGCATTTTGTTATCAGATGTCCAGCATACTTAGACCTACAAGCACAGTTCCAGATCGAGGAGTCATTCCAGCTCTGCATGACTATGGGAGACCAGAGACGCTTGGGACACTTTCTCACAACAGCATACGAGAGGCGAGAGCGATCACTACAGCCCATACATCAGCCACGGGTGAGTACCCAGCAGACCATTACCCAGTTCTTTCAGCGAGTTGAGCTACATCAGAGAGGTCCATCTATTAGGCTCACACTCCACCGGGCAGCAGCACAGAGAGCACGGCGCCGACCACGCATGGGCGGATATCGTCGACCACGACTATATCGGGAGGATATCTCACGCATCAGGATTGCCTACGACCACATGATGGAGCATAGGCGTACCACCACCCCCTGGGTTGTCTTCCTTCAGGAGGCACTCAGACCACCACCGATGTACCACATACTACACCCACCTCCACCCATCACCAGTAGCTAGGGCGTTTTACTCACATTTTGGATCCCCCCATGTATTAGGTGGCCACTATCTACAGAGTAAGCGCCACGCCTCCCCAGCCTTTCCCAGCCCTATATAGCTTTGTGTAGCGATATACTTTTTATTTCATTTTATCTTCTACACAGGGTTACTACACTTGTACATGGTTTTTGTCTCATAGGCCAAGTTTGGCCTCCAGAAGACGTTAATATGACTTTCTTTCTTCTTTCTCTCTCTCTCTCTCTCTCTCTCTCTCTCTCTCTCTCTCTCTCTCTCTCTCTCTCTCTCTCTCTCTCTCTCTCTCTCTCTCTCTCTCTCTCTCTCTCTCTCTCTCTCTCTCTCTCTCTCTCTCTCTCTCTCTCTCTCTCTCTCTCTCTCTCTCTCTCTCTCTCTCTCTCTCTCTCTCTCTCTCTCTCTAGCTAGGAGACGACCCCGTGCTAGAGGATATCGGGCCCCGAGACATCACCGACATCAGATTGCAAAGATCCAGGCTCGTCACCATGGCGCCATGGAGGAGAGACGATTCCAGATGATGGTTGATCCCGTTGCAGCTATCACGATGGCCCTGACTCCACCTCCACCTATGTATCACATCTTACATCCGCCCATTAGCAAAGGATGGAGCTAGTTAGTCGTTTCAGATGCATTCCCATGCTTGTTGTACTACCCCTTTGCATATAGACTTCCATAGATATCGCACTCCATACACCCCCCCCTTTCATGGGTATCTCCACACGCATTTCACGGAAATATGTATCAGCTTTACCAGTTTCTTTTTCAGCACTTTTATCTTCTCTGATAGACAGAAGATACACCCATGTACATCGATTTGTCTCATAGGCCGAGTTCGGCCTCCTAATAGACGTAAAAACACTTTCTTTCTTTCTTTCTTTCTTTCTTTCTTTCTTTCTCTCTCTCTCTCTCTCTCTCTCTCTCTCTCTCTGTCTCTCTCTCTCTCTCTCTCTCTCTCTCTCTCTCTCTCTCTCTCTCTCTCTCTCTCTCTCTCTCTCTAGCATCGCTCGGCTCGAAAAAAAAAGATGTGGGACATGATTACTAAAGCAGTCAGAGAGGCAAAGAAGGAGGCAGACAAGGCACTTAATCAAGAAATTAGGAAGTCCACTGATAGAATAAGAGCCCTAGAAGAGCATGTCAAAATTATGGAAGAAGACCGAGATGAAATGAGAGCTGAGATACATAGGCTTCAAGAAGAAATCATTCAGCTCAAGATTTCCAAAGAAGAAGGAGAGATAACAAAGCTGGATGACTTGAAAGAAGAAATCAAAAATGATTGGAAGATGGGTGTACAAGAACACATCATATCAAAGATAGAAGCAACACAAAATAGTTGGGTGGAAGTGGTAAGTAAAAATATTAAAAAGGAGGTCAAAGAAGATGTGAAGAGGAAGTCAAGGAAGACATGAAGAAGGAAGAACTCACACGAGTTCAGGATACGCTAGAAGAGGAGAGACTTCGACACATTTGAAGACTCCACATTCGGATTACGGGCGTACCGGATGGAGCATCACCAGAAGCTAATGCCACCAACATTTTCCGCCGCCTTGGATACGAGAACATGCCCTTCACATGCGCATGGAAGGCTGGGAGGGATACATCTCGTTCACAGGTACTCATCCTTCATATGAGCTCCGAGGAGACACGGACCGTGTTTTTTAGACGTCGATCAATACTACATGGACTACCAAGCGGCGCTCTCTACATGGACGAGGACCTCACGAGGATGCAGGTAGCACACCGACGTGCTTGCATGCCACAGATACTCCAAGCATGCCGAGAGGGAAGGAAGGCCTTTTATCGAGATGGTAAGATCTTCATAGACGGACTCCCTATCAAATAGGGCCACACGGCCTATGAGACATCATAACACAAGGAGGCGCCACTCAGAGGAGCAGTGTGGAATTGCAACGGGGCACTCTAGACACGACTAGACAAACTCCAAGAGATCCTAGAGTCACATGACTTTGCTTGCATTACAAGCCACATGAGAGCCCAGAGAGAGGCCTACCACGCATTGCAGGTTTTCACTAGGAATCTGCATTCAGGACCGCGATGAGACAGAGTACAGTGTGAGGGTCGGGAGGTGTTGCCATCATATTTAGATGAGAGATACAGAGCCAGATCCATATCATAGGGAGAGATGAGGAGGCACGACACATGTGGGTTCGCAAGGAGATAGCACCAGGTAGCTTGATTTACATTGCGACATGCTACTTTCCACCAATGCAAGATACTCGGCTGCAAAGAGGAGTCAACCCATTCATCAAGTCTTGGAGAACGGGGCGAGACCCCACGAAGAAGAGAGCTCTCATTCTACACTTCCCTTCTAGAAATGTAAGATCTACTTTCCTATGCAAGAGGGTGATTTTGAGAACACTTGATGGCCCCCCCATCTACCTTGATGATGATCTCACACCCATGCAAGTAGCACATCGCCGTGCATGCATGCTAAGAGTACACCAAGCTCGCAAAGAAGGAAAGAAGGCTTCATACTGAGATGGTCGTGTCATCATTGATGGCAAGGCCATCCCATAGCGATTCGCGGCCTGTGAGACACTCGAGGAGATACACCTTGCAGTTTGGAACTACAATGGAGATCTATGGACACACCCAGAGAGGTTGGAATAGGTGATTTTGAGAGCACTTGATGGCCCCCCCCATCTACCTTGATGATGATCTCACACCCATGCAAGTAGCACATCGCCGTGCATGCATGCTAAGAGTACACCAAGCTCGCAAAGAAGGAAAGAAGGCTTCATACTGAGATGGTCGTGTCATCATTGATGGCAAGGCCATCCCATAGCGATTCGCGGCCTGTGAGACACTCGAGGAGATACACCTTGCAGTTTGGAACTACAATGGAGATCTATGGACACACCCAGAGAGGTTGGAATAGGTGCCCAGAGGCAGATACATCATTATGGTGACAGAGACACATGAGAGCCAAGATCGGGGCCTACCTCAAGTCCACAGTTTCCAGTGGGAGTCAACATACAGAGAGTGTACCCGTCAGCACACCACCAGAGGATCGAGAGGAGTAGCCATACTCTTCAGAGATTGACTTCAGAGCAGGATACAAATAGTCGCACCTAATTCAAAGGCCAAATATCTTTGGATTCGACTCAAGCTCTCACAAGAGTGGATCATCTTCATAGCGTTATGCTACTTTGCTCCTTCTAGCTCGCGGTAAACTATCATAGATCGAGAGGACGACTCACCATACACTTGCTTGTAAGAAGAGATTACAGAGTACTCTGCATTAGGGGAAGTCTTCCTTATGGGAGACTTCAATGCAAGGACAAGCAATGATCAGTGTGAGATATTTGACCCAAAAGAGCCACAGATACTGCATACCATAGAGGATGAGTCTACAGCAAGGTGGTTAGGTTCGAAAGGTTCGTAAGGTTCGGTACGGATAAGGTACGCGAACCGAATCTTACCTCCAAGGTGAGGTTCGTAAGGTACGTAGTAGGTTTTGTATATACATGTAAAAATTACAGATACACATATACATACACATCTATATACATATATATGTGTGTGTGCACTATGTATGCATACATGTATATGTATGTACATTGTAAATTGGCAACAATTTGGGTCGAGTATCAAGAAAAACATCATTTCAATGATATAGAAAAAATGGACGAACCGGATGTAAGGTTCGCTATGGAACCGAACCGAACCGGATTATGGTACCAGAATTTCCCGTACCCGAACCGATGCAACCTTGGTCTACAGCTCGAGCTTCAACTGACTCTACACACACTCACTATGGCACTCACTTACTTAGACTAGGCTCTCGACATAATCTCGTTATCTATAATGGGATGGCTCAGTGGCCTACCTCAAGATGATTGACATGCATACCACACTCGGCCACAGATGGCGGGGGAACTACAATAGATTACGTCATGGGATCCAGAGAGGCCATCCACCTACTTACCCCATTCACCATCCCACCCATACCCATTGGGGCCGATCACACATACCTCGCGCTCTCCCTCACAAGATACATCCCTACATGCACACCTGCAGCACGCATCCCACACACCACCATCCACTTCACACACAAGCTAGCTCACATATATGAGGCTGAAGTCGAGAAGGGTCTTCTCTCACTTCATCGTGACACTCCACTATCCCTACTCACCTCACAGATAGCATCAGCCCTTCAGACATCCGCCATCAGCTCCTTCCCACACAACATCCATTCTGGTCACACACCTCCTCCCGGGACTATGCCACAACATCGCTAGTATGATGAGGAAAGCAGGTATCTTTACCACAGACTATGAGCTCAGCAAGCAATAGGAAAGATCACAAAGAGAGAGAGAGAGAGAGAAAAAAAAAAGGCAAGGACATGGATGAAGACTCTCACACGTCGAAAGAGGCGAGCCTTTGAGGAGCCACAGGAGCTTGAGCTATACCATCTCTTTATGAGTATGGACAGTGCTGCAACATGGCATCCCTACGAGAGCTACGCCTAGCCACACCTTTTGGGGACCTACACACATGGCATGATTATGCCGAGACATTATATGAGGCACCTGGGCAGCCTCCCATTTCCAAGCCACTTGAGCCTCCCCTACTGGTTCTTCTCTCTTCACAGCAAAGTTGAGAGGGCCATAGGACGACTACGACATGGACGTTCGACAGACCACACAGGATTGCAGAGCGAGCATCTCATATACGCAACCTCCACTATAGCCCCGTTGATTGCATGTCTTCAACCGGGCTATAGGCGAGGGCTTCCCAAAGGAGTGGACTAGGTGAACCATTGTGCCTATCCACAAATCTGGCGACACCTTGGACCCAGGGAACTACAGGACCATCGTGATTGGCCACACCATGGTCAAACTATACGGTGCCATACTTGAGGTGGAGCTCAGTTCATATGCAGAGGCTGAGGGGCTACGAGCATGAGGCCAGGCAGGTTTTCGACGAGCTTTCTCTAATATTGATCACATCTTCATTTTGCACTGCCTCATTGATGGGGCAAGGGTGCGGAAGAAGAGATTATATTGCTGCTTTGTGGACTTCCACAAAGCTTTTGATACAGTGCCACGAGAGAGGCTCTTCCGACGCCTCCCGAGCTTGAGAGTACCATCAAGGATGATTTGGGCCATCTATGCACTCTATGAACAGGTGACTGGGAGGATACAGTGTCCAGGAGGTATGTCAAAGGCCATTGCTAGCACCATCGGTGTTAAGCAAGGCTGTCCACTCTCCCCCACTCTATTTGGTCTCTACACCGACAAGATTGAGGACTACATTCTCCGAGCTAGAGGAGAGGGTGCAGACCTCATAGGTACACATGCCCACATTTTATTATATGCCGATGACATTGTATTGATTTCAGAGTCACCCGAGGGATTACAGCGCCACGTGGATGCCTTGGATGAGTTTTGTACACAGAAGGGCTTGCGAGCAAACCTTGGTAAGACCAACGTCATGATCTTCCACACCTCCCCCATGGGGAGGAATGGAGCAAGATTCAAAGCTGGCGGTGGACAGATTGAGGTGGTCACTTCCTATGACTACCTCGGAGTCACATTCACGAGCTTGTCTGGCCCCTTCAACATCAGACAGGCAGCTTTAGCAATGTTCGAGTGGAGATGTCACCAAGCACACTTCCAAGACCCTGCACGAAGGGGTGGCTATTTGACACATTAATCAGACCAGCTCTAATGTATGTTGCGAGAGTTTGGGCCCCATGCCTCACAGTCACCCAATGGAGTGCGATCGAGAGGCCACATATATGTATGATCTCGCAACTATTTTGCAAGAAATAATCACATGACATCATCAGGGCAGAGCTAGCTGCACTATCCATGGTAGTAGATGCACTATTCCAGACTATATGCTTTATTTAGAGGATGAGGGAGCTCCCTACAGACAGACTCACACAGAGCTTTTGAGGCATCTATACAGATATCAGAGTCAGGATATGAGAGAGCTTGGTACACTCAGGTTAGAGTTTGGTTTGATAGTCATGGGCTTGATATGGACGGATTGCTTCCTTTTCAGTATGACCCAGACTCACCTCACATCCACCTCTCTCGTTGTGAGAGGAATGTTGTTCAAACACGATCTCTGGTAGCTCTACATTAGTCAGGCATGGCACACACCACACATGGGATCGAGACTATCTCACTAACGAGACCAGTTCTTAGACATACTAGCGGACGGTTTCATCCAGCAACCACGCTACATGGATACTTACATACCTCATAGGGATTGGCCAGTTGAGAATCTCGTCACACCTACTAGAGATTGAGACGAGAAGAGCTCCAAACATTCCCAAAGAGCAACGGATATGCAGGGTACGTAGAGTAGAGATAGAGGATGAGGAGCACTTTGTATGCAGATGTACCGCATATGATGACATCAGAGGCAGATACGAGACTCTGTTTATAGGGCAGCCCACCCTCCGAGAGATCATGGACTCTAGAGACCAGCGACAACTCCGGCGATTCTTACTAGAGGTACAGTGTCACAGAGATTCCCTACTCCAGCCTATTGTAGCATCTCATACAAGGAGACAGAGTCAGCTCACTGACTTTATTCCACGACATGCAACAGCCCTCCCCCCCTCAGCTCACACACCGAGAGGGGTGACTCTTCAGCAAGCTCAAACCTCGCGAGCTAGGAGACAACCCCGTGCTAAGGAGACGACCCCATGCTATAGGATATCGGGGCCCCAAACTTCACCGACACTAGATTGTGGAGATCTAGGATCGTGACCATCGCACCATGGAGGAGAGACGATCCCAGATGATGGTTGATCCCGCTGCAGCCATCAAGGTGGCCCTGACTCCACCTCCACCTATGTATCACATCTTACACCCGCCCACTAGCAAAGGATGGAGCTAGTTAGTCGTTTTAGATGCCTCCTCATGCTTGTTACACTACCCTTTTGCATATAGACTATCATAGATATCGCACTCCATACACCCCCCACTTTCATGGGTATCTCCACATGCATATTATGGAGATCTATATCAGCTTTACCAGTTTTTTCAGCACTTTTATCTTTTCCGATTTACAGAAGATACACCCATGTACATCCATTTGTCTCATAGGCCGAGTTCGGCCTCCTAATAGACGTAAAAACTCTCTCTCTCTCTCTCTCTCTCTCTCTCTCTCTCTCTCTCTCTCTCTCTCTCTCTCTCTCTCTCTCTCTCTCTCTCTCTCTCTCTCTCTCTCTCTCTCTCTCTCTCTCTCTCTCTCTCTCTCTCTCTCTCTCTCTCTCTCTCTCTCTCTCTCTCTCTCTCTCTCTCTCTCTCTCTCTCTCTCTCTCTCTCTCTCTCTCTCTCTCTCTCTCTCTCTCTCTCTCTCTCTCTCTCTCTCTCTCTCTCTCTCTACCCCCTCCCTCCCTCCCTCTCTCTCTCTCTCCCCCCCGGATTATAGCTCTCACAAGAGAGGGCCATCTTGGGGAGGGCTTCCCTATGCCATCGACGAGGAATACCATTGTACTCATCCATAAATGTGGCGACACTGTGGACCCAAGAAGCTACAACTACACAACTATCATGATTGGTCACACCATGGCCAAGCTTTATGGGGTGGTTCTCAAGGTAAAGTTGAGTTCATATGCGGAAATGCAAGGTTTATGGGAATGTGATGGGGAAGGTTTCTGACGCGCTTCTCAACTATTAATCACGTATTCATTGAGCGTTGCCATATTGATCAAGCAAAGGTGTTGAAGAAGAGACTATATTGCTGCTTTGTTGATTTTCACAAGCCTTTGATATCGTGCCACGAGAGAACCTTTTAGACATCTCCAGAGCTTGGGGATACCATCGAAGATGATTTGGGCCATCTTTACACTCTATGAGTGGGCGACTCGGAGGGTTATGTGTGTGTATGTATGTATGTATGTATGTATGTATGTATGTATGTATGTATGTATGTATGTATGTATGTATGTATGTATGTATGTATGTATGTATGTATGTATGTGTGTGTGTGTGAGAGAGAGACCAAGGCATAGAAGTAAAGAATGTCCAATTAGAGGAAGTCTTTAAACACCCGTGCAGATAAGAGAAAAGGAAAGCAAGTGCATTTAATACAAACCTTGGATCTAAGTAAGTCTCGGGTTTATAAGCAAATAGATGTGCTACACAATGATAGCACTCATCAATGTAATTTAACTTATCAGATACGGCTCTTCCAAAGTTTGGACCCCATGATCCCATTAAATTACATGATTTTATGAGCATCTAGAGAGCGCAAATCATGACCGATGATTCCACCACCCATAATTTCTTGAATTACGGACTCATGAAGAAGATTAAACTTCTTCAGCAGCCCTCATCACATAAGTATGTGGTATCAATGATACAAAGGCATGATGAGAGAGTTTTGGACACAATGATCCCAGATTTGGAAGTGGAATTTTGAAGGATATCAAGATAAACATGAGTTCCAAATTTGAAACATGGAGTGCATAGATGCCATTTAGGATAGGGAGTGGTTGTGGAGTTTGGGCACCTCTTTACATCGTAGCTATCGCATGAATACCTTGGAATCTTTAAAAGATGGAATATTGATTTGATTCACGGACCAAGATGAGCATATAGTTCCAAGTTACCCTCTAATCTCATGTTTAAAATTCAAAAATTTGTAAAGAATAATAAGGAGGAAGCTTTCTTGCTTCTATTGTTGGAAAACTAGTGTTATGGGGCAACCTTCCACTAGGGAACCCCACATCCAAGCTAAACATTGGAAAAAAATTGATGGTGGTGAAAGGATTTTCATAACAAATCAAAATGGTCAAAAACGTGCGAAGAATTATTGCAGATTCTCAAAGTACTTGTCACGAGCTTTCCAATGATACATAACACATAGGTGTTTGGTAAGAAATGGAAGGTCAAAAGTGAAACCCTAATTTCATATGAAATATGTGAAAAACAAGTGGACACTTGTCAAAATCTTATTAAAAGAATAGATTTTAATCCAATGGTCCAAGATATTACATGTGGCTATTAAAAACACATTAGAAAACAATAAAATTGAATCCTGAATTTCGCAACGAATTTCTCATCGGAAATCACGCAAGTCAGTTTTTAAGTGTTTTTTTGGTGCCTTTGAACATAGCATATCATGGTTACAAATAGACTAAATAATATTCATATAGTTTACATCACTTGGAGCAAAGCTAGAGCATAGAGAAAGGATCCACTTGTCGAAATCTTATAAAAAGAATAGATGTTAATCCATGAGTCTAGGATATTACATGTGGCTATTAAAAACACACAAAAAAACAATAAAATTTGAATCCTGAAATTTTTTTTTTTTTTTTAGTACAACAGGAATTGAAAACACACTCACACACCCATCATATGGTAGAGAGGACTTGGAATACGCTCATTAAGAGCTGAGGCATCCAGCCCTGGGCGGGACTTGAACATTGGCCATCTGCCTAGGAGTCCTGAAATTTGCAACGAATTTCTCATCCGAAATCATGTTTTTTTTGGGTGCCTTTGAACATAGCATATCATGGTTACAAATAGACTAAGTAATAGCCACATAGTTTACATCACTTGGAGCAAAGGTAGAGTATGGAGAAGGTGGTCTTTCAACTTGGAGGAGGTGGAATTTTGCTCTTTATCACCCTCAAGGTATGAAGTAGCTTTGACGCTCATCTATTCATGGAGGAGATCATCTTCAAGCTATGGAGATTATGGAGTTATGGGCAGTTTATATCTCATGCATATTATTTATGCTATCTTGTAACTTCGTGCATTTGCAAATTGGAGAGCATTGCTTCCTTATATACTCAGCCTGCTAGTCAACTTTCTAGTGCTCCTTAGAGTTTGTCACTCATCCATGTATATGGGAGCGGGCATGTTCACCTTAGCAGTCATGGAGGAAGACTTATGTGAGCAAGGAGCGGTAATAGATCTACATTCGGAACCTTATGGTGGACATTTTACACCACCTCGTATATATGTGTGTGCTTGTTTGATAGGTGTAGATGAGAGCATATGACTTTAAATTGATAGGCTTGACCAACCTTGATAGTTGGAGAAACTTCGTGCATTTGCAAATTGGAGAGATTTGCTTCCTCATATACATGTCAAGTGATGTTCAGCCTACTAGTCAACTTTCTAGTGCTCCTTAGAGTTTGTCACTCATCCATGTATATGGGAGCTTGCATGTTCACCTTAGCGGTCATGGTGGAAGACTTATGTGAGCAAGGAGCGGTAATAGATCTACATTCGGAACCTTCGGGTGGACATTTTACACCTTCTCGTATATATGTGTGTGCTTGTTTGATAGGTGTAGATGACAGCATATGGCTTTAAATTGATAGGCTTGGCCAACCTTGATAGTTGGAGAAGTATGTTTGAGTCTACATTCTATCCATTACTTAGCATCTCGTAGTTATCTCTATCCTCCTTGGCAAGTTGGTTGAAAACATCGTTGCTATTCCTATAACCCTTTCGTACATACCTACGTACTGGTATGATTTCATGCTAAAAAATTACATATGTTTTAGTTTCTATTTTGACTTGAATTTAGAAGCAAAATGGATACCTTTTGCAACTATACTTATTAAAAAACATTTATCTTCATAATGGATATAATAATATGCATATTCAATGCAAAGAATAGCCTTTTACATGTGTCATCGTAAATTATGACTCTACAAATAGTGTATGGGAAGCCCAAAATCTTAAGGTACATACATAGTACTGTATCCTATCGTATCATTCGAGTCCATCGGATCATACCCGAACACTATGGTCGAGAAGAGTGGGGGATGTGTGAGTTCTCTTTGTGTTGTGTGTGGGAGAAAACTCTTCATGTCTAAGGTCGTGTGTGCTCGTGAATACTTGGCATGATACGTGAAAACTAGAGGTACCTAACTTGAGCTCAATACTAATAATCAACCATTTACCTACATGACATATTCCCCTAGTGTTAGGCTAGAAGGGGACTCTTGGAAAAATAGAATTATGAGGCAACCTCCCACTAGGGGAGCCCACCAACAAGTTAAACATTAGCAAAATTGATGGTCAACAATTGGCCAAAATATAGTCAAAAAGGTCAAAATAGTCAAAAATGTGCAAAAAAAAATTATTGCATATAGTGAAAGTAGTCATCAAGAGCTTTCCAATGATATATAACACGTAGGTGTTTGGTAAGAAATGGAAGGTCAAAAAGTCAAACCCTAATTTCAAAGAAAATGAAAAGCAAGCTTTTAATTGAAAAGCAAGTGGACACTTGTCAAAATCTTATTAAAAAATAGATTATAATCCAGTAGTCCAAGGTATTACATATGGTAGTTTTTTTTTTAAAACATAAAATATAATAAAAGTTGAATCTTGGATTTTGTGGTGGATTTCCACCGAAAATCATGGAACTCAGCTTTGAGTGTTTTTTGGTGCTTTTGAGCATAGCATATCATGGTTATAAATAGATTAAGTCATAGACATAGTATTAACATCACTTGGAGCATACCTAGAGCATGGAGAAGGTGGTTCTTCAACTTGAAGGAGGTGGAGTTGTGCTCTTCATCATCCTCAAGATGGAGTTGTGCTCTTCATCACCCTCAAGGTGAAGTTGTGCTCCATAATCCTCAAGGTGTGGAGCAGCTTTTTAGCTTATCTATTCTTGGAGGAGATCATCTTGAAGCTATGGTGATTGTGGAGTTATGAGCAATTTGTAGCTCATGCACATTATCTATGCTACCTTGTAACTTCTTGTACTTCATTTTGCAATGTATGGATACATTTGGAGCTCAGCTCCTTCAATCACTCTCATTTCTTGTCTATTCTCCATCTTGTCCCTTTTTTCTCTTTGTCCCTATATTGATTGTGGACCTAAAAATCAGCATCTGTCAATTGATATAAAATTTAAATACAGAAAGTGGTACAAAACAAGTTTCTTCTGTCTCATGCTCTATTCCATCATCTGTTTTAAGTGAGTTTAAAGAGTGTTGAACAAAATTAATGATGTGTTCCCCAAGGAACTCCCATGTGGCTTGCCACCAACGAGAGGGCTTGTTGACCATGCCATTGACTTCCTCTTGAGTATCAACTCAATATGTTAAAAAACCCTACAAACTCCTATTTGTCGAGCAAACATGATGCATATCTAAGGGAGGGAATAATAAAACCAAACTCATCACCTTGCAGAGTGCCCATTCTTCATGTGAAGAAGAAAGATGGAACCATGGACTCTTTGTAGATTACTGAGCATTAAACAATGTGAACAAATTCTCGATGCCACAAGTTGACGATCTTTTTAATCAACTTTGGGATGCAACTACCTCCTTCAAGATATGTTTGTGCCAAACGTATCATTGAATAAGGATAAAGGCAGATGATGTTTAGAAGGTAGTTTTTCAAACTCAATGAGGGCACTTTGAGTTTTTGGTCATACCTTTCGGTCTCATCAATGCCTCGATCATATTTATGACTCTAATGAACACAATCTTATAGCCATATCTGGGTTAGTTTGTGGTGGATTTCCTCGATGATATCCTCATCTATAATAAAAACTATCTACCTCATCTCAAACATCTTCAAAAAAATTTTGAAATACTTCGAGAAAATAAATTGTATCATAAAGAATCTAGGTGTAAATGTTTTACCTTAAAAAATCTAGGTGTAAATGTTTTATCTCAAAACTTAGATATTTTTGGAAATGTGATTTCCGGCAAAAGAATCCAAGTTGACACTGAGAAGGTAAGGATAATAAAGGAATGACCTATGAAGGAGCTCCAAAGTTCCAAATAAATCATTCGGGGTCGAAGCAAATGCCAACATTCATGCAATTAGAGCTCTATTGATTCAAGAGGGTCAACCCATAGCATTTGAAAAAAAAATTAAACACAATTCAACGAAACTATTCTACCTATGAACACGAAATGTTTGCGATTATAAATGCATTGAAAAAGTGGCATCATAATTTGTTTGGATCCAAAGTAACCATAATATTTGATCACGAAAGCATCCAATGGTTTGCAAACCAACAAGATTTAAGAGGCAAAACAGCAACATGGGTCGAAATTCTTCACAAGTATTTGATTTTGAACTTATGAACCTATGTTAAATACCCTAAGCTTTATCCAAGTCCATATTGAATCAATCGAATCTATGAAGGGGTTGTGTAAGCAAGATCCAAAATATAGTCAAGTCTGACAAGCGATCAAGGAAAGACCAAACCAATCTAAAGATGAACAAGAAATCAAGCACAAGGTTTTGTTTGCATGCCACGATGCACCTAGTGGAAATCATTCTCATGCTTAGGATTGGAGGCCTCTTACATCCATTGGAAATACCCAAAGCAAAGTGATGAATTATTTCCATGGATTTTATAACCAGCTTACACAAGATACCGAAAGGATACAATTCAGTCTCGATCATAGTGGGTCATGTGACTAAAATGGTGAAATTCATTCCCACCTACACCAGAATAAAGATACTAGAGCTGGCTAGCTTATTTGCTGAACCTTTGTATTGACCCTATGGTCTACAAGAGGACAAAGTGTCAGATAGAGATAAAAGATGCACAAGTCACTTCTCGAGAGCTTCCTTTAGCCAATTGAATATGAAATTATCCATGAATACATCTGAACATCCTGAGGCATATGGTTAGACTAAAAGAATCAATCAAGTTTTGGAAGACATGTTCAAAGTATATATGTCTCCAAAACAAACAGATTGGGATGACTATTTTCCACTTTCCAAATTTGCTTATAATAGTGTCAAGCATACTCCAAGTGGATTCAATCCCTTCATGTTGATGTACAGGTTAATGCCAAAAGCCAGTTGTGCAGATGGTCTTCAACATGAAAAAGTCTACAAAGCTCGCGAATTTTTTGAGGTGGTCTTCAACATAAAAGAGTCCACGAAGCTCACGAATTTTTTGAAGATATGAACTTCAGCTTGAAGATGCACGCGTTAATCTAAAGAAAGCCAAGATTCAGGCAAGAACATATGCCGATCCCAAGCGACAAAATATTTCCTTTGAAGTTGGAGATCAAGTGTATCTTTGAGTTCTAGAAAGGTCATCAACCCTTAAAAGTCGACAATGTCATGAATCCTAAGTTCTCTCCTGGGTTCTCTGGCCCTTTCAAGGTACTAAGAAAGGCTAGATCAATGGCTTATTAACCTCAACTTCTATATAATTGTTGGGTTCATCCAATTTTTCATGTTAGTCTACTTAAGAAAGTTGGCTTACTTTGACAATTTAGCTTCTTCACATGCCATAATCCAACCTCTCTCAGTAAACTCTCCTCCCCAATAAACTCTCCTCCCCATGAACTTGAAAGGATATTACGTACACGTGGAAAACATACTAGATAAAATTATATGTTAGGTGCCTAGTTAAATGGAAAGATGGGGCAGGAAAGTGCCACATGGGAACGTGTTATTTCCCTACGGAAGAAATTTCCCTCCTTTCAAATATAGAGAGGCAAATTTCAAAAAGAAATGACAACCATGCTTCTAAGTTCGACCATGAACTCAAGGGAAAACCATTATATTCCTGTGCTCTCAAAGGCCTCTCCCTTGCAAGTAGCTTGAAGCATATTTTTGAGGACGAAAATGTTTTGCAAGTGGGGGAAAAATGTTGTAAAGCAATGCCTAAAGTCAAGTAAAGGTTAAGCTTCTCCAAGGACTAGGCAAGCTAGAAGCTTGGCCTAGTGTTAAGGCCCAATGGATGGAAGAATGTTCTGTGTTCAAATCCTACAAGAAACATAGGAGTGTATGTTGCCAAAGGCTTCTAGCACCTTCTAGAATCCTCCACTAGAATACATGGTGCACATGTACACATTCGCCACGTATAGAGTAGGACACATGGAGGCCATGCATGTACTTGCCTTGGAAGACTCATCATGGGAGAGCTATATAATGGCTAGTTGGGCGATGAGTTTCACATCATTTCTTGGGTGAAGAGCAGTTCTTATGACAACCCCCTCTTGAAATCAAACTATATTCTTCTACCCCTTCCCCATATTCTCATATCGTGCAAGAATAAGATAAGATCCAATCAAACTACGTTGGAAGAATACACATGGTGCACTAAGAAAATTGCAAGCCAAACTGATAATGATGCGACCATGTAATCAATGCATCAACACACTTATCTAGATTCTATTACCAAATGTTTGTAAGACATAAATAGAACATAACTATGTCATGGATCTGAGTTGTACAGTTTATCTTATTTTAAAAGGAACATAATTTTAAAGGATGTTGACTAAACATACTATAAGTTGATTCAAAAACAAAAAGGAATTCAACAATTATTAATTCAGATGCACAGTACAAAGCAACAATGAAAACCTCAATATATCGATGTGCCAATGCAGCTAGCTTACATTTCTCTTCGAGCCATAATGTGGTCAGTAACTTTGAAATTTTCCATCCAGCTTTGATATGCTTCTAAACTTGTAACTGACGGTGGCCCAATATGGATCATACAATTGACAACTTTTCCTGATCCAGGAAAAAATGATTGGAGGCTTGCTGAATTTATCAATGATGAGATATAAGATGCTGATGGGCAGTCCACCACCAACACAATTGGACCAGGGCTTGATGGACCTAAAACATCTTCTGGATGTACCTGGCACCATTCCAGACTAGAATGAATGACTGTATAAAGCTATACAGATTACAAATTTTAAACAAAAACTTTAATTTATCACCATCTTTGTCCCATCATCAGACAATACAGATTCGCCCCTCTGAAGCAGCCCATACTTCCGTCCAGGGCTAAGCCCCTTCGAACGAGCTTTGACTGGATCGAATTTCCCTCTCACTGTTGAAAGTTCACAAATGTAAACAGCCGATAGCATGTTCCCTTTCCTCTCATCTGTTGAAGAGGCATAATTCGCTTTGTTGAGTGCTGCGTGCTCAGAAGAAAGAAGAACTGCAGATATCTTGATAAGCTCATCCTCCATTAGAAAGATCGGAGGTGATGACGGGGACAAAAGACAAGCATCATCATTTATGCCAGGACCAAAAGAGTGAGTATGCTCCAGCCATCCAGATGGCACAAAAATTCGTGCAGCCTTTGCGAAATCATTTAAACTTGATGGACCCCATGTTTTCACCTGTTACTATGTAGGTTACATAGAATACGGTGCAAAACAAATGGAGAATCGGTATATAATTCTGAAAATCCTCACATATAGTTCAATTTACAGTTGGGAAGACCATTCTTACCGTCTCATTTATCTCTGCCAAACTAAGAATGAGCCCTGAAATTTTCGATGAAAGAGAGGATGGTTTAGAAAAACATGTAAATTCAGCTTTTCATAAAGCAGATCAAGGGCTGAGAGCATAACTTCAAACTCACTGACCCTGGTAGCATTTGAGGCATGAACATGAAAAAAAGCATTGACTTGTAAAAGGCCACCATAGAAAAGCATGAATGTATACAAATGCATAAACAAGTATACAGTTGAATTCTTACTATGCGGTTCTTACACATCAATTTGCACATTGACTTGTAAAAGGCCACCATAGATAAGCATGAATGTATACAAATGCATAAACAAGTATACAGTTGAATTCTTACTATGCGGTTCTTACACATCAATTTGCACTATGTTTCAAGTTCCCTAGACAAAACAAAACTGATTCTGGAACATCCATAAATCCTTCCTCTTTTGTTTGGGAAATTCTCTCATTTTAAACCATATTGACATAACTTTAGATTAATGCAAACATTTCATTAATGCCACTGAATGCCTTGTAAAAGGCCACCATAGATAAGCATGAATGTATACAAATGCATAAACAAGTATACAGTTGAATTCTTACTATGCGGTTCTTACACATCAATTTGCACTATGTTTCAAGTTCTCTAGACAAAACAAAACTGATTCTGGAACATCCATAAATCCTTCCTCTTTTGTTTGGGAAATTCTGTCATTTTAAACCATATTGACATAACTTTAAATTAATGCAAACATTTCATTAATACCACTGATCAACTCAACAGGATTTTTTTCTAAGTGAATATAAAAGATAACCTTCTTGTGTAAAAATATTATTAACTTCCTCTTTCCTCAAGCATTCAACCTTTTCAAAGCGCAAGGTGTTGTAGCCTCAAACAACCGGCAACAAGCTGGAAAATATTCCCAAGTTCACTACACTGTGAAGTATCCACCATATGCAGCATCCCAATTCCCCACCCTCTCACTCCTGCTCAATATTCTACCAGTTCATCTCTGTCCATGATCCTGATTCCCCCATAATTAACCTTTGACTAGTCTTTCTATTTCTTGTATCTGCACGCACATACACATTCTCAAAGATCTTTGAACTCAGGAAAGCTCTCCCATAGGATTCCACTCAATGATGTTTCAGTAAAAAAGTTCCCATGGGCAGGAGCTCAGGGTGTACTAAATGCTCCTTGAAGTCAGGATCCTTGGAGGGACAAGCACAATTAATGATAGAGACAAAATATGAAGGTACAGCCATAGAATTACGGCCATGAAATAGAAGAATATGCCCATGTCCCTGTTCCAAAAGCTAACTGCAAAGTAGCAGCTTGGTAATTTGCCCTAGGTATGGTCGATACCCATGCAATGCCCCTTACCAATGGACTTAATATTTTTTATCCTTCCCATTGCCCAGTTTATAAATTTAGAGTATTTCCCTCATTGTGTTTGAGTACGTGTATAGCTTGTGTGTGCATGTGTGTGCGCGTGTGCACGGATGTGTGTGAGAGCATGTGTGTGCGCGCGCACGGAAGTACATGTGTGCACGTCTACACATACTCCAACCAGCATGTAGCCACTAGGTAATTTGCTCTAGGTATGGGCAATACCCATGCAATGTTCCGTACCAATGAACTGGGATAAGTTGAATTCTTGCCATCCCCTTTAATTTTTTATTATCACTCTCATTGTGTTTTTACATAATATGTCTACATGTGTTTATCCATACATATACACGAATACAAGGGTAAAGGGGTTAACTATGTAAGTGGGTATATGGGTACATAAATATTTACATTAATATAGGGGTGTGTACATACTTATCTCAAGTGCAAAGAGACAGAGAGAGAGAGAGAGAAGAAAGAAAGAAAGAAAGAAAGAAAGTTACATTAACGTCTTCCAAAGGCGAAACCTGGCCTACAAGACAAAACCATGTACAACCGTAGTAATCTCTGTGTAGAAATCAAAAGGAAACCTACTAGCTACACAAAACTGGGTAGGCTGAAAACAACAAAGGTTGGTGTACCTGGTAATGAGGGGGTAGTGTGGATAGCGTAGTGGTGCATGGGGGAGCGTGGCTCTAACTTCGCAGATAATGGCCACCTAATACAGGGGGGACAAATGCGGGAGTGAATGTATATACCTTAACTTCATATGATGGGTGGAGGTGGGCGGATCATGTGGTACATCGGCGACTATCTGAATACCTCCTAGGTAGAGAGAGAGAGAGAGAGTGTATGTGCCCACATGTATGTGTGCGTGTGTGCGTGCCCACGAGCAAAGGAGAAAGAAAGAGAAAAAGAAAAAAGGAGAAAAGGGAGAGGAGAGAAGGGGAGAGGGGGGAAAGATAGAGAGAGAAAGAAGAAAGAAAGTCATATTGACGTCTACCAAAAGGCCAAACTTGGCCTATGATACAAAACCATGTACAACTGTGGTCATCTCTGTGTATCGATGAAAAGAAAAGTACTCACTATAAAAAAGAACTATGTAGGCTGAAAACAGCAAGATGATAGTGTACCTAGCAATAATGGAGTAGTGGAGATAAGAGTAGCGGTGCGTGGGGGGAGTGTGGCTCTGACTCCGCAGATAATGGCCACCTTCTTCATAGGGACATATGTGGGAGTGAATATGTATACCCTAACTGGTATAGATGGGTGGAGGAGGGTGGAGTATATGATACATCGGCAGTGGATTCAACACCTCTTGCAAGAGGGCGACATGATGCTCCATCATGTCGTCGTGGGCTATCTTGATTCGAGAGATGTCCTCATGATGAGGTCGTGGGCTATCTTGATTCGAGAGATGTCCTCATGATGAGGTCGTGGTCGCCGGTACCCAATCGTACGTGGTCTGCATCGCACTCTCTGTGCCGCTGCCTTCTCGAGCGTGAGCCCTATGCCTCTGGGAGGCTAGTCTGTATGATGTGGCTCAAGTCGCAAAAAGGACTGAGTAATAGTCTGCTGGGTACCCATATGTGTCTAACGTGTGCACTGTAGCATTTGCTCTCATCTCTCATATGCTTCCATGATATAGCGACCCACCTTCCGTTGGTCTCCTATGGTCATGCATAGCTGGAGTGACTCCTCAATCTAGAACTGTGCTCGTAGGTCTAAGTATGCTAGGCATCTCCAAACAAAGTGCTCCTCACTCTCTATCTCTGTATGGCAAACTCGGCACCACCTCTCCTCTCGGGGGACTCCTCTGGCCCGACCTCTCTCGATCTCGAGCTCATGATGAAACTCCAAGCTGCCCAATGACAACACGAAGGTGGTGTGGTAGGTATGTCTCCATGTAACGTGGGGTCTCAATGAAGCCCTTATCTGAGATCTCTAGGAAATGCTCATGATAGTAGAGCATTTTCGGTGGCAATGGATCTCTCGGGCTGACCCATGTCCTCTGTATGTATGTATGACATATCTCCTGACAGATGATCCTATTCCTCTCCTGGTGGGAGAGTGAGTAGGTGGGGGCATGGGAGTCATAATGTACCGGTGGTAGTTTGTCTATGTCAAGTCCATGGTGGGCTAGCCAATCTCGTGTCTATGCGTACCATGAGGAGGTGTCCCCCGCTAACGCCATGTCGCGTGATGCCTGGAAAGCTCTGTAAGTGATGCGCTCTCTATCTATGCCCTGGATCCTGTGTAATAAACATACTGTCTGGAAGAGTGCCTCTACTAGCATCGGTGGTGCAGCCAGCTCTGCCCTTACGATATCATGGGGTACCGAGGGTTTGCTGCGGATGAGTCTTGCAATCATGAGAACCTATGGTCTCTCCACCGCAGTCCATGTTGATGCTGGTAACCCTGGCCCCCATATGGCTGCTCCATACATAAGTGCTGGGGTGACCAAAGTGTCGAAGAGCCATCCCTTTGTGCGGGGCTCCTGAAAGTAGGCCTAGTGGCATTGTCTCTCCATCAAAGCTAATGCTGCATATCCTCGTGCGATGCGATCTTGAGCTGCCTAAGACATGGAGAAAGCCCTGAAGGTCGCTGTGAATGTCATGCCCAGATATACATATGAGCTGACTACCTCGATGGATCCGCCTGCTGTTGTGAAAGAACTCTGCCTCCTCACCTTGCACTGATGTATGAAAGATCAGACCCTTGGTTTTATCAAGATTCACGGATAGCCCTCGATGTATACAGAAGTCGTCTAGACCGTGTAAATGATGTTGTAGACCCTCTCCAGATTCAGAAACCAAGGTAATATCATCAGCATTTTAAAGAATATGGACCATGGTCCCTCATACCTCAATGCCATCCCCTCCTTGCTGCTATATAAAATCCACTATCTCATCAATGTATAGCCCAAAAAGTGTGGGTGAAAGAGGGCACCCTTGCTTCACCCCAATTGTGCTAGCAAGTGAATTTGATAGGCCTCCCGGACATTTCACTCTACCTGATACTCTCTCATATAGGGCGTAGATACTCCATATCATCTCCTCTGGAGCCCCGATGTCGAGTAGGCTTCTGAAGAATCTCTCCCCGGAGACTGTCGAAGACTTTGCGAAAGTCCACAATGCAGCAATATAATCTCCATTTCCTCACTCGAGCTTGGTCGATCAAGCATCTCAAAGTGAAGATGTGGTTTAGGTAGAGTAATCTCGTCTGAATCCTGCCTGTCCTAGAGCTCTGATACCCTTCCTCTCGGTGAGGGTGCTCAGTTCTATCTCTAGTACTGCCCCATATAGCTTGGCCAGCGTAGGGCCAATCATGATCGTCAAGTATGTAGCTGGGTCCAGAACATCGCTTGACTTATGTATGGGCACTATGATGTGCTCGGTCCATGAGTCAGGGAACCCCTCAACCAGTGCTTGGTTGAAGAGGTTGGCGATGAGTGGTGCTAAGATCGTGCACCCGTATATCATATGCTCTGCCTATAGGCCGAAGTGGTCACGGGCTCTGCCATCCTGTAGATGAGTGATCGCAAGGCTCACCATCCCGCGTGCAAAGAAGTGAGAGGTGGTAGGAAGTGAGCTCTATGGCCTGGGATGGGTGGCTGGTCTGCAATCTGGTATAAACTCTACGCATATCTGTACCATGTGTCTGGCTCTCGAATGGGTGTCTGCTGTCGCCTCTCTCTAAAGTATCGCCATGGCATTGCACTATCTCGGCTCATGAGCAAGTGATACAATGTCCCAATACTGTCTCTCCTCCCATTTCCACCTCTTCCGATGTGTGAGATGTTGCATGCGGCGTTGTGCGTGTGTGTGTGTAATCTCCCCAGTATGATGTGCTGCTTGTAGCTGCTTCCGTAGCATCTGACACTCATCATCATACCATCGGTTTTGGGGCATGGACCCTCTACGTGGTGAGTGTGCATGTGTGTGGTGGGGGAAATTATATAGAGCTGAGTCGTGTAGGATGGTGGTGGTCTATGAGGTGAGTGTGTCCAAAGGTGAGAGTGGGTCTAGTGAGAGTAGGAGGGTGCGTAAATGGTGTATGAAGACATGTGAGAGCTCGCGCGTGAAGTGTATCGTGGTATGTGGCGCAGTAGGTGGGAGAGGGTCTAATCAAAGAGGGGATGAGTGTGAGTGTGAGTGTGATAAAAGTGTGATCGGCTCCGAGTGGACGTCTACCGATACCAAGCGAAGTGATGAGCGATGCTCCAGAGAGGGTACCTAAGATGTAGTTGACTGTGCTCTCGCCGCCTCCATGTGGAAAGCATGTCAATCCGCTCGATCCCGGCCATCTGTGCATCCCGTTGTAAATAACGAGATGGTGTCAATTGCCGAGCTCAAGTAGGTGTTTGTCGTAGCTTGTGGTGTCCTTGCCCACGTCTACTGATATCCGGTTGGTCCCTGTCTCCTCTAGTCCTCTGCTCCTCATGATCAATGATTGCCCCATATCATATGACTCACATTGGCATGATTGTGTGCATCCATTGAAGTCCCCCATAAGGAAGACCTCACCCAGAGTGCTATAGTGTAGTATCTCCTCTAGGAGTGCAGTATAGGATGAGTCATTGTCTCTGGGTGGCTCCCCCCGGTCATGTCCAAGGCATCAGGATCCTCGTGGTGGGAAGTAGCAAATGGCTTCTGCTGCTATATCCAAGCGTACCCATGGGCCACATGTATCGTGCCTCCTCGTCTCGGCAGGTGATGTGGATCCGATCATGTAGCTCATGTTTGAATATGATGGCGAACCCGATCCTCGTGATGTACTCTATCACATCGTGGTCCTGAATGTGAATGCCCACTAGAAGCCTGCTATACGAGGGAGCCCTCTCTCTGGGCTCTCGTGCGTCTCTATAATGCAAGCAAAGTCGTGTGTCTCCAGGATCTCCTCAAGTCTGTCTCACCATATCCAAAGTGCTCCGTTGCAATTCCATACTCCTCCTCTGAGCGGTGCCTCCTGATGTGGTGATGTCTCATAGGCCACATGGCCCTATTTGATAGGGCGTCCGTCTGCAAGCACGTCGGTGATCGACGTCCAAAAAAGGTCGTGTATGTCTCCTCGAAGCTCATCTAAAGGATGAGTGCTTGCGAATGGGATGTCTCTCTCCCAGCCCTCCATGCACTTGTGAAGGGCATGGTCTCGTTTCCAAGTCAAAGGAAGATCTCAACGGCATCTTCCTCCGATGATGTTCCCTCTGGGAGACCTATAATCCGAACGTGAAGTCTTCAGATGTGTCGAAGTCTCTCCTCCTCGAGTGTATCTTGAACTCGTATGAGCTCTTCCTTCTTCACGTCTTCATTGCCTTCCTTCTTAATCCTTTTGTGGACTACTTCTACCCAAGACTCTCAGGTGGATTCTATCTCCATTTTGATTTCCTTCTTTATTTCTTCTTTAAGTGTCTCTATGTTGGAGATCTCCCCCTCTTCTTTGAGGTTCTCGTAGGCTGCCCTCCAAGTGTCTCGCTCTTCAGTGAGGGTCTTTACTTTTTCTTCGAGTCCTCGGAATTTATCGATCATTTTTCGTACCTCAACATTTACTTGTTCTTTGAGTCCTCTGAATTTATCCATCATTTTTCGTATCTCCATGTTTAGGGTGCGGTCCACTTCCTTTTTGGCCCCTTTGATGGCTTTAGAGATAAGTTCTTCCACTTCTCTCCGGTCCATGGGAGCCATATCGAATCTCAGGTAGAGAGAGAGAGAGAGAGGGAAAGGGTTAGGGTTAGGATTAGGATTAGGGCTCGGGTTAGGGTTAGGGTTGGGTTTGTGTTGGGGTTAGGATTTAGGGTTTCGGTTTAGGGTTAGGGTTACTTTGGGAGGTTAAAATAGGCATTTTGGCAACGAATGGCGGGTTGGATTCTCGTGTTTAGGATTAGGGTTAGTTTCGAGTGAAGGTAAGGGTTAGGGTTAGTTTCGGGTTAGGGTTAGGGTGGGGTTGGGGTGGGAGGTTAGATTAGGCATGGTGATGGTTAGGGTTAGGGAGTTGAGTGGTGGGGCAATACTAGCGACTGATCGATGGGAAGATTAGATTAGGGTTATGGAGCGGACGCAATTAGGGTTACGCTGCTGATACAGTTAGGGTTACGCGCAGATGCATGCTTGGTTTTTCGCACAAGTATGCTAGGTTGGGGTGAGCTCGTACACGTCACGAGTTGAGACGTACAGAGGTTGGAAGATGAGGTAGAGGTGTCCAGGTTGAGAGCTGAATTTGGTACAGAGAGGGCTGCAAAGATTCAGAATGCGAGATTAGGCTGGTACAAAGTGGGCGGCACAGGTTCAGGTTGTTAGCGGAGGCTTGTGGCGGCAGATCTGGATGGCGACTTGTGACGATCACTGTATGGCGACGAGTTGGACGGGCTGAATGCAAGGTACGAGCTGGATGGGCTGAACGCAAGGGGTGAGAGAGAGAGAGAGAGAGAGAGAGAGAGAGAGATCTAGCAAACATATGTGCACACAAATATATAGCTTGATGTAAACTCACCACCACCATGTGTCTTGAATTTCTTCACCTTCTTCCTTGTTTCTGTTTCTACAAGCTCAAGCCATTCTTTAAACTTTCATGAAGGAAGTACACCCACATCTTCCTATTATAGCCATCGACTAGTAACATGAAGTAGAAAGATTTGCCCAAGTACTATGTAAGCATCTTTCTGCATGAGTGAGCATGCACAAACTCTAGAGGATAGCTTGCTGTGTTCTTGATTTCTTGTGGAAATGTCTTTCTTTGTTCAATGTTGCTTTCCCATTATGCAAGTTTCACATGATTTCTTCATGTATGCAATCAACGGTAGGTGTGAAACCATAGCCCTGGATACATCTCCTTTGGTATAAAGTATGCAATATGGCCTAATCTCTCATATCATAGCTTACTTGTGCCCATGCTTGTAGTGGTTGTAAGCACAGATAACTCATACAAATTGTTCCTCCTTATGCCATTCCAAACAATGTTGTTATTATTGTCCATAATCTTTGCTCCTTCCATTTTTAAAAACATTTCATGACCTTGACCAATTATAGAAGTTACTATATTTCGTTTAATTTGTGGAGCATACAACATATTTGAAAGCTTTCTGATATCCCAATTAGTATTATTGAAAGAAACCATACCTTCGCCCTTTGCAAGTCACATTGCATTATTTGCCTACCTTGGCTGTATGGAATTGTAAAGGTCTTTTCTTCTCATCCTATGACGAGGGGCACCACTACCCAACACCCATAGGTCATTTTTCACTCAATCTTCGGCAATGGAGCATACCTTCTCTATCGTGTGAAATAATTCAAGCTCTATTTCTACAATGTTGGAAGACTCCTTGCCCTTTCCACCTTTTGAAAAGCCATTCTTTTCTTAATTATGTGGCCTTTCTTTTGAAAAAGGAAGTGGAGAGCTACGTGGTGGTGTGCTCGGTGCTCCAACCAGCAAGGGAGTGGAATGTTGCATAAGCAAAGAGAAAGTAAAGACAAAAACCTGCGTAGCAATTTGGAGAAGAAGATGGAGAAGCTAAAGTTAAAGAAGTCCCATTCAAGTTAGAGAGTTATGGGACCAAGTCTTATTGATAAGTGATGTTTATATCATTAGGGAATGTTCACACATGGCCAGTGACCAAAAGTCATAAAAATAATGTAAATTCCTATAACTCCCCAATTTGGGATTGAAAAAATATAACAAAAATCTGGAAAGCTCTCAAAGAGAGCTATCATCTGATAGGGCCAAAATATACAAAAGGAGAGTCCTTAAGGCCTTTATCCCTAACAACCTCCCACTTAAAGGACCAACGAGGTTCCTTTAAGATAAGTAACTCCCACCATCTATATACATAGCTAATAATGTGCCTTGGTTGGACACTTAGTGAGAGCATATGTAGGATTCTATGAAGTATTGATCTTGATCAAAGCGATCAGGCCATCCTCTAACACCTCTCTTATGAAGTAGTATCTCGTATCAATATGCTTTGTGCCGGCATGGAACATGGCATTCTTTGCCAAACATATGGCACTTTGGCTATCACATCCAAGAATAAGTGTCTTTTCAGGCATCCCAAACTCACTGCACAAGCGGGCTAACCAAATGGCTTCCTTAGAAGCCTTTGTGGCTGAAATATATTCAACCTCTGCAGTAGATAGAGCAACTATCCTCTAAAGGCTAGAGCACCATAAAATAGCACCACTTGTGAGGATGTATACATAGCCACTTGTGGACGTGTGAGTGTCCACATCACCTCTCATGTCTGAATCACAGAATCCTTTCAACTCCAATGGACCTTTCCATAACATAGGCATTTATCTTTGGTGCCTTTCAAATATCTCAAGATAGATTTGACTAGCTCACAAATTACAATGAGGTTTGCCAAGAACCTTCTAACAACTCCCATTGCCTAAGCAATGTCTGGCTTAGTGGAAACCATGGCATACATAAGTGAACCACAAGCAGATGCATATGGAACACTCTTCATGTAGTTGGCTGCATATCTTTGGGACAGTCATCCTTGGAAAGCTTAACATGTGGCTGCAATGGCACTCCAAGAGGCTTAGCATCAGCCACATTGAATCTGTCCAGCACTTTTTCAATGTACTTTTCTTGGGATAAATGCAAAGTATGCTGCTGCCTATCCCTTTTTATTCGCATACGAAGTATATGCTCAGCTTCCCCAAGATCTTGCATTGAGGATGTAGAGTTCAGCTTCTGTTTTAGAGTATTTATAGTGCTCTTTTTCTTCCAAGCAAGCAACATATCATCTACATAGAGCACAAGAATGATTGGTGCATCAAACTTCTTATACCATTGTCCATGGTTTGTTTCGGCCCATATAAACTCCTTTTCAGCTTGCATACCAGATGTTCTTTTCCAGGAATGGCTATCCTTTCGGCTGTTTCATATACAGCTCTTCATCTAAATCACCATGCAAAAAGGTTGTTTTAACATCCATTTGGAATAACTCCAAATCCAAGGCAGCTCTGAGAGCGAATAACATACATAATGTGGTCATTTTAACCACCGAAGAAAACACTTCATAGAAATCAATGCCCTCTTTTTGGGCATATCCCTTAGCAACCAGTCTTGCCTTATACTTGGGTTTGCCATCCACAGTCTTGATTTTGTATACCCACTTGTTAGGAGTGACCTTCCTACCTTTGGGCAACTCAACCAAGTCCCATGTATCATTAGCATGCAAAGCTTTTATTGCTTCTTGCATAGCAAGATCCCACTCCTTGTGTTCACATGACTTTGCCTCTTCATAGGTAAGAGGCTCATCTTATTCAATAACATAACAGAATGCAAAGAGGGGTCATATCCTTGTACATTCCTCTCCGTACGTGTAGACCTCCATACCTAGTGATCCATATTTTTTTCAATGGGTCTACATCAGGAGGTATGTCAACATCATCATCTATGGGCTGCTGTTCATCAGCATCATTAGGTGGCTGCATATACCCTTCAGGATCCTCATTTTGCTGTCCAACATTATCTGGTTCAATAATCTCACAAAGAGTCCTATTGTATCTTTCAACCACACCATTACACGAGGAGCTGTATGGATTGTTAGCTCCCTCTTAATACCTGAATTTTTGCAAAATCTATTAAAGTCAGCACTCCTAAACTCACCCCCATAATCTGTACGTAAGCATTTCAGCTCTTTACTTGTTTGGGTGGTCACAAATGCATTAAATTTCTTAAATGCAACAAAGGCTTTATCTCTAGATTTTAAAAACTAAACCCAAAGCTTCCTAGAGTAGTCATCAACAGAAAAAACAAAGTACAAAGCACCCCCCATAGATTTGGTAGGCATGCTACAAACATCAGAATGATTCACGAACAAGATCAAGCACATTAGACTTATGAGAAACACGAGAGTAGGAGGAATTCTTTACTTGCTTACCATATTGACATTCATTACAAAAGTCAATTTTTGAGCCTTTAGCATCAAACTTGTCAAGATTACATGATTTGTCAAGGACCTTTTCACTCGTGGCCAAGCCTTTTATGCCATAATTCCATATGTGAATGGATTTCAGCCAAAGCAATAAACTTGCCCAACAAGGCTTTACCCTACAAGCAATAAAGAGTCCCTTTCTTTGTACCTTTAACAATCAGCCTAGAGTCTTTTATAAGCTTCCATGACCCCCTTCTCAAAGAGGGTACTATATCCATGCATATCCATTTGCCCAACAAAAAAATAGGCTTTTCTTGATGCTTGGTACATACCTTACATCATGCAAAACCAGCTCATCAGTGCCATCTACAGTGAGATGCATTGTGTCAATACCTTCAATAGAACAGGTCTACTTATTCCTAATATACACATGTCCATGGCTGCCTGCATGAATAGTAAAACATTCCTTAATAGGAGTAACATAGAACAATGCACTTGAATCCAAGATCCATGTTTGTGACAAAGAATCATTCACAGTAAGCAAGGCATCAATCAGATCCCTCTTGATGATCTATATATCTTGTGCATGAATATTATGTTGGAAACAATGTCAGAATAGCACAAAACCCTGATTTCCAACAATCCTAATTTTTGGTACTTAGCCAAATTTTGGTCACACAACATCCAAAAAAAAAAATCAGCTCATGAGATAGACTTGAGGAGAGCTTTCATTTGATATATAACGTTATGATCACAGGTCCATAAATGCAAGAAAAGCCTAACCCTAATTTTTGCTCAAAAAGGTTTTATACATATTCATGATCCTCAAGTCATGTGCTTCAAGGAAAGCAACTGCTCATAGTTACCTCATGCTCAAATAATAAGATTGCAGCCATTACATGCCTGAAAAGCAAATTTTTTAAGTTCCAAAAGCAAATCGTAAATTTTCCTCCTAATACCTTCTCTCCTTCATCGTTGAAATCTTTGTGTTTCTTCTTCTATGCCACTCATAGCCTCTTTGGCTCTCATACAACGTAAGAAAATAATAGCACAACGAATAGATCAATTGATAGATGTTAGAAAAACACGGACGAGAGAGATGCAAACTAAGAGATACAGAACTCAAATTCTCAAATTATCAAGAGAAATGCGGCTACAAAGATGGTGTCCACTCATGAAGTCCCAATATGGAGCTTAGATGACGATCCATACAGACTCTAGATGAAGGGCTTACTAATGTGCAATGGTGTGTAAAGCTTCACATAGGCCATGCTTATATAGCTTTTACGATGGAAGCCGATATAGACAAACATAGTCAATAGAGGCAAAATAGCCAGCAAAATACAATTTTGGACAACATCGCTACAACCAAAAGTCCTATTGTCTCGGCCCTACACGTCGATGGGGTCATTCCCCCAAACCCTCTAAAAGGAGGCAAGCCCCCTCTCTAGTCCCCCCATTCAGGTTCATTGGGGAAACTGAGTGACTCCACAAGACCTTTATTTTTGCCTTGAATGGCAATCCAATGGCCTAGAAGTTCATGTCCTACATAACCTCATGGCTAGGCTCACAAAGATCATCTATTACCATCAACGGTCACACATAGACCTCATCTAACTTGGAAGTTAGGGTTCCACAAATGTCCGAGCTCTCACAATGGCTTCTCCTCATAATGGGGGCCTTTTAACCTAGAGCATCATCAATCATTTGTGATTACTTGAGGGTGGAGTATTGAGTATATCTAACAGTTTCCACCTTCTTTTAAGCCATCCCATATGTCAAATAGAACGCATGGTTATTTCAGCCTTTAATAGAAACCAATGTAATTCTATACACCTAGATGAATATTTCTCCCATTTTCTCTTCTCACTTCAAAGTTCCCGGAGACTTACTCTCTAGATTACTCCTCCCTTGCTCTTTAAATCTAACTCTCTAGATCCCCCTCTTTGTCTTCCTTCATTTCAAATATTTAAATCAGTGAATCGATCCCAGGATGGCAATCATTTGGAATTCTATTCATTGAAGAAAATAACAAATGAGTGGTTAATCTCAAAAACTGACAGTATGTGAGTGTAGAAATGCACAGAACAGCTAAAAATAATCAATAAAGATTGAGTGAAAAGCTCAAATGCCAAATGTATAATGCATACAATAGCCTGAAAGGTCACAAAGTTTGATAAAGCAAGATTCTTTGTGTGAAACAAAGTAAGTGGAAATGCATGGAGTACATTTCATAAGAGATTAATTCCTATATTTACAAGCATTAGCATTCAGGGAGCTATCCAAGGGTCATTAATATTGATACGAGGCCCAGATTTCTTAATGAGTATGGGACAGTAAATGTCTTCTTTCCTTCCTCGAGTATTTATCATATACACAATTCACATTTTCATTTTGCATGTATGCACTTCAAACAATAACCAGTAATTCCTAAAAGGAAATGAACCACTATGACAACCTGGTAGGCCACCAATGGTTTCTGTGCAAACCCGAGTCAAAAATACATGATCAACCTGTATCATAAAGTCTCCAAAAGAATCAGTATCAAGAGAATATCAATCAAGAGGAAATCAGAAACAACAGTAGATCCACTTGCCTTGGACAATTTGAATTTGTGCTCATTGCTGAAACGATGAAAGCCCTATAAATATGGAAGAGTTTTTTCTTTTTAAGAGAATTAGATTCCCATATTTGACAAATGCATACCATTTGACAAAAAGCAATATTACATTCATCACCATAGGCATATTCAGAATTAAGTACTCTAATAGCACTCATACCTCTCCAACATTAAACAGGAAACGGCGTCGATCAAAGAATAAAAGTAAGGTTGGCATCGTATCCCCTGTATCAAATCCAGTGCCAAAAATCTGGTGTGCCATTTTACATGATTAGTAGGTCAACGGTGTATTTCAAACTTATTTGAAAGAGATGCGTATCTAGAAAAACAGCTTTTTCAAAGTTGTATACATTCACAGGATTCATATACTATCAAATCAAATACAAAAAGTTAAACTTAAGATATCATCCACCCACTGGAAGCTTCACATGTTAGCCAAACACATGCAGTGAAAATTTTACACACCTCCTGATTCCTGAATGTGACACAACATGTTCTGGAAAACATAAAGACACATACTATTCACAAATGTTGGCTAAAGAAAGGGACTGCAATCAATGATCCTAACAGACATAAAACCAAATATATTCCAGCCTATGACTTCTGCTAGAAAGC
Organism: Ceratopteris richardii; assembly: GCA_020310875.1. Taxonomy (NCBI): domain Eukaryota; kingdom Viridiplantae; phylum Streptophyta; class Polypodiopsida; order Polypodiales; family Pteridaceae; genus Ceratopteris; species Ceratopteris richardii. Next base: position 142,321,854 of record CM035436.1, read on the forward strand.
ATGCATGCTTGAGTAATAATCCCCAAGCACAGTTTATTACATACAACGTTGCTGTTTCTTATCTTTGTTTTGTCTGATGTGCCATTTTTTCTAATATATATCAGAATGAATCCAGGCAAAAACCAAATTCACCCTCAAATGAAAGTGCAACTGTAAAGCTCATGGTGGTCAACCACAAGACTATAAAAAGATCAGCTTCATTCTGCATATTATGGACTCAATAATATGACATCCCACTGACATCATCAGTGCCCAATAGTGGGTATAGAACTAAGAATTGTTGGAAAACAAAGTCACATTAGTCCAAATCCCTATTAGGGCAGAAACCCTAATTTTGGTACTTACTCATTTTTGGCACAAAATTTGAGTAAATCTTTTATGATCCTATCTTGTAGAGCTTGATGAAAGCTTTCTAATGGTATAGGACATTCAGTCATCAGAGATCAGATTTGGGAGAAAACCCTAACCTAATTTTCTGATGATTTACGGTTTTTACCTCATTTAAGAGCTCTCAGCTTATAGGTCATAAAAATATGTTCAAGTCATTCATCACGTGGTCAAATTGTTTGAAGAGCTGATCAAAAGCTATATTTAACGATAGCATAAAGAAAAAGCAACGATCCTTAAAAATTATCGATTAAGTTTTAATAAAACTGCGATCCAGCTTTTCAGCAACCATTGGCTTTATTTTGTGGAGTTTTTCGCATGAGGACTTAACGGCCTATATAAACAGTGCTATGGTCACTTGTTGAGCTATCCAACACCATCGTTTGGTTGAGTTTAGAGGTGGTTGCGCTGATGCACACACGGGGCAGCCATGGTGCACATACAGGCAGCTATGGTTCAGCTTAAGAAGCACATAAGGAGCAGCCATGGAGTTCTTCTGGGAGAAGAGTGTGCTCACACTCTTGTTTATGGAGAAGACTTATCTGTCAGCAGATTGGTGGTGTGGATCATCCATCTACATGGTGTACGTGGAGATTGTCTTCTACATGAAGATTATGGAGTACTTCAAAGACATTGGATGGAGCTTAACATAAGATTGCATCTTATGTTAAATATTCAGGTACATATTCTCTTTATGCACACAGGTACTACTTGGAGCTTATGGAGGCGGTGGCATCTATATCTGGAGGAGTCCTATTCGGCATACATGGAGGCAGTGGCATCCATAAAAGAGAATCAGTACATGCATGTTACATGCATCAAATAAGGTGTTAGAGAAGGTGTTTCCACATGAGTATGAGGATTTCTGTCAGCAACATGTTAGCATTCTATGCTAATTCTGTAAGTATGTGATCTATGAAACACACATCTGATTTAGAGTCTTCCATAGCCTAAATTCAAATTACGGTTTGCTGAATATCAATTTCAAACTGATCTTTCCTCTTTCAGTCACTCATATTCACTCTTCTACAACCTATGAGGTCCTACATCTCATACATATTCAGCTTTCTGTTCCTACATCTGAATATTCTTGTAAATTTTGTACATACACTCTTCCATCTATTTCTGTTCACATAGAGTGGTTGAGGTTTTGACTCCCACATTGTAAATTGACATTTGTATATATGATGGTGTGAGTAAGCAATGGCTCACGTAACACTTTGAACATATTATCTAATCTCTCTCTATCTTTGTCTCATCATTGTATGATTAAGTGATGTATGCTCATGTCTGTCAATATTGAAAGATTCTGAAATCTGTGTTATAGATCCTAAAAACGTGTGGAATCTGTGGGCCTACTTAATTTCCAACATTTGGTATCACAGCTCCCAGACTACCAACATCATTTGATTTCAGAGCAACTTCCAACATTTGACACATGACATACACACTTAATCTAGATGAGTAGAGATTTGAGAATTAGACAATTCAATCACATGTTTATTTATCAGTTTGGAGAATGAAGTTGATGATACGTTCGAAGCCAAATACTTTACAAGAGTATTGCGTGAAGACCAAGACTTGATGAAGAGAAGGCTACTTCAAATTCAAGGAAAAACAATGGTTTGGAGAAGATGAAAGAGCCAGATCAACGTCAAATCATAGGTATTAGCAGTGTTGTTATCAGACGCGTATGGTTCATTTGGTAGACGTCTGTTATCATGTATCAGACGTTGGAATAGGGAATGGTTTCAGACTTTGCCCTTTTTTAAGGTTACTGAAAGTTAAGTAATGAAAAATCTGCTGTACTGTTGCAATGTGACTGACTTGTTCGCGAAAGTTTTACCTTTGTTTGCATCAGGCTCTATTTATCTGAACTGATGAAATTTTTTATCCTGCATTGTTGGAAAATCTCAGCTGTAAGACTTGTAAAAGTAATTTCATCATTCTTTGGTTCATAACCTTTTATACTGGTCAGATTTGTGTAGTAGTTTATTGTCAGTGTGCACTATGGAGCAGCATATACCATTTGTACATGTGTATATTGCCATAAAATTTAAAACCAGTCATAACTGTGTATTATTTAATTTCAGTGTGAACTGTGTGGCAGCACATACCATGAGTGCATGTGCATATTACCTGCATCCATTCATGACTGTTTGCATTCAACTTCATTCGTTTTAAGCAAGTGTATACATATGACTTGAATCAGATGAGTGTCTAGTTTTCTCTACTAGTTGGGGTTTTGTATTGCATGCAGAGGTAGCTTGCATGTACCAAGTACAAAACTAAATAAATAATTAGTATTTGCTAAAATGAACAGGTTGTCTGGCACACTATTTTACTATGTCCCTCATGTGAAGTGAATTTTTGTTTCTTTTTTATGAGAAATTCAGATTTTTAGAGCTTTAGGGCTACTGATAATCTTAAGCTCTTAGTGCAGCTTGTATTATTGCTTTGCACTGCTAATAAATGATCTCTATTTCTCTCTGAATCCTTTTCCTCTTTGAAGACTTTATTTCATAATGAATATAGCATATCAAAATACCTCCAACATTATTTCACAACAATTTCTTTGTTCTAAATTTTGGTCACGTATGAAACATTTGAGGGTTGGGAACCGTACTTGTTCCATACTTCCATACCCGTATGGTATGGACGTATGGTTCACGTATGGAACAACTATGGGTATTAGTTTCTACTATTAGATTGTCATTTGCAAGTCATATATTAGAAGAGCAGTTATGAAGAGATTTGAAGGATTCAAGAAGCACTTTTAAACACTTTCATTACTTTGAAAGTTAAAGCATTAGCTACATCAAATCAGGTATCTAGAGGTTGTTCTAGAGGTTGTTCTAGACAGTTTTGATAGAAGATCTCTTTCATGGCAAGAAAGCTCATCTAAGAAGACAAATCTCGAGATTAGAAAAGTTTTATTTTCAACCAACACAAGGTTGAAAGTTTTTTTATCAGATTTTGTACCTAGAGAGGTAATTCAGCGTTCAGCCAACTCAAAAAAAAGATTGGTGAATTCAGTCATATGAGTCAAATTTGAAGCAGAGTGTTGATTTAGCATATGAGGAGATGGTGAAACATACTTCTATGTTCACTTCCATTTATATACCATGTTTGTCTTGTCTCTTATTCTAAGCACTAGAGGAAGAGAAAAATTCATTTGAAGAAGTTAAGAGTGCTTGCTACTTCAAGATGAAGAGAACAAAAGGTATGGAGAGAAGTTTGAAGATGTTGACATCATCACGTGGAAGAAAGATGTAGAAGAAGAAGGTCCAACAATTTCAAAGGGAAAGTAAGACTTCTTTTCTCTTATATTTTCCATATACTTTTCCTACTTTTATCCTCTACATCCAAAGACAAGTCTACGAGAACATCTTGTGTGAAGAAGATAGTTTAAAGAAGAAGCAGTTTCTTGTTTTGCATTATACTTGGTCATGTTTTAGTAGGTCTTGAGTCTTGACAAAGAATTGCATTGAGAGAAAGAAAAGCAACAGATATCTAAGACAGTTTATATGTTTTGACTCATATGTGTATGAATTATGTTTTAGTTAAAGCTTTGAGCAGGAAGCTTATATGTTCCCTCAAAGAATTCTTGGAGTGTCAATTCAGAGCTACTTGGTATATGACAAGTTGCAGAAAAGTATTTTTCTTCTTTACCTAACTCTTGAGATAAAAGAGTATTTTTAGCGAATGTTGGAGACTTGGAGTGAGGTTTTTTGTTTGGAAAAGTTACCTCATATTCAGTATATTCAGTATACTCAAAAAATTCAGAGTTTTTTAAGAGGAAAATTCAAAAAATTCAGTATTTTCAGAAAAATTCACAAAAAATCAGATTTTTTGATGTACCGGTCAGATGGAGAATCTACTTTCTATGTTTGACTTGACTTTTGGATACATGCTTGTATTCAAAAAGGTGTTCCATCAGATCCTATCTTGATTGAGAAATGGAGTTAGCCAAAAGAAAGTCAAGTAGATACTATCACATTTCACCCGGGAAGAGTATGAAGATATGAAGTATCCACTTGCAAATTTTGGAGTACTCAAGGTGAGAGTTTGTCCATTTGCGTTCCAGTAGAAGTTGCAGATTCTTGGGAAGGATTTAGTTGAAGAAAAGTTTTACAACTTTATGTAAGAAACATGGACACTTAGAGCCATTCAGGTAGCAAATCAAACATTCAGTCATGAAGGTTTGATGAGAGCAGATTCTACAGAGGTATTTTGTTGGAGAGATCTATGATCTAGAATGATCTTGAGTATTTTTTAGTCAGATGTCTATCCTTTGTTTGTAAAGTTCTTAGCATTGAAAGAAGTAAGTCAAACATTCAGATTCTATCAGATTAGTGTTGCAGAGAAACAGAAGAAAATACTTGTTATGTTGCAGAAGATTATGAATCCTAAAGTGCTTTCAGCAAAGGTTTTTGTTATGATGTAATAGGATCATCTAACCTTATTCTAGATTATGGGAAGCTGAGGAGTGGCAGTCAAAGCTATTGGCATCTGCAGTGCTAATAAAAGGGGTTCGGATTATCTTGTTTCAGACACAGTTATTGATGTTATGAAAGCAATGCTAAATCACTGAAGATCGGATTTATTGAAAAGAAGGAAGACATTCCAGATTTCATAAAGTCTGATACACTTTGAAGAAGTTTGGATACTGGTGTTAAATCATCCAGGGGGGTGATGAAACATGAAGACTTATTTTCAGCCATATATGAAAGAATGCAGAATCATACCTACAGGTATTCCTATACTTCCTTTGTCAATTTCTCTTTATGTTCCAGCTTTTAAAAAAGAAGGAAGAAAGAGAATGTCTCGAGAAAGTTCCTGTTGTGTTCGGGAGAAAGTTCTAGAGTTCTATTGAAGAGAAGCTTGATATTTCAGAGAGGTTTGTTACTTATGAGGTGCACACATATATGATTATACCAAACTTTGAAGGAAAGAGGTATGAAGAACTTATAGATAGAACCAGGACGAAGACAAGATGACAACATAGATATGAAACTTTGGTGAGACTCATGAGAGTTGAGTATAGTCAGAGATGAACCAGCTAGTGTTCATAATACACTAAGTTGTGAGTCGTCAGTCAGTGTATTTACATGACACAGCAGAAGTACATTGAGAAACCTTTCGTAAGGTAAAATGCAAATATATGAATCCTAGTGTATTCTTACAGATTTGAGAAGACAGAAGTACTACATATGTTGTCAAGCAATGATTGCTTGATGTATGTTAACACTATTGGATATCTAGTTTGCATATTTTCTCAGGTATTATGGTTCATATTCAGCAAATTCAGATTTTTGAAGTTTGCGGAAGTTCAAATTCAGTTTTGAAGAACAATCTTGAAGATAAAGTTTGAAGGACAATCTTGAAGGACAAGTTTGAAGCTTCTGTCAGTTTGCAAATGAATGAAGTTGCGTATCCAATTTAGTTTGTACCAATATGACATTGCAGGGGGATTGTTGGAAAACAAATGTCACATTAGTCCAAATCCCTATTAGGGCAGAAACCCTAATTTTGGTACTTAGTCATTTTTGGCACAAAATTTGAGTAAAACTTTTATGATCCTATCTTGTAGAGCTTGATGAGAGCTTTCTAATGGTATAGGACATTCAATCATCAGAGATCAGATTTGGGAGAAAACCCTAACCCTAATTTTCTGCTGATTTAGGGCTTTTACCTCATTTAAGAACTCTCAACTTATAGGTCATAAAAATATGTTCAAGTCATTCATCACGTGGTCAAATTGTTTGAAGAGCTGATCAAAACCTATATTTAGCAATAGCATAAAGAAAAAGCAACGATCCTTAAAAATTAAGGATTAAGTTTTAATAGAACTGCGATCCAGCTTTTCAGCAACGATTGGCTTTATTTTGTGGAGTTGTTCGCATGAGGACTTATTGGCCTATATAAACAGTGCTATGGTCACTTGTTGAGTTATCCAACACCATCGTTTGGTTGAGTTTAGAGGTGGTTGTGCTGATGCACACATGGGGCAGCCATGGTGCACATATGGGCAACTATGGTTCAGCTTAAGAAGCACATAAGGAGCAGCCATGGAGTTCTTCTTGGAGAAGAGTGTGCTCACACTCTTGTTTATGGAGAAGACTTACCTATCAGCAGATTGGTGGTGTGGATCATCCATCTACATGGTGTATTTGGAGATTGTCTTCTACATGAAGATTATGGAGTACTTCAAAGACATTGGATGGAGCTTAACATAAGATTGCATCTTATGTTAACTATTCAGGTACATATTCTCTTTATGCACACAGGTACTACTTGGAGCTTATGGAAGCGGTGGCATCTATATGTGGAGGAGTCCTATTCGGCATACATGGAGGCAGTGGCATCCATAAAAGAGAATCAGTACATGCATGTTACATGCATCAGATGAGGTGTTAGAGAAGGTGTTTCCACATGAGTATGAGGATTTCTATCAGCAACATGTTAGCATTTTATGCTTGTTCCGTAAGTATGTAATCTATCACGCACACATCTGATTTAGGGTCTTCCATAGCCTAAATTCATAATAGGGTTTGCTGAATATCAATTTCAAACTGATCTTTCCTCTTTCAGTCACTCATATTCAGTCTTCTACAACCTATCAGGACCTACATCTCATACATATTCAGATTTCTATTCCTACATCGGAATATTCTTGTAAATTTTGTACATAGACTCTTCCATCTATTTCTGTTCACATAGAGTGGTTGAGGTTTTGACTCCCGCATTGTAAATTGACATTTGTATATATGATGGTGTGAGTAAGCAGTGGCTTACGTAACACTTTGAACATGTTGTCTAATCTCTCTCTATCTTTGTCTCATCATTGTATGATTAAGTGATGTATGATTAGAATATCCTGAAATTTGTGTTATAGATCCTCGAACCTGTGGAATCTGTGGGCCTACTTGATTTCCAACAAGAATGACTGCATGCTCACACACGCACCTGTGACCCCACAATGCACACACACCACGAGCATGAACTCACAAGAAGCTCTGCACCTTACAAAGGTCCAACAATAAACTTAACAAATAAATATCATATCTATATCTAAGCTTACCAACTCCTGAGTCCTCAGCAGAAAATGAGCATGACGCAGAAGATGCCTGGTAGAGATAGTGCCTCTCTGCTGCCGTTGAACAAATGAACAGGTATTTATCAAATATTCATTTAAGGAAGGAATTCCTATGTGTAAGAGAAGGTACAAGAGCATGTGGGTGTTAGCTTGAAACAAAGAATGGGAAGAACCATGCAAATGGACTCTTACCACTGAACCTTATTACAATGATGAATATAGGCTTGTGATTCATTATCTTCTACAAAAATTGCACACCAAGAACAGCATTCCATACCCCAACACTAGGGCCTAGAACATTGGACTTATAACTCCAACAAACAAAGAAGGACGACCAACATTGTGCATACAATATGGTGCATGATCATACCTATCTTGAACCCATTGGTGTGAAGGATGATGATATTGACCATCTAACGTAACATACTAAAAGATAAGAAACTAAAGAATCTACCTTAAACTCATTATTGTGAAGATCATAGATATTAAACGTTTGATTAAGAACTATCATATTTGATCAGTTAAGAAGTCAAGAGCCACTAAAAGGTTAAGAAACTAAGGGCTAGGTTCCATTTTCAACAATGGTGTGATGAGTAACGATCCACTCTTTTATAAAGGTCAAAGATTCACAATTCAAGAACCATATGTTATGAGAAAGAGCTGACCTTTATACAAGAAGAACGCATATTATTGAAAGGCTCCTTCCTTCAATAAGTGCTTGTCTACATTAGATTCATACATAAATGGATTGGATTAGCATACATATCCTCTAATGTAGAATTGTAGTGTTAAATATCAAAACTCAAGGGCATTTGGATGGGCGATTATACTTAAAGTGTCCGACCAAGTGTGAACTAGGCCATCTCCTTATTTGAAAACCTATAAATAGGACTGATGACTCTCATTTATGAAACATTCCTCACATCAGGCACTTGGACTCTTGGCCCTCACCCATACTTTTTTTTTTTTTGTGTGTGTGTGTGTGTGTTTTTTTTTTTTTTTTTTTTTTTTTTGGGGGCGGGGGGGGGGGGGGGGGGGGGGGGGGGGGAGAGCTGCTGGTGGTATGGAATGTCAGTCCCTTGAAGGTGGCTGCCTCCTTGGCTGCAGACTCACAAGCTCAGCAGTGAAGCTCATTACGGCTGGGAGGTGGTCTAATGTCCGACATTCTATTGTTTCTGAATACGGCTTGTGTCTTGAAAGTAGACTTGTCCAGCAAGGTTTACCTTGGAGGATCTACCATTGGTATCATAGTAGCCCTCTACTCTTATGGAGAGGGAAGGACAACATGCATAAAACATCAGAGCTTATGGAGCTGGGCTGGCTCAGCTTGACATGATTCTCACCCTCTTGCATGGGGTATTATGGGACACTTCCAACAGGAGGGAGCAAGGGGAGCACATGCAAGTCAATGATTGGAGAACAAAGGTAAGTCCCTCATTTGTTTGTGTTGTCCATGTAGGTAGGCCCTCTCGAATCTCACATCTAATGGGATCCATAGATGTCCCTTTTTTTCTACTGCAAGGAAGGGGGAAGGGCATCATGACTGCCCTTTTGTGTGATTGAGGAGAGAAGGGGGCTGCATAGGAATAGCCATCCCATCATGTGTGTGGCAAGGAGTTTATGCCCCGGATAGAATCTCAGCCAAAAAAGCCCCAGATATGTGTGTGGCCACTATCAATCTCTATCTCTGACACACACACAAGATGGTTTGGCTTAACATGCAAAATCTATGGATGTGGTTTCTTAAACCACTCGACCAACTTCATCCTCAAAATTTTATTTGCAACTTTAGCTTGTTCTTCTTTCATGTAATAAAATTGTGCTTTATGTGGCTTTCCACCACATGTTTTACGAGGGTTACCTATAAAGGACAAAGCCTTTCTATTTTTGGCTATAACATTTGCTTTTGAACTGCAATCCCTCGTGGAGTTGTTGGAACTATTGCCCCTCCTTCTTAAGTACTTTCTTCTCCACCACTTGAAGATGATGATGAGACAACATTTTGAGCTTCCTTGTGCAGCACCAACAAATTCCTCCTTGTTCTAACCGCTTCACCTCTGCTTCAACTTCGTCCCACAAATGAGTAATCATAAGATAGTATTGAAGACATGTTAGCCAAGTGTGAAAATTGCTTCCATTGAAAATCAGTCAATCGCTACCATGGAGGATGATCCCATATCTCTATTATGTGTTAACTCAAGCAAATGTGCTCAAGCTACTCTCATACACTCTCACAAACCTGCACTCATACCAATTGTTGGATTTTGAGGCCCCAGGATCAATATAGAGACAAAGTTGAGAGAGAGAGAGAGAGATAATAGAAATAAGAGACAATTGCAAGACATAGCAAAGGAGTCTATGCTCCAACAAAAATCACCACTAAATTACAAAAAACTTACAAGATGGATGCTCTGTGCACAAGACAACTCTACCACTTGAAGCTATGGTGGCATGTCCATTGGGTGGTCCTTACATCGGCAATATATTCTAATAAAAAGGCTCATGAAAAATCTGTGTAAAAAGCCATGAAATCAGCTTTGCGAAAATTCCATTGTAAAACACGAGGCCAAAAATCCTTTTTTTTTTAATTGATGACATGGATTAATTATCACCCTTGGATCTAATGTTATGAGATGGCATCATAATTTGACTTCTAAATCCAATTTTGACTTTGTCCAGCAATTAGGGCTTGACTTATCTTCATCATTCTGGTTCCAAATGTTCAATTGTTATATATGGTTGGATAACTCTTCAAGAGTACTTTCCAAATATGTAATAAAAAATTCCTTCATTTTTTGACAATTTTGATCATCTTTGATCAGCCTTTGACCACTTGTTAACTTTTCAAAATCTGTAATTTTTCTGATATTTTATGCATCTCCTTGTGGAAGGTTGCTATTTTCCAAGACTATGAGCACCATGTGGAGCTTCCACTATCTAGTTAAGTAACTAAATGAGCCTAAATATGAGAAAATCGTGAAGAATGGTGTAGTAGACGCTTCCCGGGGCAGTCTAACTGTGCCCCAAATCTTTAAGGGCAAATAGTGAAAATAATCAAAACCCATGAAAGAATCTTCTTCTCAAACTATACATTACTCACATCTGATGACCTTTTCGGAATAGTGTTTAAACTTTGAATTCAAATAAATCTGCTCGACTCATTCATTGTAATGAAATGAAAATACAAAAGATTCCTATCTTGGTCCAAACTAAGGATCAAGATCTCAATATGTCATACAGAATGTGTGATGATCCAAACTATGGATCAAAATTCCCATACAAAATAAATCCAGATTCACTATATGGAATCAACTCTCTCATACCAAGTGAAGACTTGCTGAGAAAATATAGTGGAACTAGTGGAACTACCACCACTTTCTCAATGAGAAGCCAAGCAATGCCACAAGGTTTTTGTTTTCACCTCAATGGCTACCTTGTAACTCTAAAGTTCATCCCTACCTAGCCTAATGCCTAAGCTCACAAAGATCATCTACATCCATCTATGGTCACACATTAATCCACATGGTCTTTATTTCCAAAAAATCATATACGTCCACCTATGATCACATATAGAACTCTACTAACTTGAAAGTTAGGGTTCCACGAAGTCTCAAAATGGCTTCTCTCCATAATGAGGGCCTTACAACTTAGAGCACCATGGACCATAGTGGAATCACAAGGGTGGAACATTGAGCCTACGTAGCACCTCCCTCTTACTATCAACCTCATTGAGAAGACTAGGTCTAATTTGTTGAAAGCATAAGTTTGCATGTAGTTGAATATGGTTGAATTGATCTCAAGAAATCTCTAAGATGGAACCTGAAAAACTACCTGGATATAAGAAAGAGTGCTCGCTTGATTTGCAACTACAGTTCGTAATGTGAACTCTTTCCTTTTCTTTCGGTCCAATCCACTTGCTCTATCCATATTTGCCAAGCCATAACCTTGTTGTGATTCTGTGTCCTGATGACTAGACACTTGGTGCTTTGTAGTCTGCTCTGACCTCTGCAGTAAATACTTTGGTGAATCATAACTAGTGTTCTTTCTTTCAGTCCCCTGTCGATCATATGACTGTGATGGAAGTTCTTTTGAGCGAATAGATCCTTCTGTTCTGATAGAAGCTCTCTCTTGCATTACGTAACTTTGACCACCAAAAGAGCTGTCCATCTTCTGTTTCTGAGCTTCTGTTCTAACAGAGACTGTTCCTTGTAAGGGATGCCTTTTAGCAACAGAAGAGTTATCTGTCTTCTGTTTTTGAAATTCAAATCTCTCACCTTTAGCCTTCAGCAGACTTGCTTCCTGCTCTATATTTCCTGGAATATCTGTATTGCCTGAGTCAATCCATTCATTCGCACTGTCTTGCAGCGGGGGGGCACTGACCTCTGCACCAAGGGGGAGGCTTCTGTCCCAAAATGTACTCATTGGATCCATGTAGTTTTGCTTTGTGTCCTGCATAAGGTCTGCATTCGCAGAGCTCTCAGATTCAGCTCCACCACGATTCTGTGTGGAAACAGTGGATCTACATGAGTTTTCCAGTGAGCGGGCTACATTTGACCTGATCCGAATCTGTTTTGCATGTTCCTCTACAGATATGCAGTCTGATATAGCAGATTCCTGATAACTTTCAGAAAAGATGACCTCTGCTGAAGCCACTGTATTTGTTAAGCTTGGGGTAGTACTCTGTCCCTTCAAGCGTTTTCTTTTCCTTTTAGCCCTTGGATGTGCAGTTGCCCTATTGTCCTCAGGGTCAGGACTTGATGCCACAAGTTTTACTGCTTCTGCATCCTGCCTATCCTCTACCACCATACTCCTGGACATACTTGATACAAGAGGCGATGCAAGTTCTTTTAACTTTTCTTTTCTGAGTTTCTCTGCCGAAGTTTCTTGCAATCCTTCTAATTTGTTAGCTATGACCCCAACATTCTCTGATAATGCTCTCATGTCTTTGTTCTTAGATTCAGAGCTCATCGACGCATCCAGATTTGCTTGATTCACCTTCCTAGTTTCCGCATTTGTTTGATTCACCTTCTTAGTTTTTCTCCTGTCAATTTCTGCAGATGGAAGGGATTTTTCTTTGGGTTTTTTCCCTGAAGCCACTTGCGATTCTTCAACCTTGTCAGTCACAATACCGCTTTCTAATGCTGATTTTTGAACTTTATCGTTCCTTCTGGTAGCAACTAGCGCAACAACTCCTGTATCGCTTGAGTTTGATATTGAGGTTTCCTTCTTTGAAGTTGATGTCTTGGGCTTTCCTGTACGTGATAGTTTTTGCCGCGTTTTATTGATATAGATGTCTGCTCCGTCTATCAATGTTTTAGAGTCTTGTTCAGATCCTATCAACCTGTTTTGACGCTCGGAGTTTGCCGAAACATCGACCTCTACTTGCCTGGAAATGGCCTCCGGGGCTGCCGATGACGAGAGCTTCCGTTTTCTGGACTTTTTCGCAGAAACCTCTAGAGATTCTCCAGCCTTGGCAATCACAGTGCCACCTTGCACTGCTGAATCTTTCGCATCCTGGGCCCCTCGTTCAGTCACTGCGAACCTGGCATCGTCTTCTCTCGAGTTAAGAATTGAGGTCTTATTTTTCCTGCTTGACGCCGATGACTTTCCTGTGTCTGATGGTAGCTTAAGTGAAGAAGAGGGTGAATTCACCAGTTCTACTTTTTCTGAAAAAAGGGCAGGACTCCTAGAGCAGGAAAGCGAAGGACCTCCAGATAGCTTCAACCTTCTACTTCGACATGAAGACGAGGACGAGCGGAGGAAGAAGTAGGAAGCCAACCGTGACCATGAAGCAGCTGAATGAGCTGGTTTGGTATTGAACGACGACGCAGGAAAGGCATGCATTAGGAAACCATAACCGCAGCTCCTTCCCATCCACGCCGCCATAACCTGCCTTCCCGAGTCATCCAATGCTGTCTCCCTGAGAAAGTGCACTGCCCTCCATCTCTTAGTCACTGTCAACCGGAATCCTAAACTCCAATAACGATCCTGTACGCCAATGGAGATTTTTCCCCGGCGAAGGTAGAGCATGCTACTACTGAATCAACATTGATACCGTGATCAGCCCTACAATCTTGCTCATGAGTCATGAGTCACAGCTAATATATTCATTCTTTCATTAAGCTTGGAGGGAAGTGTAAACTCCCTAACGTTTAAGATCACATGCTGCTCTATAACATGAGCTTTTCGTTAAGTGAACTTAGATCATATACCTATTACCACATAATTGGACTATCCCTACAATGTAAACTTCATTTTCATTAAACTTTGATCTTAGAATTGAATCTCTTATGATTAGATTACCGAATGGAGCAATGAACAATAAATGGGACTAGCCCTCAAGGAATCATTCATATGGAGTGAGGGAGGGTTCGTGGTTAGTGTCATGGACATTCAAAACTATGCAATTATGAGATGCTTGATGTCTTGCTTCATCATATGTCCATGCTTGATGCTAGCTTGCATCACTTCATCTTGTGTCAAGCCTTGCTTCACATGAAACATTGCTTGCCATATATGTTACAAAACTCTAGAAGGCATTGCTTGCATCATTGATGATGTCATCATGGAACATTTTAGAACACTAAAAATAAGTAGAGGGTCTAGCCATGTTAGTATATGACCAATGTCTACCCTTCATGATTGTATGTACTAATGCACATTTTGTAAGGACCCATTATGAGGAGAAGCCAATTGTGCATTACCCAATTGATGGGAATCCCAACTTGCATGTTGGATGAAAGTCATTGTTGACCATCTAGGGTGTTGTGGAAAGGGAGTTACAAGGGTCCCCAATTATGGGGTCTGAGGTAGCGGTGAGCAAACTTGGCTTGGGACTCCTAGGGACCATCAATCCCCTTGGTTGGGGGGTCCATGGGGCCAATGGTCACCTTGGTGGGGATCAGGGGGTAGCATCCTCAGCGCAACATTAAAGGGAATATTTCATGGAATTTCTTGTTGGATTCAAAAACTATTCATATTTGTTAGGTCAGTGGAATCAACCTAAGTCGTATATGGGGATTACACAGGGAGTGGCTACCCATGCCTAGTCATCTGCAAAAGACCACACCTCTCTATTAGCCTATATCTTTATGACTTTTGCACTACCCCAAACATCATATTGAGTGAGCATACCTCTACCTTGTTTTAACATGTATCTGGGACCACATGCCAAAACAATTGAGTACTGAAAGTTCTCTAATCACTACATATCATCAGCGGACAACAGTGGATTCTTGGCTAGAGGAACTTGAGTATACATATCCCTATAGTTTTCCCTACATTTTATAGGATTCTACTCACTACATGTGTAAAATTCTTCCAAGACAGTGAAAGACTTAATTCCTTTTACCGATTACTATGAAATCCATTGAAACCAATTGTCTAAAGTGGTGCGATCATGATGTACCATGGTGGATTCCCCGTTATGTGAGCTTCACAAAGATACCCTCAAAATACAAAACCGAGCTCTAAATTTTGCACACATTACTCTGCACGAGACATGTTGAATGTGCAGAAACCACAAAGTACACATAGAGCACGACACAAATTTCATAAGTTTTACAAATGCGATCAAAGTTTGAGTTTGTGGCTCACTAGGCCACAATATATTTTATTACAAAACATATACAAAAGTATAAGGAGTTGTAAACACTCTATAAATTCCTCTCGACTAATAGAAAAGGCTAAATTAATGTGAGGTATACTCAATCCCATTATCTGAATGTAAAGCCTTGAGTCTAGTTCCTTTTTTAGTCTCAACTAAAGCAAGCCATTTTTTGAAATTAGGGAATACCTTATCCTTCGATTTGATGGGATATGCCCAAACATTTATATAGAATCATCTATGAAAGTGGAAAAATCAAGAGCATTCCATATTAAACATGCTCATAAAATGAAAAATCAAAGAAAGATAACACAGATAAGCAGCCAAAATGAGAAATATTTTCCATTCTGCTACAAGATATGCGGCCCAAACGGCCATGCCAAATACAAGCCATAGGTTATTTAGTAATAGCTAACAAGTGTTCTTTCTGCCTTACAAATAAAAGATAAAGTGAGCCAACTTTGCTTCCTTTTGCAGTGACCATATATGCCCTTTGATATGCAAAAGTATTGAGCATAGAAAACCACCTTGTGATCAATGTCATCAAGTTGACCAACTGACATCAAACTATGTGATAACTGAGGTATATAGTGTACATTAACCATTAACGAAATGCACAACCACATCTCCAGTCTTGATAACGAAATTTTGAACCATTAACGAAATGCACAACCACATCTCCAGTCTTGATAACTTCACATTAGTAAGAATCATCAAGTCTCACAGTGCAAGAGACCTTGTTGCATAAGTAGAGAACCATTCTCTATGTGGTTTCACATGGAAAGATCAAGCACTAGAATCTAGCAGCATGTGTGGGAAAGAGAATCAACCATAAGGGCCTTAGTGGGTACAATATTTTCAAGTGTCAACACAATAGCATCATCAAAAATAGCATTAATTTCTTCAATCCTTCGAGCCAAAGCAGATGGTGCAGATAGCTTTTTAACATGCCCAACTTATCTTCACCACCCCATCCTCGATCAACTCATGTACATAGTGAAACTTAATCTCTATGTGCATGGAAAATAGGATAGATCGCAATGGCCATGCAACTTTGGTTGTCATGCTTCAACGGTGTAGCCTCTTACCTTTATATTCCTATGTGCCACATGATCCTCCTCAACCATACTACTTCACATGCTGCTGAAATTGTTTTTTTGGTATCAATATCTCTTGCCCAATCTGAATCACAATATCCAACTAGAGATGATCCTTCTTCATAGAGAATACCATAATCAATGGTTCCTTTCACATACCTGTGTATTTGCATGCTTTCCTTCCAATGATTTTGGCAAGAATTATTGAAAACTCTAACAACATAGGAGATTTCTTGTCTACTATTGACAAGTAGATGAAACTTCCAGCTGATTTCTTGTATCTTCCAATATCCACTAGAGGTGAAGTATCTTCAATAGATAATTTTTGTGTTGAGCTCCATAGGTGTAGATATATCCTTTCAATCCTCCATGTCAAATGCCTTCAAAATCTATCTTGCATAATTTTATTGAGAGATGAAAACTTTCCTTGATTCCTACCATACTTCAAGGCCTAAGCAATAATGCATTAAACCCAAGTCTATCGTTTCAAATTCTGAACTTAGGGCATCTTTCATTTATTGAAGAAGAGCATCATCATTTCCTCTAATCACAAGGTCATCTACATAGAGTACAATCACAATTGTCTTCCCTCTTCTCTTTAGAACATACAAGTTAGCATCATAAGCATATATTTTGAAACCTAGATCCAAGAGATACTTATCTATCTGTTGGTACTATGGTCTATGGGCTTGTTTCAACTCATATAATACCTCCTTCAACTTACATACCTTGTTCTTTGAATGGGAATACTCAAAACATGGTGGTGAAGTCACATATACCTCCTCCTTGAGGTCTCCATTTGTGACATCCACATGATAGATTGTCCATCATCTATGTGCAGCCACAACTAGTATTACTTGGATATTATTCATCCTTGCAATTGGGGTAAATGATTCACAAAAGTCAATCCCTTCAACTTGTGAGTAGCCCTGTGCAACAATTGTTGCTTTGTATTTTCCAAAGTACCGTCAACCTTGTACTTTAAGTTCTAGACCCACTTGGTGTCGATGACTTTGCACTGCTTGATGCCAATGACTTTGTGCTTAGGGGGTCAATCCAATAGCTCCCAAGTTCCATTGTTCATGATATTGTGGTATTTTGTTTGCATGGAAGCCTAAAACTTGGATCGTGGAGTTCCTCTTCCACATTGGCTAGTTCCTTTGCTTGTTCTTGAATGAGCTCAACCATTAGGCGTGTATTTACAATATGGGCATTTATCCATCTCTGATCTTCTATTCTGTGTGATTAGCTTGGTCCATCTGCAACCTGTTGTAGTGATTATGGGATTGATTTGGCACAGTCATAGAGTTGCATCACCCAATGTGCCAATTATTTTTCCACTTGGGTGATGATAGGTTGGTGACTTTTAGAATCATCATTTGAAGACGATACTTCCTTCTTTTGTGTAGAAGGGATAACTCTTGGGCCAAGTTCATAGTAGATTGCCCTTTTGCCTAATGAAAACATGTAAGATCTATTTTCCTCCTTCACTATAGGTGGTTGCTCCTCCTTAAACACCACATCATGTCGCCATGATCTTCTTAGCCTAAGGGTCATAAAGCTTATAAGCCTTTATATCCTCGTTATACCCTAAGAAGATACATTTTATGCTTTTTGGTTAAAGATTGTTTCTTTCCCTTTTTGGAACATGTACATAACATCCATTTCCAAATACTTTGAAATGGAAAAGAGATGGCTTTTTACCAATGTAGGAATCTTGTGGAGTTTTTCCATCAAGTGCCTTGGTATAGCTTTGATTCAGGCTATAGATGACAATGTTGACAACCTCTGCCCAAAATTAATTTGGAAAACCCTTTCCCTTCAAACATTCTATAACATTTTGTTGTTGAGGGTTATGTGGCATGGAATAGTAGTATTTGAACTTAAGTACAAAATAGCATATAAACGTTCAATCAAAGTTTACTTTCACCAATAGGAATGGTGTAATATACCTTCCTCTAAGAACACCTTCTATGTTATTTTAGTGGCTTCATTCACTCAATATATTTGCATCTCAAGATCAAATTTGAGACATGTTTTCTTTAGGAGATGCAATAGTTCCCAATAGAAGCAACTCAAAGTTGTAAAGGTAAAATGTGAAATAGAAAAGCTTTCATATTTCAAAAGTACAATCAAGAATTTCACATCGTTCATACTCTTATACTATAGTAAGCCTTGAAGCTAAAACCACTTCACCTAACATCAACAAAAAGGAACTTACTTTTTGAAAATATAGAAAAGCTCCAAAAATTGGATCTTAATTGATTCATTATATTGCCCAAAACAAGCAGAAGTTCATAAATCTATTAGGAAAAGTGGATGTTGAGGTACCTACAGAAGATGTTTGGTCAAATACCAAACCTAGAATTCCTTTTTAGTATATCTTCTTGAAAAAGATGTTTTCAACATTCAGACAAGTATAGGAGTTGTGAAGATTAACATTCTTGGGTAAATAGTATGAGTCATAGCACTTGAATCCATCGTTTTAAATGAGGATATATAATATATGGTTTTTGAGGACCAAAACTCTCTAAAATGGTGAAGAAAATAGTACACCAAAACTTATCAAAACTGGGACAATGAATTCCAGTAGTATAGAATCATGGATGAAGATGATGGTGGTGGAATAAAACCTTTTAGTGTATGGATGTTAAATAAAGAAGTTGTTAGCAAGAAACTGCATGACAATCTAAACTTAATGAATTGGGATCCCATCAAGGTTAGTAAGGGCTTAGTAAAGGTGGTGTCATCCCCGACAAGCTTTTGACGATGACCTGTGTAAGTTTGATATACTCTTTGTTCATTGGTGTTGATCAGGTTAGCCTTGTGGATCATGAATTGTTTCCATTGTTCTCATTTCACTCCATCATGTGGTGCTTGTCAATGATGAGCAAAAAAGTGTAGCTCATACACTACTAATCTTGCATTCATGTTGGTTGAAATCTTTAAAAAAAATCTCTAAGTCCACTTCATGAAATCTAATGAAGAATGCCTATTGAAAGGAATATAAATAAGGACTCAACAAAGACATTAGCCTAAAACAATATGCCATAATGGAGGCTCAGCTAAGTGTGACTAATAAATAAAAGATAAGAGGGTCCAGACCTTGGTTAATGCCTATGAAGTTCAAAAATGTGTTCTCTTTCACACTCAAAAACTTTCAAAACTATAACAATCATGCTAAGTATATTATTGGTGAGCTTTATTGCTAGATCCGAGACATGAGCATGTTTTGTAAACCAAAAGTCTATGGTACATATCATATATTCTTATGTGGGTAGATAGTTATGTAGTAGACTCGAAAGTAGCAAAAAATTTAGCCATTGTTTATTAATGGTACCTTTTTGCTATGCTTCCCAAGCCATGGTTTTCTTGAGGGAATGGGGCAAAAAGATGGATTATCCTGGAGAAGGTAGGCTTCCTCTTGTCAATGGAATCTGAGGGTTGGATTCTTTTTTGAGAAGCACTTGTGTGTAATTAAATGTGGTAGTTGTAAAATTAAAAGAATAGTCTGGATCCTTCTGTGCGACTTTCTTTATGTATTTGCGCATTTGTTCCTTCATGATTCCATATGGTACATTAGAGGGATTCATTATTTGATCGAGGTCTTTTTGGTGGATTTTTTCTTCTTTCATTACTTGTATCTCTGCTTCTTCAAATTCTTGTGTCACTCGAGACATCAATAGAGCCCGCTTTTTTTAATCTATTTTTGTAGTGTACGACATCATGACCTCATCAAGAACTTCCTTTTGTTGTTCTTGTATCAGATAATAAACAATGGGGGGGAGAAAGAGGACGTATCTTAGTCTCCTTAGTAGCCACATTAGGGTTGGGGCAATATTGGTGTCCCCATGTTCATCGTTTGGGTGCTTTTCTCATTTTGGAGCTTGATTATCTATTCTTGGAGTTGTATTATGAGTTGATCTTCATGGGATACTTGGCTCTTTACCTCTTTTAATTTAGCTTCTACCTTGATTTTGCTTTTACATATTTCTTTCATTTGTTGTGCTCCTGATTGCAATGTTTGGCATATTTCTTGATGGCATTGTCCTAGTTCTTTTTAGTTATGTTGTGTCCTTCACATATTTTTCCCTAACCGTGCCCAATGCACTTTTTCTGCTTCCAATTGTGTTGCATAGTCTTCTAATTGCTTCTTTAAACTTTGAGTTTCCTCATCATTTGATGCTTGTCCTTCTATTGGTTGATTCAAGATCAGGGAGGTCAGCAATTCTTTATTGTGGATCCTTAAAGAATCGATTTCTTCCATGTAGGCTTTAATATGAGATTCATTCAATTTGGCTCAATTAGGTATGCATACCTTTTTTGCTTTGATTTGAGAGTATTTACTTTGGAGCTCCGCATTCCCCTTCTTTGTCTTTTCTACTTCTTGACTCATAGCTTGTACCTTGGATTGACACCTCACATTCTCAAGCACCAATGTGTCTATTTTGGCCATTGCTTCTGCTAATTCTCTCTTTTATTTTTGTAAGTGCGTTTGTGACTTTATGAGCTACTCTAAAAATTGTTCACTTCATGCTTTGAATTGATTCTTTTCTACTTATGCTTGTTCATATTCCTTGTTTGCTTCCATCAATTCCTATTGTGTGTCCATCGCACTTTGGATCATATGCTTCACTACTGGTTTCAATTGTGCCACATCCACATTCAACCATGTTTTTGGTATCATGGGTGGTTCACCAGTGTCTACTTGCTTGCCTTGTACAATGTGGACTTGTTCATTGAAGGCTTGTCTGATTTGAAGATGAATATTTGTTTGATCTTGATGTTTCTTAGGAGTTACTTTTGAACTACTACCCACTACATGAACATCCAGATTGGAGGGTTCTACCATAACCCTAATCGGTATGATTGGTTCTTCATTAACATCACGTTGTTGCAATTCTTCCTTGAAATAGACCTTCTCTTTTCTAGTGCCTAATGACACATCTTCTTTCATTTGCAATTTTGTGGTTGGATTGATATGGATGGTAAAATCCATGCATGGTTGTGGTGTGCGTAGTACCTCTTCCTTTTCATACTCCTTTTCTTGCTCTTGATGTTGACTTGAGAATTCATCATCATCAACCATATGATTTAACACATCCCACTTTCCATCACCATTCATCAGTATTCAAATCAGCATTCAATAGAGAGTGGTCTTCCTTGTCATGAGTACCCAAAGAGGAAGTTGAATTTTCCAACCCTAGATCTTCGTAATGTGCCATCCTTGAAATTATTTTGCCCACCTTTTGCTTGCCTTTAATTTTTCTTATTTGCCAATAGTGGTGACCTTGGACATTTAAATTAATTTGGCCTTTCGTAAACTCATGAGTTGCTCTTAAAGCTTCTTCCAATTCTTCCTTTGTTATTGGAGGTGGTTGCAGCAAAGTAAATGTTGACCATGCGAGCTCTCTTGGAAGATGGTGTGGTTTCCACTTCATCAAAATCTATAGATCTCTTTGTTTTGGAAACAATGTCAACATAGTCCAAAATTTTGGACCTATAACTATATGATGAGTAATCTTTAGAATACCTTTCAAGAAAATGCAGGAGTTTAAGGTCTGTAGAAGCACATGAACAACACAAGGAAGAAGAAGAAACTTGGAGCACAACACACAATACTTTGTGTATTACCAAGAGAATGTACAAATATAAGTGACCCATTAGGGTTATAGGCGTATATACAAGCCGAATGAAAGAACCTCCTAAAGAGGGAAAAATTGCCCCAATGGTTCTAGTGTGTTCACACATATCACTACCTAAATATATCAACAAATGCCCCTGCGAGTGATGTGATGAACATGGAGTTGGCACTCATGTATAAGGAAGTGCCAAGCTATGTGGAATCATTCCACAAAAGGAAGTAAGCCCAAAGCTTTGTGGAAAGCTTCAAATTTGTTCCTAGGCAGAGCGTTTGTGAAAAGCTATGCAATGTTCTCCTATGTGGGCACATATGCCAAAGTGATCTATCCAACAAAGAACCTCTCCTTAACATAATGATAGTGCACCTCAATGTGCTTAGTGTGACCATGGAACATAGGGTTCCTTGCAACTGCTAATGCACTCTAACTTTCAATGAAGATGGTGGTGGTAGAAGACTAACCAACACCCAAATCAGCCATAAGGCATCGGGGCCACACACAATCAATAGTCACTGTGAAAGCTCCCCTATACTCAGCCTCACAACTAGAAGTGGCCATAGTAG
This sequence comes from Ceratopteris richardii, assembly GCA_020310875.1. NCBI lineage: Eukaryota > Viridiplantae > Streptophyta > Polypodiopsida > Polypodiales > Pteridaceae > Ceratopteris > Ceratopteris richardii. The sequence continues at coordinate 142,344,248 of CM035436.1, forward strand.
GCTGCTTCTTACTCAACCAAGATATGCATGAGCTACCAAGTATGAAGCAAAAACCATTGGTGGACAAATGAGTGTCATAAAAACTAGCCAAGTCAGAGTTAGAAAAAGCATGTAAATCTGGCAATAGTGATCCACCTTGGGATAAAACAACTCAAGTACTCGAGTATCGCTCAAGTTTCGAAAGATGGACTTAACCACTTGCTAATGCTTGATACTTGGGAAATGCATAAGCCTACTCATATGTGAGACAACAAACTGAATATCTAGCTGAGTAATGCATAAGTAAATCAAGCATGCAATAGCCTACTAGTAGAGTACATCATTAAATGCATCCCCAACATCATGAAGACTCAATCGTAGACCTATCTCCATAAGTGTAGTAATAGGTAGGTTTGTAGTCTTCAAGGCCAAAATGTTGCAATAATGTTTCGATATATTTTGTTTGACACAAAGATAGTCCGCCATCAACTTGCATAAATTGAATGCCCAAATAATGATGCAACTGGCCCAAATTTAACATCTCAAATGGGGCATGCAAATCAGCAATATGCTTCTCATCAAGACCAGTGAGTAGCATGTCATCAACATAGACAAGAATGATCAAAACCACATCATTTCCACGCTTAAAATATAAGGTACTCTCAGTTGGACTGCTCTCAAAACCATGTGCAATCAAGTAGGCATGTATCTTTTCATACCAAGCACCTAGTGCTTGTTCCAAACCATATAATGGCTTTTTCAAGTTGCACACTTTGTTTTCATGCCCTTTCCACACAAAACCAGGGGGTTGAAAAGCATACACTTCTTCATGCAATTCACCATTCAGAAATGTAGTTTCAATGTCCAATTGATGTATGTTCCAACCATGATAACATACAACCATGATGAGCTTCAAGTGCACAAATGCTATGAATAGTAGTCATTTGGCATGTAAGTGCAAAGGTCTCATCAAAATCAAGGCCTCTTTCTTGAGCATAACCCTTTGCAACAAGCCTAGCCTTATACCTGTCAATTGTCCCATCAGGCTTATGCTTCAATTTGTATACCCACTTAATGCCAATGGGCTTGTTTCCAAGAGGCAAGTTACATAAAGGTCACGTACCATTTTTCACAATAGCATCATATTTTGATTGCATAACAACCATCCAATTTTCAAAATTTTGTGCTTCATCAAACAAAAGAGGCTCATTCTAATCACAAAGACTAGAGGCAGCCATACCATAGCAATCTGATGCAAAAGAAGCATTATGAGAGCCTAAAAAAGTATGATATGGTAGAGGTGCATCTAATTTGCTATCTCGATGCAAAGTTTGCACCATCCATTTAGGCATAGATTTTGCCTCCTCTATATTAGTTCTCTCATCAATAAGTGCATCATGTAAATCTGCATAAAAAATGGAATGATCTGCATCATTATGTGAAACCTGTAAAGGTTGAGAAATTGCCTCATTTGGACCAGCACTAGACTATCCATCTATAAAAAGAGGTATCCAAGTATCATAGACATCTTTGGAGCTAACAAATGCCTCCTTAGTACATGAGAGTAATGACTGAATAACATCTTCCACAAAAACAACATCACGGCTAACCAAAATGCGTTTAGTATGTGGGCGATACAGATGACAACCTTTGCTTTTAAAATTGTACCAAAACAAAAATACATTTCACTACTTTATCACCCAATTTCCTGCATTGTTGTTTAGGCACTAATGCATATGCGAGACAACCAAAGACACAGGTGAGCAATAGATGGCTTGGAAGCATGCCAAGCCTCATATGGAGTGATAGACTACAATGCTTTAGTGGGACACCTGTTAAGTACATATGATGCACAGGTAACAACCTCAAGCCAGAAACTATGTGGTAAAGCCTAACTCTTGACCATACGCCTCGCCATCTCCATGAGTGGCCTATTCTTCCTTTCAACAACTCCATTTTGTTGAGGTGTATATGACACTGCACACTGATGCTTTATCCCACATTCATCTAGAAATGCATTAAAATGAGAAGACATATATCCCCTCCCCCCCGATTAGAATGGAGGGTGCCCATTTTACATGCTAATAGATTTTCAACCAAAACCAGAAACTGTTTGAAGCACATAAACACTTCATATTTTGCTTTTAGTGGATATACCCATGCATGCATCAAAAAATCATCAATGAAATTCATGAAGTAAAGATAGTTCCCAAAAGAAGGTGTTTGCATAGGACCACAAACACCACTATGAAAAATCTGAAAATTTTGAGTAGCTCATACTAAACCATCTTTTGGGAAGGAGGAACGATGCATTTTTGCCCAAAATATAGCCTTTAGAGACATGTTTACTAGGTGCCTCAAGTGGGAAGAGAGCACACCATTTCAAGTTTTTACATGCATAGCAAATTGGCAAAATTCAGATGACCAAAGCGTGCATGCCAAAGCTTTGCATCAGACATAGCCTGAGAATCTTGAAGTGCACATGCTGAATCATTCACAGATTTTGCATAATCTATGAGCTTATAGAGCCCATGACATAAAATGCAAGAAGCAATAATGACATTGCAATTTGATAGATCATGAACTCTACATTTGCCATCAACAAATTTCACAACCAAGCCGATCTTGGATAATTATGAAACTGATAACAACTTTTTCTTGATCTCTGGCACAAATAAAGCATCCAACAATGTAAAAGAACTACCATAAATAGTAGTCAAAATGATCTTACCAACTCCCATGACATGATAATAGGAGTTGTTGGTGCATGTGACAATATTCCCTGTAGGGGTAGTGTTGTGAAAACTTCTTCCTAGAGTATAGCATCCACTAGAGAGTGAGTGAGTATGTATCCACCCATCCAACTCCACCCATATATATACCAAAGGTCCAAGAGTTGCATGTCTTAATTTTTATCCATGTGTCCTTCCAAGTGTCCTACATGAGGATGCTTTCCAAAGAGAATCACATAGCTTCTATTTCAATTGAAGTCTTTCTTTCACGTACGAGTCAAGGTGTCACTTGGGAGAAGCTTCTCCCAAGACTAAGGTTTTTTCTCCCTTAGGTTAATTATTCCTAAGGTAACAAACCTTTCAATTGAGACTTCTATGAAATAAAACCTCAAGGGTTAAAACCAAGAAACATAGGTTCCTTTTTGGAGGGTCTAACCCATGATTTATACAACATTCTTCCCCCCTTTAACATTTTCGTCCTCAAAAATGTGCTTTGGTATATTATGTGGAGTATTCCCCCATGCACCATGATTCATTTCGTTTGATCATGGACTCACTCTCAAAAATATTTTCCTCGTTTTTAACCAAAAGTTAAAAAAAAAAGGAAATCTTTTGTTTATGGAACTTACTCGTTCCCAAGTAGCACTTTCTCCAGTTCCATCCCTCCATTTAACTAGGCACTCTTTATATAGATGATTTCTTGTTTTTTTATCTCGAGTGCGTAGTATTCTTTCTGGTTCATGAGGAATGTTAAGAAGGGAGATTGGTTGAATAATTGTATCCGAAGATACAAGATTGTCTTGTTCAGCCAGTTTTCTTTTTAATCTACTTACATGGAATACTGGATGAAGTAAACAATCTTCTGGGAGTTCTAACTCATAAGCCAACATACCTATTCTTTTAAGAACCTTAAAAGGGCCACAGAACCTCGGAGAGAGTTTAGGACAAGGTCATCTTTTCAATGTTTCAGATTTCTCAGGAACTTTAAGATATACTAATTCATCAACCTGAAAGGAAATATCTCTCCTTTTAGGGTCGCTAAAAGATTTAGCTCTATCCTGGGATTTCCTCAAGTTTTCCTTGGCTAGTTTTAGCTTAAAGTTCATATCTTCTAAGAAATCTTTTGCCGCTTGGACTTTTTTGTTTTGAAGTCCAACTGCATAAGGTGCTCTAGGTTGAAACCCATACATTAACATAAAAGGACTATATATCCATTGCAGAATGCTTTGCACTATTGTAAGCAAATTCTACTATCGGTAAATAGTCTTCACAATTAGTTTGGGTAGAATATACATATGCTCATAACATATCTTCAAGTATTTGATTGACTCTTTCAGTTTGACCATCCGTTTGAGGATGTTCAGCAGTACTCAAGTTTAGCTTAGTTTCTAATCTACTGAATACAACTCTCCAGAAATGACTAGTGAATTTTCTATCTCTATCCGACACAATGTCTTGAGGTAATCCATAGAGTCTATACAGTTGTTCTATGAATAATTTAGCTAATTCTGGAGTTTTTACTATAGTTCGAGTAGGTATGAAACGAGCCATTTTGGTCAATCGGTCAACTATGACCCAAACGGCATCATGGTCTTTAGGGGTCCGTGGCAAGCCCGTAATGAAATCCATGGAAATACTTTCCCATTTTCCATTTGGAATTTCTAAGGGATGCAACAAACCCCCTATCTTAAGCTTTTTAGCTTTGTTAACTTGGCACTTGGTGCATCTAAGTACATATTTATGTACATCTTTATGTATACTAGGCCAATAAAATTGCCTTTTTATTAATTCATAAGTTTTGTTGATTCCAGGATGTCCTACACTTGGGGCATCATGACATTGAAACAAAACTTTTTTCCCAAGTTCGAAATTACAAGGGACACAAATCTTTCCTTTCTATAACAAATATTCATCTTGAATACTGTAATGTTTAAACTTATCTTTATTTGATAAGTTTGTGTTTGGAGTTGAAACCTTCTTCCAAGCTTCGTTAAAACTAGTATCCTCTTGGTACTTGCCCTTCATGAGTGTTACTAGCTCATTAGAAATTTGTATGAAACTCAAAGAATTTAACATGGGCATCCTGCTTAATGCATCTGCCACAATATTAAATTTTCCCTTTCTATATCTGAGTTCATAATCAAATTCTTGGAGTAATTCGGCCCATCTAGCTTTTCTACTTGATAATTCAGATTGGTTTGCAAACCATTTTATACTTGCTTGATAAAAAACTATAGTTACTTTGGCGCCAAACAAGTAATGTCTCCATTTTTTTAGAGCATGCACAATTGCATAAAGCTCTTTTTCATAGGTAGAATAGTTTCTTTGAGCTGGATTTAGCTTTTGGCTTTCAAAAGCAATTGGTCAACCATTTTGATTCAAAACAGCTCCTATTGCTAGATCACTAGCATCTGTTTCGACTACAAAGGGTTCATTTGGATCTACTATCTGTAGAACCGGGGCCGAAGCTATGGCTCTTTTAAGTCTTTCCATACTTTCAGCCTGTTCCTTCTCCCAATTGAGGCTTTTGGGTTTACCCTTTAATTTTTCAAATAAAGGGGTTGAGATTTTTGCAAAGTTAGGTACAAATTTTCTGTAGTATCCCGAAAAGAATTCACATTTATCTTCTTTTCCAAATAATTTATTTTCTCTAAGAACTTGGAAAACTTTTTCCAAATGTTCTAAATGAGAGGCTGCATCTTGACTATAGACAAGAATATCATCAAGAAAATCAACTACAAACTTTCCCAAATAAGGGCTTAATATAGTGTTCATTAGTGTCATGAACGTGGCTGGGGCATTTGTTGGTCCAAAAGGCATGACTAAAAACTCAAAATGCCCATATTTAGTTCTGAAAGCTGTTTTAGGAACATCTTCAGATTTAATTCTAATTTGATGATATCCTTGACGGAGATCAAGGTTTGAAAAGATCTTAGCTCCTTTTAATTGATCAAATAAATCATCAATTCGGGGCATTGGATATTTATTCTTGATCGTAACTTTATTCAAGGCTCGATAGTCAATGCATAGTCTCATTTATCCATCTTTTTTCTTGACTAAAAGAATGGGTGCTGCCCAGGGTGAAAGACTAGGTTGAATGAATCCCTTAATCAGGTATTCATTTAACTTTTTTTCTACTTCACCTTGCTGGGAAAAAGGGAGTTTATAAGGGGGTTTACATATAGGCTTAGTTCCATGGAACAAGTCTAACGACTTGTCCACGAGAAGGAGGTAAGCCATGGGGAAGTTCTTTTGGAAAGACGTCCTGATAATTATTTATTAAACACTTAAATTTAAACTTTTCATGTTCAGATAAGGGAGACAAGATATAAGAAATTGGATTCATATTATATACATTGTTTACATTAGTTGGAAGTATCATAAAAACTTCCGCTTTTTGAGTATTTACAAGTTTTTTCAACTCCATGTTAGAAATCAAAGGAGTACTAGGCACATCATGCTCTCCTTGAATTAGATAATGGATTCCATTTCTCTCAAATTCCAAAGTATTCAGATGATAGCTTCTTTTAAGTGTTTTTCCTAAGCCCCAAAGCCATTCCCTACCCAAAACCACATCAGTTCTTTCCATGTGCATGATCTGGAAGTCTAATTTATCTTTATAACCTTGAAATTCTATTTTGAGGTTACAAATCATAGTATCCCAGACTCTCTTGTCTTGACCCTGTATCATAGACACAACATACTGATGAGGTGATTTTTGTTGGGGCAACTTTAGTCTCTTCACGAGTGAGTAGTTTAGGAAATTGTGGGTGGCTGAGTCATCTATCATGACTCTGGCCTTTTCACCACTTATGCAAGCATGAAGTTTGACCAAGTCATGAGGTCCAAACTGGTTTTGGACCCACATTGAGTCAGACAAACAACATTGATGCTTGTAGTCTTCATGAAGGACTTCCATTTTTTTCCAAACTTTACTATTTTCGAGATTATGTTTGGACTAAGTGTATTCCTGTCTTTTCTTTCCCTTTTATCTCAAGGGTGGCTTTTTGTTGTCCCCTTGTCATGCAATTCTTACTAAGATGTCCTGGGTTAAGGCACTTAAAGCAAAGATTCTCATTTTTTGCTTTTTCCCAAACCTCAGGGTCAAGCCTAGGTTGTGAAGGTCTAGGGGTTTTAAAGTCATCTTTTTTGAACGTGCCTAGCTTTCTTTTACCTGGTTTAAATTTTTTATTGTCTCCGACAAGATGAAGTGGTTGTGTTCCAGTTTTAGCATGATCTTCATAGATCTGTGCTAACTTAATAGCATCTTCTAAACTTTTTGGAGCACTTCTCTTCACTTCATGTTTGACTTGCTTATCGGGACTGCAGATGAAACCTCTTACCTTATGAAAGTCATCTAGGTTTTGCCGTTTAAGTACTATTTCTCGATAATGAGAAATATATAAAGAAAGGGAACGTCCTCTCTGTAGGACTTTGTCGCATTCTTCCCAGTTTCGTTCATCCTCATTTTCTGGTAAGAATTCTTTTTTGAAGAATTCTTCAAATTGATTCCAAGTTTCTGGGATTCTTTGAGCCTCGTTTAAGCTCATCCACCACTTATAAGCCTTAGGTCCAGGTGATAAACTTGTTTCTAAGACTTGATAAGCTTCAGCGGTGTTTTTTAATTGATGCAAGTCTTGCCATTTTTCTAAAAATGTCAAGACTGTATCTTTGTTTTGGTCTTTATCTTCCCCTGAAAATTGAGGTGGTCTTAAGTCTTTTGCTAAAGAAAGTCTTCTAGACTTAATGGCAGTATGAGGAGGATTTATTTCATTATCCTTATTTTTTAAAGATATGTTACTATGCAATGGTAAAGGGGCATCAGTTCCTTTACTAGATGATGGGTTCCTTGGTTGAATGGACAAGGAACCCATTTGGGCAGGTAAGGGTAAGGATGGACAAAGCATATTAAGAATTTGTTCCATCTTCCCTTTAACTTCATTAATTGAAGTACGAAGGGTACCCATCTCGTTTTGGATTTCCTTGACGATGAACATATCCGCTTGGATATCGTTCATTTTTTCATCCAATCCATTCAACTCTTTATAAATATTTATTTCCTGCCTTTCTTCTTGGCCTATCTCTGGAAGACCTGGAGTGTAATCTAATTGTCTACCCCCTTCCTGCGGTGCATAATCCTCTTCCTGCCTAGGTATGTCTAATAACATGTTACTTGCGTAGGAATCCCCCATAATTCAGTGAATACTTTGGAATCAACTAGAAATAAGAAAATGTCGTTTCTAATACTAAAGGAAAAATAGATGAAAATTAAATCCAGTACTTCCCCGCTTATTTCTTTGATATCAGCTTCTAGTTGTAGGTTGGCTTGGACCGCCTTGGACGATTCACCGAAACTTCAAATCGCGTGATCTTATTTGGAGATTCAATTGATAGAACTCGTGGCTTTCTTTGAGGTTCCCCGAATGTCGATCAGCAGATGGCCTCCATTGGGGGGTGTCTTTTTATCTCATATGTGCAGCAAAATAAACTTCAAACTTTCTTTAAATGCACAATAAAAATTCAAATTCTAATTGGCTTCAAAAAAGAGGCTTCTGCTATGCAACAATTGGTCGTCCGTCGGTCGGATATTCCCTCCTTGGTCGACCGCCGGCTGATGGGTCTCTCAGGCCATTGATTTATTGAGAAAGGGATCCTCCTCCGGTGGCCGGTTGGCTGGGGGATCTCTCTGGCCGTCGGTTGGCTAGGGAGGAGTCCTTTTCTTCAATAAATGCTTGTACGATGAGCATCTAAGGCTGCAAAGAATCAACGCTCAGATGCGTCACGCGACTACCCCATAGTCCACTCTAATCGAGGCTATACTAATTGGTGGCGCATTTAAGTGAAGACAAGCTTGAATCGACGGTGTCCATCTCCATTAATGTGCGCGTGGGGACTGGGCATCCTTCTGTTGTTCTTTTCTAACCGTCTCTCGGCTGGAGGATCCTCCTGAGTCCTCTGGTCGCTGGTTGGCTGGGGCTTTACCCACCTGAAGCTTAGGTAAGTACCATCATTAAGTGTAAGCACAGGCGGCATTACTCAGGGCAGGCGCAACCAAAAGAAAGTGGGAAAAAAAAAACGCAGTCGCAGATGAACTTGAAATTTATCATATCTTCAAGAAAATGGTCTCCACAAGAATCAAGAAATACTACCAGTACTTGAAAAAGAACTTGGCTCTGATTACCACTGTTGTGAAAACTTCTTCCTAGAGTATACCATCCACCAGAGAGTGAGTGAGTACGTATCCACCCATCCAACTCCACCCATATATATACCAAAGGTCCAAGAGTTGCATGTCTTAATTTTTATCCATGTGTCCTTCCAAGTGTCCTACATGTGGATACTATCCAAAGAGAATCACATGGCTTCTATTTCAATTGAAGTCTTTCTTTCACATACGAGCCAAGGTGTCACTTGGGAGAAGCTTCTCCCAAGACTAAGGTTTTTTCTCCCTTAGGTTAATTATTCCTAAGGTAACAAACCCTTCAATTGAGACTTCTATGAAATAAAACCTCAAGGGTTAAAACCAAGAAACATAGGTTGCTTTTTGGAGGGTCTAACCCATGATTTATACAACAGGTAGGCTCAAGTGAAGTGAAGAAACTATGCTGCAAGGTAATATGTTTGGTTGCCCCAATATCAAAGTACTGGAACATCTGAGTCTACTGTAGACATACATTGTTCATGAGAAGATGGGTCATAATAGCAAACAGTAGTAAACACCAATTCTTCATTCTACACAAGATTTGCACACTTTGATTTGGGTGTAGAGGCTTCTGCAAACAACCATTCTAGCCTCTTTTTCTTTGCCTCTTTTGCAACCGGTTTTGGAGAACTCTTTACGACATGATCATTTTCTTTACAATTTTTGCAAAACAATTTTTGCTTTTCTATTTTCTTCTCGTCTCTGTCATCCTTCTTTGATCACACAGAATTAGCATATTTCTGCTTACTAGTAGATGAGCTCTATTTACCTTTACCCTTGTGACTAGCGAGGAAAGCTTGATCTGCAACACACATAATGGGCTTGTTTTGCCTAGACTGATCTTCCTACAATAGAATAGAGACTAACTCGTCAAATGTTAAGGCATTTGGATTTCCTTTCATCATCAATCAAAAAGTAGAAGCAAAAATCTAATATGGATCTAGAAGACCATTCAAAATAGTCTCCACAGGTGAACTTGTAGGTAAGACTTCATCAACTAAAATCAATTACTCTTTCAAATCTTTGATCTTTGTCAAAAAATTCTCCATGGAATCTCCTTCATTCATGTGCTCACTCTCCAATTGTTTTCAGAGCTAAGCAACATGAGCCTCATTCTTTGCCTAGTATAAAGTGGTAAGTGTATCTCAAGCATCCTTTATTGTTTTGTAGGAGTGAGTTTGAGTAATAATGGCACATTTGACAGACAAGATTATCAATGCATGTGCTTGAGCATCTCTATTATCACAACAAAGTTGCTCTATAGTAGGTGCAATAGGCATTGCAACACGAATAGGAACTTGAAGAATATCACCATCTTCAATGCCATCTGCATCAGCTTCATTAATTGTATTTACAGATGTAATAAATGTTTTTCAACACCTTGCACAATATTCCATTGTCCTTTTGCAACCAATACATGACACATCATATAAGCACATAATGGGTAATTGATACCATCCAACTTATCCTCAACAACCAACATACGAAATGCATCACTCCTTTTGGCCATGGCCATTGACCAAAATACCCTAATGCAAAAAACTAGTTCTATCTCAAAAAGTTGAATGGATGTACCCTTGAGTTTTGCTAAATCTTTGGCAGACTTTGAGGAGCTTACACTGGTGAACCAAAACCTGTATATATCTTTTGCAAAAAAAGACAAAATTTAATGGACAGGCACTACAATATGCATTGGGAGTCCAAAACGAGCTCAAATCGTGATTTTGACACCACAGAGCGAAGCAATTTTGAACTCCTAATTGCATTGAGTATGGTCACCAATTTTTGTGCGATTTTGAGACTATGACCATAGGTGTGTCGAGGACGCCCTAGATGAAGCCATGACCTTCTCTAATACCAGTTGTTGGAGTTTGAGGTCTCTAGAAGCATGCAAAGAACACAAGGAAGAAGAAGCTTGGAGCACAACACACAATACTTTATGTATTACTAAGAGAATGTACAAATATATGAACGTTAGGGTTATAGGCATATATACAAGCCAAAGGAAAGAAACTCCTAAAAAAGGAAAAAGTGCCTCGACGGTCCTAGTGTGTTCACACACATCACTACCTAAATATATGAACAAATCCCCCCTCAGAGTGACACAGTAAAAAGGAGTCGGCACTCATGTATAAGGAAGTGACAAGCTATGTGGAATCATACCACAAAAGGAAGTAAGCCCAAAGCTTTATGGAAAGCTTCAAACTTCTCCCTAGGCAAAGCGTTTGTGAAAAGGTCTACAATGTTCTCATTTGTGGGCACATATGCCAAATTGATCTCTCCAATAGAGAACCTCTCCATGACATATTAACAGTGCACCTCAATGTGCTTAGTGAGACCATGGAACAGAGGGTTCCTCACAACTTCCAATGTGCACTAACTTTCAATGAAGATGGTGGAGGTAGAAGACTAACCAACACCCAAATCAGCCATAAGGCATCTCAGCCACACACACTCATCAATCTCTGTGGAAGCTCCCATATACTCAGCCTCACAACTAGAAGTGGCCATAGTAGGCTGCTTCTTGCTCAACCAAGATATGCATGAGCTACCAAGCATGAAGTAAAAACCACTGGTGGACACACGAGTGTCATAGAAACCATCCAAGTTAGAGTCAGAAAAAGCATGTAAATATGACAGTACTGATCCCTCCTTGGGATAAAACAATCCAAGTATCCGAGTACCACTCAAGTAAAGAAAGATGCATTTAACCGCCTACCAATACTTGACACCTGGGGAATGCATAAGCTTGCTCATATGTGAGACAAAAAACTGAATATCTAGCCAAGTAATGCATAAGTAAATCAAGGATGCAAAAGCCTTTTGATAGAGTACAACATCAAATGCATCTCCATGATCATGAAGACTCAACTGTAAACCTATCTCCATAGGCATAGAAATAGGTTTGTAGTCTTCAAGGCCAAAATGTTGCAATAATGTTTCAATATATTTTGTTTGACACAAAGCTACTCCGTCATCAACTTGCATAAATTTGTGAAGAGAGATGGTGGATGCAATCCAAAGATGAGTAGGTGCTGCTACAACCAGCTTCACACCAGCCAACTAAGACTTCAGAGTTGATTAGTAGACCCTTTGAGCTTCCTAAATCCACCAAAATATCAGCCAAGTACTTTGGAACATGTATCCCAAAAGTTTAAGTCAAGACAGACTAGTTGCGAAAATGAGTAGTTCCCAAAACTTGCTATTTTTGGACATACACCTACTAGAAAAAATGAACAGTGCTCTCAACTTGGTAAGAATTAGATAAATTCCTTTTGGGCATAGCAAATAGACTTAGCAAGCTTCCCAATCCAAGTTAAAACACTTCAAATGATGGACTGAGCACTGAGAACAAGATTCATCAATTTCTGGAACATGCCCACCATTCTCGGGGCTCTATAGAGATAGACCAATGAGCAGTAAAATGCAGATATCTCCAAAACTATAAATATGACCTTCTGAAGTCACTTCTCCGAGTGAGTATAGCAGAGAACAAAACAGAGAAGTAGATAATGATAAATATATAGATTCACATATGATTACAACCACATTGGCAATGAATCTTTGCACAATGGGAGTAGAATGATAGAGCTATGGAGTAAGCTCTTCAATCTCTACAAAATGACATGAAGTGGTCATGTACAAGGCTTGCTAATCGCCTTCCTTCTTGCTCTTTTCATAGCTATTCTTGGAGGGAGTTTTGAATTCGAATTCGAATGGCTCCACCTAAAAGTGATCCCCAAAGTTAGGAGATATTCCCTCAGCTCAAAAATTCATGGTTTTAGGTAGTTAGACCCGCTCTTAACTCAATAATCTTTTTAGCTCATTGAATGCTTGTTTGTGTTCATCACTCCATTTAAATTGAGTCAAGATTCCATATAAGGGTTTCAGAATGAATCGGTGATAATATCCACAATGGCCCATAAAAGTTTGCACTTGTTTTACATTCTTAGGTCTAGACAATTCTAGGATTACCTTGGTTTTATCTTCATTAGTAGAGATATCATTTTTAGACACTATATGTCCAAGTATCTTGCCTTGCCTTACCATAAAGGCACATTTCATGGGATTTAAACACACTTAGTACTGCCTGCACTTATCAAATATTTGTTGCAACTTTGGTATAGGAGAAGATTGTTGAGAAGAGTAAGTACATAGATCATCTATGTAAACTTCCATACTCTTCCTTAAAAAATCCTTAAGGATGTGGCAACTCTAGTATATGAGAAGATCATTGAGAAGAGTAAGTACATAGATCATCTATGTAAACTTCCATACTCTTCCTTAAAAATTCCTTAAAGATGTGGCACATAATCTTTGGAAAGTGACTAGGGAATTAATTAAGCCAAAAAGCATAGCCCTAAATGTATATATCCCCCATTCAGTAGTAAAAGTAGTTTTATGTTGGTCTTCAAGAGCAATGGCTACTGGGAGAATCCATCAAGGAAGTTGTATACTTCCTTGTCTGCTACTCTTTCCAAAAGATGATTAGTAATGGGTAGTGGATAATTGTCTCTCATAATGATAACATTAACCTTTTTCAAGTTATACATACCCTCAATTTTCCATTTTTCTTGGTATTACCACTAATGGAGAAATCCATTTTGTATGTTCAATCTCATATATGAATCCAACTACTAACAACTTGTCTATCTTTTCTTTGATTTTGGATCAATAGACATTGTTATACGTGTAAGATCTTTGCTTTGGAGGCTTTTCTTCGGGAGTTATGGGGATCCTACAAGGGCAAATCTTCAGATCTACTCCATTCAAATCTTTATAAGTCTAAGCAAAAATATTCTTGTAGTTGCTCTACCAATTCTTGTTCTTCTTCTATAGACACATGATTGCTTATGTAAGTGCATCTATCCTCATCATTTTCTTGGGTCACTATGATTTTCATGGTTTGCTCCTTATTGCCATATGCTATTCCTTCTTGTGCCTCTGTTTTAGGCATTTGAATAACGGTCTTTCTCTCTTCCACCTCGTATCTCTTGAAGCGTTCAAGAACTTCAAAATATTTCTATTGTTGATCTTCTTCCTCTATTCCATTCTTCTCTTATTATGATTTTCAAGGCATCCCTCTATGGGGAAGATTTTACAATTTTCGATTACATTATTGTTGTTCTAGACAATGGCAAGTACCACGTCAAGAAGCTCCACCTCCTTAATTGTCAATCCATGGAAGAGATACGGTGATATGAAGATCGTGAACAAGTGACGTGCATGAAGGTGAAGGTGATAAGCACACTAGCGCACACACACATACACAGACAAGGTAGAGGTAAGAGGAGACACAATGGAAAGAGAAAGATACACTTGCATTACTCAAATAACTCTTACGAAACTCTTTGCTCCCACCAACCAACCTCGAAAATGAGCTCTCTAGCCCTTTTTATAGTTTTCTAGCTAGTTTTGGCCTTGTCTAGACCTAGTGTTTGGCCTAGTTAAAAAATAGGCACTAAAGCTTATTGAAAGGTTCAAATGAACTCCAAAAATTACAAAACTTGGTATGAGTGATGTATCTAGGCTCCTCAAGCTCAAGGATTCCTCCGCTTGCACAAAATGGACAGGTTCATGAAAAATTGGATTTTCTATGTTACATATGTTACATGAGTAGTGATTATAATCACTGTTGAAGGTTTGATCAATTATGCTAAAACAAGCTTTTTGAAAATTGATAGATCTAGTCCCCCAATAGTCTTCATGCATCTTCCTCTACATGTTTCCTCCGTGTCGATGCCTATGGCCACTGTGGAGGCCATTGTTAACACCCCCTCCCTCTCGTATCTGTCGTCGTCGAAAGATCCTTGTTGTAGGGATTGATTGATGTAGCTCTGCAAGAGATCATGGGCAAAGATCAGCTTCAAGATTTTCCCAATTAATGTCCTGAGGCTCGTCTTGACATGGGATTCTATAGTGAGTTGAATAGATCATTTGCTCACACACATAGAGTTGTAGAAGGTGCATGGGTCTACTGATAAAGACTTCTAAATGGTACTCCCAAAACCCCATCGTGAACATTTCCTTGAATGTTTACTTGTAGCAGGTAGGTAAGTATCTGATTTGATAGTGCTAGGCATAACACACCTGAAGGGATCATCTGTTCCATCAAAGTAATTTTTCAGGGATTTCACTAATTGGGTGGGTCTTAATATTATGGGGTGCTCTCTAGGCCTAGGTAGAGGAAAGTCTTCTCTACCCTGTTGAGCCATGGGTTCTCTCATTCTCTCACGTTCCAATCTGGTAGTCCCTATACCCAATCGATCTCAACCTATAGGGTCAACAAATCTTACTTCATGTCTTTCTTTACCCCTTTCCTTCTGTGAACCATAAGCTTGGGATGTTCTCACTCCTTGATTCCCCATGGAGATATTCAATCTAGGTTGAGGAAAGACAAAATCTCCTCTCCATGTGTAAGCATGCTTACCATGTTTAGATACCACAAATACACATTTAGACATACTATCTAAGTATACACATTTCCTAGGGTGTCAAGGTCCTTGAATTCATAAATGGTGATTGCTCCTATTTAAGTAGGCTGTTTAGGTTTATACCCCTAGAATTCGTCATTTGTTTCCTTGTTTAGGAATAAATCTATACTCCTACTATCTTGGGAAATCCACTCTAGGGTGAGTATTATGGTCAAGACCAATTTGCCTCTAGGTGTCCTAGGTTCTTCCACTCAGTGTCCGTGTTCTAACTCTCCTATTTTCATTGCTGGGATCACTACCCGAATTCATTGGTACTATCAGGTTGATTGGTCACTATGTACATGGTTCCTTATTTGTCTATATAGGCATCTTCCTCACACTTAACCATGGGATGTTTCAATCCCATGGGTTGGTCTGGGTTATGCAATTGGACCACAAATCTCCGCAAGCTGTCCTCATAGATGCGAGCACCTAATTGGTTGGTTTGAATTTACTCTAGATGAGTTTTGTATGGTCCTTCAGGTCTTTCTAAGCATGTTACCCCTGAACCACCTTCTTGTCTCTCCATGCTGTAGGACATCTCTGACTCACTTGTTTTCGAGGTTAATTTGTATGGGTAATCACTCAACTGCTGGGCCCAAGATCTTGCCATGGTCTTATATGCTTGCCCGATCTGAGGTTCATGAATTTGTTTCCTTCAGATGCTTGATCTGAATTGTCGTTACATATATTCTTTCTTTCTTATTTACTTGATTCGTTTTTACTTTCCTTGGTCTCTTGTCTTGTCAATCAATGTACGTTAGGTATCATTTTTTGTTATATGTTTAAGTTATCGCACCATTGAAATTAAGTTCTTTTTCCTTTTGGTGTGTTCATATAAATGTACTTCATCTTGAGATTGATTCCTTAGAGCGTTCTTAAGACTTGAGTTCCTATCACCCCTATAAGTCCTAGGGTTACACCTTACATGCAATTAAATTGAATAGGGTAGTTCGATCACTTACTACCTTAGATTTCACCCTTTGCAAGTCCTTAGATGAGCCCTAGTTTAGGCGTCGTCCTCGAACTGAGCTCCTTTTTACTGCACACTGAAAGCTTTTGACAATGATATCTGTAATGGACCTGTAAAAGACCCAAGTTTATATCAAACTTCAACTGTAATTTATTTGTTAGACAATTTTGATTCAAGACCCATTTTTCTCCTTGTATTATAGGAAAATCTCAGGAGATCACTTAGCTTCTTAATCCCACTTGAAGGTCAAGTTCAAATGATCCTATCTAAAAATCAACACCTTATTAAAAAGAAACAATTGAGGTCTTCAAAACTAGCTTTCCAATGAGCTCTAGAGCTCAAAAAATGGATTTTTTATGAGAAAGTTATGTCAGTTCAGGCTCTTGGGGATCAAATAGACAAACAAGATCTCTTAGAATATTTGCTCAGGAGCCCCAAGATGAACCAACTGCTTGAAAAATTACCCAAAATTAGCTCTAAAATTGCAAAAAATAAAAACCCTAATTTTTTATCAATTTAGTGTGATTGTCACAATAGTGTGTGAGTGTCGTAATGGCATGGTAGGATCGTGATGGTGTGTGACCGTTGCAATGGCCTCAAACCATCGTGATGACGTTAGAACATCATGATGGCATCAGACCATTGCGATGGCATCAGACCATTGCAATGGCATTAGACCATCATGATGCATCAGACTATTGCGATGGTGTCAGACCGTCACGATGGCATCAACTTGCCATGATGGCATGGTAGGATCATGATGGTGTGTGACTGTCGTGATGGCATGTGATCCTGGCAATGGCATCAGACCATCACAATGGCATCAGACCATCATGATGGTTCTAAATGGTCACGATGGCATCACACCATCATGACGATCTTAAAAAACATGGAGTTTGGGATTTCATCTATGGATTCCTAGACATGCTAGGGTGCTCTACAAGTTACTAGGGATGTATCTTTGAAATTCCGTAGTTCTCAGAGAGTTGCAATGGTCTGAGCAATTTGGCAGAAATGAAGATGGAGATGCAAAAATTTACCTATTTTGTGTAGGTGGGCCTTTTGTCGAAGCTTATCCTGCAAGAATCAATCACAAACATACACAAATCTGCAATCACATTCGCTCTCACTCTCTCTCGCTCTCTCACAAATGAGGAAAATGATAGAATTAGGGTGGATATGGTGAAATGGTGAATTTTTTGGGAGTGAAGGGAAAGGCGAAGGAATGTTTTTGGGTAAATTAGGGTTTGTTCTAAGAAATCCATGATACATGATACTTGGACTTTGGATGATACATGATACGTGGATCAGACGATATGATACTCGTCTCTATGCAACACACAATACTCGGATGAATGATACATGATACATGACACTTTAGATCATGATACACGATACATGAAACTTTAGGAAATGATACATGATACACAATACACGAACAAAGATCAGTGACACATGATGCTCGTAGGTATTGATGATACATGATACTTTGGGATCCATGATACAATACTTGATAAAATGATACATGATACTTCAAGTCATGTCATGAAACTCGGCTAGTATCGAACATACACGATACTTATGAAGGATCACACATGATAATCGATACTTGAGTATCATGTGAAGATACTCAACCCTTGGTATCACTAATACATGACTAGGACTAAGGTATCGACGATACATGATACCTACTAGGTATCAATGACACAAGAATTTGGTATCATGATACCAAGCTCAATTGATCGTGATACTTGTTCTTTTCGTGCACAAAATTAAAATTTGAAATGATCAATGGGTTCTTTGTGCTCTATCGTCTTCCCTTATGTGCTAGTATCGCAAAAATACCTATGTTTTCTCCAACAATATTCCTCATGATACTCAGGTGGTGTTGTTTCTCTCCATGTGTGGATATGGGTAAAATGATATATTGAGGGTATAATGCTCACCTCAAGGAGTCTCTCTCTTAATATTTAGCTCTAAACTCTTGTTGTAGGCTGAGTTCTAGGTGATACCGATTGGGATGATACTGATTGTGATTCTCTCTCTCCACGATACCTGTGCTCTTGCAAATGAATTTTGATGTGGTATTTTGGTTTTTGTCACTAATCAAGGGCTAACTCCTAATCTAACTTCTCCACTCCTAACCTAGCCATGAAAAACTTGTTACACACACATTCACTCGTATGAGTAAAAAAGTCCATGTGATTGATGACTTTCCATGATACTGAGTTCCTTCTTCACATTCACTATCTTCACAATGACACACGAACCATCACGTAGGCACCTTGAATTAGGTCCTCCTCCTCAAAAATGATGCCAAAAACATGTGCATTGGACTCACAAAGTCCTATGCACATGTAACAAGTGAGACTAACTAGCCCTCACATGTCCAATAAGTGCACATAGTAGTGGTTTGATGCACACATTAAATTATGGAACTAAGAGTATGACTTGGTCAAGTGCATGGAAGCATGTGCTTTAGTGATGGTGGATGTGGGAATGGGCCAAGAAATGCATGCATAAGTGGGTATCCACCTCACACGATACCTCCTACATGTGGGTGTGTGTCACAATACTTGATGTAGCAACAAACACAAAACAAGTGATATCCCCTAGCTTTGATACTCAAGTATGGTCAATAACAAGCTACTTTGAAGATCGAAATGAGACCCATCCAATTCTATATTGTCAACTCGATCTGACTACTTTGCTCCAAGTTACGACTAAAAAACAAAGTGTCAGGAATCACCTACCTACACCTAGCAACTCCCTATGCTTCACACACATGATAGCAATGGAAAAAGGTGGGGAAGGGATAGACAACACCTCCAAGCATACATTTCATGCCTCAAACACACATACAAGCTCACGAAGAAGAAGATACTGCAAAAATATGGAAACTCAAAATTTAGAAGTTATATGAATGAGTCACAAAGTGACTTATATACAAGTGCCCTAAGTTTGGTCTTTTCACATATGAGATCGAAAATTTCTCTAGAAATCTCTAAAATCTTACTATTTTACATAGATATTTTTACAATCTTCAAGGAACATGCATCTGGAGGATTCCTCTAGTGCATTTACAAGGCTTTTTAGAGTTTCATGATGGAAATTTATGAAATGAAAAACGGATAATTCTCAAAAAATTTGTAGGTCTGAATGTCTTCTCTTATTCTCTCCACTTATTTCTTTCTCTTGTCTTCATTCCTCTACAACAAAGGGCACATCTTATATTGATTCCCAAGATTATTTCATTGATAGAGCTTGGATGAAGAGTTTGAAGCTCGAGGTGGAATGTTGGAAATGAAGCTCAAAAGTTCAAAGCATTTGAAGCCATATTATTAAATACAAGTGGAACACTAAATTACAAAGGAATTCCATGAGTTTTCAACCTATTATTTTGGATCCCCCTTATTTATCCCATCAACTTACCAATCACACTTCGGTGTGATTCTGATCAACAATGCGAGAAGATAAACCAATGTCAATGCAAAGATCTTTGAAAAAATATGTATTAAGATTATCAATATGGAAAATGTGAAAATTGGCCTACCTCTTTGTGGTAAAAGTAGATCTTTGAAGATTTCTAATTAAAGGAAATGTTAGAGATGGACTTCAAAAATGAATTTATCACTTATAAAGTGGATATGAATTCTATTCACAATTATTTACTTATGATATTTAAAAATTGATTAAGACCAAGGATTGATATCAGAGAATGTTTTGGACCTATTTTGAAGACCTTTGTACCATTTTGGGTTCTAAATTGAACAAAGAGAAGTTTTTTGGAAGGTGGCAATGATTCCATCCTTGTTTGGACCTAAGAAGAGGGCTATGAAGATCTTAATGATGGTCAAGTATTCATAATTTTGGACATGCACTCTCATGGGATTCAAGGCTAGGATGGACTAGAGATGGGAGTGGAACCTATATATAATTGAATCCATGTTAAGGAGGGGATGTATAGAAAGTATGGCAAGGATGTTTTTTTTTCTTTACCACAATTTTGGGATTCCTATTATGCATTTTCAAACATATTTATTAGCACACTTTTATGATTTTTCTTTTTTTTTTCCATATTGGAGACCTTTGGATAATTGCTTTCCCAAAATTAGTTTATTTTAAGAATATCAAGTGGGTAAATGGTCTTATAAATTTTGTATAAGAAAGATTAAGTGGGACATACGTCCATTTCTGATGGAAAATTTTAGTTTAGGAATCTTAGATGATAGTCAAGTGGAGGATCATATTTCATATTTACCCCAATTTACTTGGGTGTTGTTGATTATGATATACTTTTTGTTGCTCCATGGGAGCTTTGGTGGAGAGGCAATTATATCTATCCCTTTTCTCATTGAATGGTTAGTCCAAGTGGTTCAAAACTCATATCTTCCTTTCGAAATCTTGGAATTAGGTTAGACAAAATTGTAGGATATCTATATTGGAAGCGGTCTATTATTATATCTCAAAGGGACTATATATTTCCTTAAGTATGGAAAACCATTATTCTATGAATCATGAATTTATCAAGTAATTAAGTTTAAAAAGTAGGATTTGGGATGTGGATTAGAATTTGGAAAAAATACAAAATACTTTTATCCAAATCAAGGATAGGCCAAGTCTCGAGTAATAAGATTCTATCCATACAAGAAGTAGAGGTTTAGCATGAAGATTGGTGGATACTTCTCACCTATCTTTTTCCTTAACTTGAAACAAAGATATATTTTGAGGAAGTGTGGTAATAATGTATATGAAATTGTTAATATATTTAGGTAGTGATGTGTGTGAACAACTAGGACCACTGGGGCACTTTTTTCCCTCTTTAGGAGGTTTTTTTCCCCGGCTTGTATATATGCCTATTTCCCTAATGGGCTACTTATTTTTGTACATTCTAGTGGTAATACATTAAATATTGTGTGTTGTGCTCCAAGCTTCTTGTTCTTCCTTGTGCTATTTGCGTGCTTCCATAGACCTCAAACTTCAACAATCAATGGTTTTTGCAAAGGCCTCTACATTGAAAGCAAATTCTGCTAATCTTGTGTAGAATGAAGAATGGGTGTTTACTATTGTTTGCATTTTTGACCCATCTTCTCATGAGCAGTGTATGTCTGCAGTAGACTGAGATGTTTGGTACTTTGATAGTGGGGCAACCAAACATATTACCTCATAGTGCATTTTCTTCACTTCACTTGAGCGTGCCCCTACAAGGAACACTATCACATGCGCCAACAACTCCTCTTATCCTGTTATGGGAGTTGGTAAGATCATTTTGAATATTGCTGATGGTAGTTCTTTTACATTGTCAGATGCTTTATTTGTACCAAGGATCAACAAATACCTGTTATTAGTTTTTGCATTAGCCAAAGTTGTTGATGATAGATGTATAATTCATGATCTCTCAAATGGCAATATGATTATTGGTTCTAGCAGTTTATGTCATGGGCTGTATAAGCTCATAGACTATGAAGAATCTGTGAATGATTCAGGATGTGCAATACATGATTCTCAAGATATGTCAGATGCAAAGCCTTGGCATGCACATTTAGGTCATCTGAATTTTGCTAGTTCACTATGCCCATAGTGTCCTCTTTGCCCAAACTTGAGACACCTGGTAAACATGTATGTGAAGGTTGTATTTTGGGCAAAATGCAGTGTTCCTCGTTCCCAAAACATGGTTCACTTCGAGCTACTCAGAAATTGCAGCTTGTTCATAGTGATGTCTGTGGTCCTATGCAGACACCTTCTTTTCGGAAATATCTTTACTTCATGAATTTAATCAATGATTTTTCCAGGCATACATGGGTATATCCATTGAAGGCAAAGTTTGAAGTGTCTATGTGCTTCAAACAGTTTTTGGTTTTGGCTGAAAATCTGTCAGCATGTAAAATGGGCACCCTCCATTCTGATTGAGGGAGGGAATATATGTCTTTTTAATTTAATGCATTTTTGGCTGAACATGGGATAAAACATTAGTGTATAGTGCCGTATACACCTCAATAGAATGGAGTTTCTAAAAGGAAGAACATGTCACTTATGGAGATGGCGAGGTGTAGAGTCAGGCTTTACCACATAGTTTCTGGCTTGAGGTTATAATGTGTGCACCATATGTACTTAACAGGTGTCCCAGTAAAGCGTTGCAGTGTATCACTCCATATGAGGCTTGGCATGGTTGCGAGCCATCTGTTGCTCATCTGTGTGTTTTTGGTTGTTTGGCATATGCATTCATGCCTAAACATCAATGCAAAAAATTGGACGATAAAGCAGTGAAATGTATTTTTGCTAGGTAGAGGTTTGAAAGTAAAGGCTATCCTATATCATCCATAGACTAAATGCACTTTGGTTAGCCGTGATGTTGTTTTTGTGGAAGATGCTATTCAGCCATAATTTTCATGTACTAATGAGACATCTGTTAGCTCCAAAGACATGTATGACACCTTGCTGCCTTTCTTTATAGATGGACAATCTAGTGCTAGTCCAAATGAGGCAACTTTTCAAAGCACATTGGAAGTTGTTAGGAACCCTGTGTTCCATGCTTTCACTAAGCACATTGAGGTGCATTATCATTATGTGAGGCAGAGGTTCTCTGCTAGAGAGATCAGCTTGGCATATGTGCCCACGCAGGAGAACATTGTAATCCTTTTCATGAAGGCTGTAACTAGGGAGAAGTTTGAAGTTTTTCGCAAAGCTTTGGGCTTACTTCCTTTTGTGGATTGATTCAACATAGCCTGGCAATTCCTTATACATGAGTGCTAGCTCCTTGTTCACTGCATCACTCCCAAGGGGGATTTGTTGATATTTTAGGTAGTGATGTCTGTGAACATACTAGGACCACCGGGCACTTTTTTCCCTCTTTATGAGGTTTTTCCCCCAACTTGTATATACACCTATTGCCCTAACGATCTACTTATCTTTGTACATTCTAGTGGTAATACATTCAATATTGTGTGTTGTGCTCCAAGCTTCTTCTTCTTCTGTGTGCTGTTTGCATGCTTCCGTAGACCTCAAACTCCAACAGAATTCCCTCTTGCTTTAGAGGTAGATACCATTATCTAACTTAATGCTAAATGGGGGATGGAATGGTCAATTATTACACAAGAGCTTAAGGTGCATCATCTATACTATTTATTAATTCAAAAAAATAAGTTAATCCGGCATGGGTATATTTTGCAACATGGAATGTCGAGGAACTCAAGAGCCATAAAAAAAAAAACACTACATCTCTTTGTTGGTTCTAATGAAAAAAAATATTATTGAAGGATTTTGCCATCTTTTTTCCTCATGCCCCTCAAGTATCAAGCTTTGGGGATCTTGATAAGAATTTTCCATTTGGAAATGGGCTTGGTTGGAAGCCAAACTTGGAGAGTCACAAGATGATATGCATTCATTTGGAATACTATTAGAGGAGAAATAGTGGGGAACATATTGCTGAAAAGGAATGTATCTATCTTTGGTAATAACATCAAGTTTCTTTCCTATATGGCTACTCTTGATATCGTACAAATTAATTAAGAAATGTGATCTTAAAGCTATTTCTTTACCATTCCTAGTTTTTATGTCTTACATGGATCTAACATGAAACTTCAATGACATGCATCCATCACCCATTGGTATTCTTCTCCATTGGTAGGATTAGAAGTTTAAAAGCGGCAGGGGTTTTTTTAATTCGTTTTGCCATTTAATGTCAATAATTTCTCATTTATCTTCACTTTTATATTGTTTAGATTATATAATTTATCCCAATAAAATATTCCTAGATGTTCTTCCTTTAGTACATATAAGTACTATAATGACATGTGAAGGTAAGAATATTGAACATGACCCTCAAAACCAAGGGCTTCCTAGACTTAAGGGAAATCTCAAAATCTACTCTTTTATGATTTTTTGTAGGTTTTATGAAACTTTACATACTATATGTAAGTTACATGTATAATAAATGTATCATTATAATCAAGTGTGTTTCCAAGAGTCGATAGTTTAGTTGCCTCAAGTAGGTTGAATTAGTATGCATAGTATCTTATATAGAAACATACATGAGAGAGAGAGAGAAAGAGAGAAAGAAATAGAGAGAGAGAGATAGATAGATAGATAGAGAGAGATATGCCTTTGATAAAAACATACATAGGTAGAGATGGGTAATTGAAAATGTTGAGGAAACGAGATACATGTTGAGGTAGACCCATATCACAAGCAAGATGAGAAAGACACAATGATTCTTTACATGCCTCACAAGCTACAACATACTATGTTTCTATTGTGAAAACAAGTGTACATTCTTGAAGATGAGATCTTTGAGAGATAGCACCTCTAACAAAGTGATAAATGTATCCTAATGTAGAATTTCCATTGTCTACTCAACCAACATAATCAAAATCTATGTAAACAATAATTGATGTGTCTCCTATACCCAAGCATAGACACTTCTACCTATTGCCACTCAGATATCTCAAAATCATCTTGATGTTGGAAGTATCATGGGTCTCAATAACAATTAATCACAGGTTAGCAGGATTTTCCAACACATGAACCTTAGCATACACACCTTAAGAATCAAAAGGAGATGAGTGGGAGATAGAGAGAGAATAGACAAGATCTTTCAAAGTGTATGGTAAGCTAGGATGCTCACCACTATCTTATATTCCAATGTCAAACTAGAATGTGTGAATATGATACAAATTGACAAGATCTGAATCTAGGCAAAAATAGGAACTAGATACAAGAAATTGTGTGTAAAGTGCCTAAGAGGTATGAAGAGTGTGTGTGTGTGAGAATATGGAGAATATGAATTGTTTAGATTTGTTGTATAGAAAACCCTAATTTTGAATGTAGGTTTTTAGAATCCCTAATCAGAAACTAGTGAATGAACAAGTGAGGACTAAAATAGACTTGTTAATCATAGTATATCAGATATCAGCAAGACATGCTGATGGTTGGCTAAACCTAACTCCTCCAAGTACTCTAGATGTAGAAGACACCTCCTCCAAGTATCCACCAAGTGTAGAGCACCTTGATCACCAACACTAGAGCCTTGAACTCCTTAAGTGATAATCCACAATGACTTCTAGCCTCTTCATTATATACTTTTGGTGCTGAAAAGCAACCTCTAAAAGCATACATTAAAAATAACAAAATTATCTAACTTAGTGATTGAATTTTTTTTTCCATCGCTATTCTTTTCAAAAACAAATCAGGAAAAAATCACTCATTGATGTCTTCACGCTACAATGGGATTCGAACCCAGGTGGATTACTATTGTTTCTCAAAGTGTTTGTCATAGATCAAGTCTTCCCATGATGTCTTGTTATAGAGTGCTCTAAAGATTACAACTAGTATTGCTACCAGTTGAGGATTTTTGGACTATGTTGACATTGTTTTCAACAATCCCCCCTTCAAAGTCATAATGGTACAAGGTTTAGTAACCTAAAAAACTTCTTATGACTTTCTTTGGACAATGCTTTGGTAAAAATATCTACAACATTCTCACTTGTAGGTCAATGTGCTTCTTAGATACCTGTTCTTGGATGTAGTGGTAATGTACCTCTATATGCTTTGTCCTAGCATGATGAACAAGGTTCTTTGCAATAGCAATAACACTATGGCTGTCTAAAAATATTTGAACCAGAAGATGAATATGAACATCAAGATAACTCTGAATCTTCTATAACCAAACTGATTCAAGTGTCGCTGCAAAGGAAGCCCTATACTCTGCTTCACTTGAAGATGTAGCAATCATTGGTTTTTTCTTGGATAACCAAGAGATAAGACAATCTCCTAGAAAGAAACAATAGTCACTTGTGCTTCTTCTTGAGTCTTTATCACCTGCCTAATCAGAATATGAAAAACCTTTAAGTAGGAAATGTGAAGACTTTGGAAATATCATAGCATAATTAGAAGTTCCATTCAAATATCAAAAAATTCTCTTAACTGATTTTCAATGAATCTTAAGCAGACTGTGCATGAACCTAGATACTTGAGAAACTACAAACTGAATGTTCAGACGTGTATTACATAGATATATTGAGCAACCAACTCCTTGACTATATAATGTAGCATCAAATGGTTTTGAATCTACTTTCAATTATGATGACACATTGACATCCATAGGTGTCTGTATAGGCTGGAATCTGTCATCTCAAACCTTTCTAATAATTTTCTCAATGTATTTCTGCTACATTATATAGATACACTCAGCTCTGTACTTGAACTCAATCCCAAGAAAATAATGCAAAATACCTAAATCATTTACATCAAATGTATGATTAAGTTCTGCTTTGAAATATTGAAGGTCTAAATCCTTGGGATTTGTCATGATCATATCATTAACATATATGATAATAAAAATGAAAACATCTTTTTCAACTTTAACATACAGAGTGGGAGCCGCATTTGAGTTTTCAAAATCGATAAATAAAAGATGGAGATGTATCTTCTCATACCAATTTCTTGGTGCTTGCTTTAGATCATACAAAGCTTTGATAAGATTGCATACTAAATGATATTTACTTGTCTTTTCAAAACCTTTTGATTGCTAAACATAAATATCTTCATGAAGATCACCATTAAGGAATGCGATTTTCATATCTAATTGGTATACTTTCCAACCAAAGAATGAAAATAAAGAAAGTACTATTCTTACCATTGTCATTCTAGATGTAGGTGCAAAAGTTTCATCATAGTCAATACCTTTCTTTTGTGCATAACCTTTGACAAATAATCTTGCTTTATACCTGTCTATGGTACCATATGATTTTCTTTTGATTTTGAAGATCCACTTAACACCAATAGCCTTCTTACCCTTTAGTAACTTACAACGCTTCCATGTTTGATTATTATGAATAGAAACAATCTCTTCTTGCATAGATTTCTTCCATACATGACTATGTAGTGCATCTTGAACACTAGCTCGTTCATTCTCAACTAAAGTAAGTGCTAAAATATTATGAATCTCAAAATGTTCTGCATAATTTACCTAGTTTGCTTGTTGTCTCCTTGTTTGACTTCTTCTTCTTCTAGTGTATTGATTTATACCACTGCCCTTCCACATTTTATATAACCATTTTGGTGTATCCTTGAAGAGTGGTGGAATCCCTTTTGGTTCTTTAGTATCTTTTTCTTCTAGAACTGTGGAACCTTCTTCAAGTTCTTGAGTTGGAACTTCAAAAGGTACTGATGATGGACTAGGTACTCATGTAGGTAATGAAACTCTCTCTTTACCCGCATCTCTTAGGGTTTGACCAGGCTTGTCATCCCCCTTATATGGCTGAATGTAAGAATCCGAATTCCTTAGAAAAAATGCATAGTCATCTGCTTTTATGAAATCTAGAATCTCTTCCTTCTTATCATAAATCTCACTTTCTGTTATTTTGCATTTCATGAGAGTAGGATATCACTTGTATCTGGAACATAGAATCTGCACCCTTTCCTTTCAATCACATAACCAATAAAGATAGCTTTAATGGCTTTTACATCAAGCTTACCATGATCCTTCTTCTCAATGTGAACACAAGATGGGGAACCAAAAACTTTGAAGTAACTCACATTGGCTTCTTCCCATAATAAGCTTCATAAGTTGTGATAACGTTTAAAGCTTTTGTGGAAGACCTATTCAGAATGTGATTAGCTATATGAACTACATCAAACCAAAACTTGTTGAGATTATACTATGCATCATGTCAACAAGTATCCTATTCTTTCTCTCTGCAATACCATTCTGTTATGAAGTGTAAGCAATAGTGAGTTGATGAGAGATACCTTTGTCTTCAAGAAAAGACTTAAAGTCTTTAGACATGTACGCTCCTTCTCTATCACCTCTCAAAATATGAATTTTTGATGGAGTTTCACTTTCAACCATAGCTAAGAACTTCTTCACTTTCAACCATATCTAAGAACTTGTTAAAAGTAGGAAAAACCCTTGACTTAACTTTCAGACCGTAAATCCATGAATATCTTGAGAAATCATTAACAAAAGTAACAAAGTACCCAAAATCTTCATCGGACCATTCACATATGAATGTATGATCTACAACTTCCTTGTGGCCATGATGTATCCATCCTTCTTGAAAGGAAGTTTGTGAAGCTTTCCTTTAAGAAATCCTTCACATGAGTTTGCATCATCTGGTACAGTAAAAGTAGGTAAACTCTCCACCATACCTTTGTTGGAGTTAGACGTCTGTAGAAGCATGCGAACAACACAAGGAAGAAGGAGAAGCTTGGAGCACAACACACAATACTGAATGTATTACCACTAGAATGTACAAATATTAGTAACCCATCAGGGCAATAGGCATATATTCAAGCCAGGGGAAAAAACCTCCTAAAGAGGGAAAAAAGTGCCCCGACGGTCCTAGTGTGTTCACACATATTACTACCTAAATATATCAACAAATACCCCTCGGGAGTGATGCGGTGAATAAGGACCTGGCACTCATGTATAAGGAAGTGCCAAGCTATGTGGAATCAATCCACAAAAGGAAGTAAGCCTAAAGCTTTGTGGAAAGCTTCAAACTTCTCCCTAAGTAGAGCCTTTGTGAAAAGGTCTACAATGTTCTCCTACATGGGCACATATGCCAAGCTGATCTCTCCAACAGAGAACCTCTCCCTGACATAATGATAATGCACCTCAATGTGCTTAGTGCGAGCATGGAACATAGGGTTTCTCGCAACTACCAATGTGCTTTGATTGTCAGGGAAGATGGTGGTGGCAGAAGACTTACCAACACCAAAATCAACCATCAAGCGTCTAAGCCACACACACTCAATAGTCGCTATGAAAGCTACCCTATACTCAGCCTCACAATTGAAAGTGGCCATAGTAGGCTGCTTCTTACTCAACCACGATATGCATGAGCTTCCAAGCATGAAGCAAAAACCACTAGTGGACACATGAGTGACTCTGACTGGGCTTGCTCAACCAAGCCTAGTTAGAGTCAAACAAAGCATGTAAATCTGTTGGTAGTGATCCCCCCTTGGGATAAAACAATCCAAGTAGCCGGATACCACTCAAGTAGCAAAACATGTGCTTAACCACCTACCAATGCTTGAATCCGGAGCAATGCATAAACCTGCTCATCTGTGAGACAACAAACTGAATATCTGGTTGAGTAATGCATAAGCCATACCTGGTTGTCATGCCCTTTCTGCACAAAGCCATGGGGTTGAAAAGTATACACTTCTTCATGCAAGTCATCATTCAAAAATATAGTTTTAATGTCCAATTGATGCACATTCCAACCATGATGAGCTGCATGTGCACATATGCTATGAACAATATTCATTGGACATGTAGGTGCAAAGTTCTCATCAAAATCAATGCCTCTTTCCTATGCATAACCCTTTGCAACAAGCCTAGGCTTATACCTATCAATTGTTCCATCAGGCTTACATTTTAGCTTGTATACCCACTTAGTGCCAATGGCCTTCTTGCTAGGAGGCAAGTCACATAAAGACCAAGTACCATTTTTCATGCTAACATAATATTCAGATTGCATTACAGCCATCCAATGTTCAAAATTTTGTGCTTCATCAAATGAAATAGGCTTAGTCTTATCATAGAGACTAGAGGCAGCCATAGCATAGCAATATGATGAAAAAGAAGCAATATGAGAGCCTGAACGAGTATGATATGATAGAGATGCCTCTAATTTGTTGTCATGCAAAGTTTGCACCAGCCATCTTGGAATAGTTTTGCCTCCTCAATATTAGCTCTCTCATCAACAAGTGCATCATGTAAATTTGCATCAGAAATGGAACGATGTGCATCATCAGATGAAACCTGTAAAGGTTGAGAAGTTGCCTCATTTGGACCAGCACTAGAAAAGTAAAGGCTGAATACCATCTTCCACAAAAAAAAACATCATGGCTAACGAGAATGCATTTAGTCTGTGGATGATACAAATGACAACCTTTGCTTTCAGAACTGTACCCAACAAAAATACATTTCACTGCTTTATCATCCAATTTCATGCGATGTTGTTCAGGCACTAATGCATATGCAAGACAACAAAAAACATGTAGATGAGCAACAAATGGCTTGCGACCATGCCAAGTCTCATATGGAGTGATAGACTATAGCGCTTTAGTGGGACACCTATTAAGTACATATGCTGCACACATAACAACCTCAAGCTAGAAACTATGTGGTAAAGCCAAACTCTTGGCCATACACCTTGCCATCTCCATGAGTGGCCTCTTCTTTTGTTTAGCAACTCCATTCTGTTGAGGTGTGTACACTGATGTTTTATCCCACATTCAACTAGAAATGCATTAAATTTAGAAGACATGTATCCCCCCCCTCGATCAGAATGGAGGGTGCCCACTCTACAGGCTGACAGAGTTTCATCCAAAACCAAAAACTATTTGAAGCACATAAACACTTCAACTTTTCTTTGAGTGGATATACCCATGCATGCCTATAAAAATCATCAATGAAAGGCACAAAGTAAAGATAGTTTCCAAAAGAAGGTGTCTGCATAGGACCACATACATCACTATGAACAACTTGCCATTTCTAAGTAGCTGAAACTGAACCATCTTTGGGAAAGGAGAAATGTTGCATTTTGCCCAAAATATATCCTTCACAGACATGTTTACCGAGTGCCTCAAGTTTGGGCAAAGAGGACACCATTTCAGATTTCTACAAGTGTAGCAAACTAGCAAAATTCAGATGACCAAATCATGCATGCCAAGGCTTTGTATCTAACATAGCCTGAGAATCATGTACTGCGCATGCTGAATCATTCATAGATCTTTCATAGTCGATGAGCTTATACAACCCATGAAACAAAATTCTAGAAGCAATAATCATGTCACCATTTGACAGATCATGAATTATACATCTGTCATCAACAAATTTCACAACCAAGCCAATCTTGGCTAATGTCGAAACTAATAACAGATTTTTCTTGACCCCTGGCACAAATAAAGCATCTGAAAATGTAAAAGAACTACCATCAGTAGTAGTTAGAATGATATTACCAACTCCCATAATAGGATAAGAGAAGTTGTTGGTGCATGTGACAGTATTCCCTGTAGGACCTGTATTTGCAGGTGTAATAGGACGTTTTTCAACACCCTGCACAATATTCCACAGTCCTTTTGTGACCAGTACATGATGCATCATATAAGACCATAATGGGTAATTCGTACCATCCAACTTATCCTCAATAGCCAACATACGAAATACATCACTGCTTTGAGCCATGGCCACTGACTAAAATACCCTAATGCAGAAATATGACTGAATCTAAAAAAGTTGAACAGAACTACCCTCATGAGTTCTGCTAAACCTATAGCAAACTTCGAGATGCTTATACTGGCAAATCGAAACTTGTATATATCTTTGGCACAAAAGACAAAATAGCCTGCATAAGCATTGTAAAGCGCATTCGAAGACCGAAATAAGCTCAGATCGTAGTTTTGGCACCACACTGTTGGGGATGTAAGGGTCATGTGACCTTACCCCCATATTCATATATATATACATCATATATAGAGCATTGCCTCAAGAGAGTTCATTATGTGGGTTTCGAGGCTCCCACGCATGTCCGCACGTCTCTCCTCTCTTCTCTCTCGCTCCATCTCCTCCTTCCTCCTCTTGTTCTGCACACCAAAGCCCTTCATTGGTATCAGAGCATGTTGAAGGCTTGTGTGCAAGAAGCTTCAATGGAAGCTTAGGTGAGAAGAGGTAGAAGTGCAGGTCGGCATCTCTTGATAGCATTTCAGTATTTCGGCTATAATTTGAGCTAGGAAACTCGGATTGATGCGTTTTAAAGTTCTGTGCGTAGCTAACACAGAGAGCTACAACTTCACGAAAGGGTGCAGAACCTGGTTCGGACTTCTAAAGTGCCGAAAATTCGAAAAACGCAAACTATTATAGAAAGCGAATCTATATTCACTAGGACAGCAGGTCGGTTTTTTTGCCATAACTTGAGTTCTACAGCTCGGAATGCGATGATTCAACTCGCTGCTCGTAGCTTGAAAAGATAGCTACAACTTTGTAGAAGAATTTGGATTCAGATTCTCAGTGCAAGGTCACCAAAATCGCAGAATACAGAGCAGTAGTGTTGCAAGTGAAAGTGAAATTGATAGCAGGTGCTTGTTTTGAGCATATCTTTAGCTACGCACCTTCGATTGAGGTGTTCTTTATCTCGTTACGTAGCCAAGACTCAGATCTTGAAGTTTGCTGAAGAGCAAAAGTTCAGATTCAGAGGTTATCACCTCTGAAATAGCAAAACACAGAGCAGCACATCTTCACTAATTGCACTTGGAGGTTGAATTTGCTTTGGAACTTCTTCGAGAAAGAATTTATGGTGTGCAAGCTCTTATTTTCAGAGCTTCAAAGCATTGTACATGTATGATCATTGTGATAGCTCCTCCATATGAGAGTAGAGCATGATCTTGTCACATGCTTGGCATGTAAGATGACATTGTGGTAACTCTTTTTTGAGATTTATGTCATCATGAGTTTGATCATGGATGTATAGTGGCATTGTGGTCTATATCTTGCTTATGCCACTTGGTTATGGATTTAGTTACCGGTTGCATACAATTCTGTGAGAGTTGATTATGGATCTTGGTTGGTACTTGTATCTTTGTTTTCTTTGCAGGTACATGATCCAGATTGGAGCCTCAGTTACACATTTGTTTGTCACCGTCATTAGAATTTGGTCATTGATTGATATGTATTTGCCAGTGTGATCCAGATTGGAGCCTCAGTTACACATTTGTTTGTCACCGTCATTAGCATTTGGTCATTGATTGATATGTATTTGCCAGTGTGATTCTTGGCATATGTGGATGGTGATTCCCACATGGTTATTTTGGTTTTAGAGTCCATTTTACAGAGGAGATGTTGCCAAAATTTCATCGGCTTTTATGCTAGAAAGAAGCTCTAGTGGATCTTGAAGCTTCTGTGATAGCTTTGGATCATTGACTATCTCCATTCACTTGGACTTGGTCACACATTATTTGTGACATGTTGGAATATCTTGTAGGATTCATTCTTGAGTGGGAGATACATCATCATTGTATTTGCATGTGTTGCTATTAGTTTTTGGCATATGTAGTTGCCATTATCTTTGGTTGGATCAGTGACAGGTGGTGGCAGATTACTCATTGTTCTTTTGCTATTGGTTATCTTGTTTGATTGCTCAGTTTACAGGGGATACTCTGCCAAAATTTTCCCAGGATTCTTTCATATCTACTTGGTCACTTTGGAGACTTGGTGAGCAAGCTTATGCTCATGGTTTTATGTGCATGCTAGATGCATGGTTATGTGACAGGTGGTTCACATGGTTTTCTTCTCCAGTGAGATATATATGATGTGAGTTATGCATATGGATATGCAGGTGTGATCCTATTCAGGATAGAGTATTGTTTCTAGTCTCTTGTTACATTGCTAGTCTCTTGGATTACCAGCATGATGTCTTCTCGATTTGATGGCACTGACTTTCCAAGATGGAAAGCTCAGATGTGGCATACATTGGTTCGTGCAGGGTTACACATGTATGTGCATAGAGATGCACAGAGGATTCGTGACATGCCCGACCATGTATGGATGGATATGGATGCATTGGCCAACTCCACTATCCGATTACAACTTGTGGATTCTATATATGAGTCTGTTATGTATGAGGAGACGAGTAGTGCATTATGGCAGAGACTACATGATATGTATGCGAGTCCATTGACTCATGTGAAACATAGATCATATCGACGACTTCGATGTTGGCATTGTGGTCGTGAGGGCCATATTCGACGACGTTGCTTTAGGCGGATGCGACGATGATGTCAGAGATATGCACGTGATGCAGGTCAGGTAGTGATTTCAGGAGAGTTTATGGTAGTTGATTATGCTAGTGATGGTGATATTACTTTCTTCTATGGTTCATCTCAGGATTCCTCTTGTTCATTGGATAGCACACATATGGCTTGGTTGCTTGATGCATTAGCCAATTTTCATGTTACTCCACATCGTGAGTGGTTTTGTCGATTCTCAGGTGAGAGTCGTGGATGTGTGCACATATCTGATGGTATGACATATGACATTGAGGGTGCAGGAGATATATGCCTTATGCTATCTAGTGGAGCATCACTTATGCTCAGACATGTACGCTATGTTCCTTCATTCCCTATGAGCTTGATTTCAGTTAGCTAATTACAGGAGAGCAGATATTATGCATTCCTTGGTGAGCATCATTTTCAGTTGCAGTTGGGACAGCTTATGCTTGTCAGAGGTGCTAGGATTGGGCACATGTATCCACTACAGGTACTTCATATGAGAGACAATCTCGTCTCAGTGGGAGTTCAGCCTTATGTGCGATGTGAGACTCGTCATGTCTCATTTTATCTACCTACAGATAAAATGAGACATGTATCCACTACAGGTACTTCATATGAGAGACAGTCTCGTCTCAGTGGGAGTTCAGCCTTATGTGCGATGTGAGACTCGTCATGTCTCATTTTATCTATTGACATTCATGATGCACATGTATGATAGGATTCAGATGCTCAGATGGATGCACATGTAGAGCATGTTTTGGATGCTCATGATGCTTATATAGAGCATGGTTTGGTTGATCATATGGATGCTCATATGGAGCATACTTTGGATGATCAGTTGGATGCTTTAGAGCATGATGTGGATGCTCATGTAGAGCATTGTGACGATACTCAGTTAGAGTTTGATCATCAGTTTGACATTGGTGTTGATGTTGTGCAGTTAGCTCATGTGGAGCATGATCATACACTTGGTGTGGTAGAGCAGGATTGCTCTCATGGTACACAGTGTATGGTAGAGCATATTAGCTCTCAAGATGCACAGCTAGATACATCCTTGGTTGCGAGCATGATTGATTTAGATGTTGATGAGTCAGCGATCATGCAGTCATTCTTGGATTCGCTCATGCCAGATGTTGACACAGATATATCAAGACATGTTGGTCTTGATGATGGTGCTTTGGATGCCTTGGATACAGGCATGGCTGACATACTTAGGTTAGCGAGGATAGCACATGTTTCGTCAGTATTCGATAGTCTGATGTACGAGTTGTTATGCTCGAGACCAGACATTGCAGTTGCTATTGGAGCATTTGCACTTGGAGTTGTCAGTCGTTCGATGATTGACATAGGCATAGAGCGAGTGGGAGCTTTGCAGGAACTTCATCAATTCTTGCATCAGTCAGATATGAGCTCGACTCTTATCGATATGAGTCTAGAGCAGTTTGAGGTGCATGGATACACCTTGTTCGAGGCAGTTGGTGTAGGCTGATCTGGTATGGGTAGAGATCCGGACTCTTCCTGTACATTATTGTATAGTCCTACATCATTCTTTGTATATTTTTCCACTTATGGTCACATTGACCCTTAAGTGGGAGATTTTGGGGATGTAAGGGTCATGTGACCTTACCCCCATATTCATATATATACATCATATATAGAGCATTCCACCTCGAGAGAGTTCATTATGTGGCTTTCGAGGCTCCCACGCATGTCCGCACATCTCTCCTCTCTTCTCTCTCGCTCCATCTCCTCCTTCCTCCTCTTGTTCTGCACACCAAAGCCCTTTACACACAACAAAGGTATTTTGATCTCCTAATCACCATGACTATGCTCACCAAATTTCATGTGATTCTGAGACTGTGACCGGGGAGGTGTTGATGATGCCCTAGATGAAGCAGCGACCTGCTCTGATACCAATTTTTGGAGTTAGACATCTGCGAAAGCATGCCAAGGACAAGGAAGAAGGAGAAACTTGGAGTACAACACGATATTGAATGTATTACCACTAGAATGTATTACCACTAGAATGTACAAAGATTAGTAACCCGTTAGGGCAATAGGCGTATATTCAAGCCGGGGGAAAAGAACTCCTAAAGAGGGGAAAAAGTTCCCCGACGATCCTAGTGTGTTCACATACATCACTACCTAAATATATCAACAACCTTGATCTTTGATATGCTTGAGAGCTGTGTAATTGATATGACCAAATCTAGCATGCCATAATGAGATAACTCTAGCCTCAATGATCTTCTTGTTAGATTTATGCATGAGAAAAAAAGTCTTACATGGCATATGAGTCAATATATCTAAATTTAGCTAAAAACGAGTCTTTGAGGAAAACATGAGAGCTTTTCTTGGTTCACCTCCCAACCACACAACCTAGTATATAAGTTTCACCTACTTTCTCTTACTCCATGCAACCAAAGTATGAGTGCCAAGTGGCTTCACACCCGCCATCCTTTAAATGTTTCACACCTAAAGGTGTCATAACATTTCCTTCCTCTTAAGTTCAAGTTTGTCCTCAAACCTGGTCATGGAAGGCAAATATGGGTAAAAGAAAGAAATTATATATGAGCTGTTTCCACTGAACTCCATGTATTTGGTGTACACAGTCATCTCTCCGTAGTGTTTCCCCATATCTTGGTGTGCATGGTCATATCTCCATAGTGTTTCCCCTTAAGAAGACTCTTAAATAGTCTTCATACTGCTGGGAAACTATTTGTGAAGGGTACTAACCCCCTCACAGGTAGCACTATCTTTTGAACTATCTTTCCACTTAACTAGGTAATCTTAATATAAATGACTCCTCAACCATGTTTCTCGAGTACATAGTATGCTTTCAGACTCATGTGGAATAGATTGAATAGAAATAGACTCTATAACCTCACGATCTGAAATGAGGTTGTCAAATTCTCCTAATTTCTTTTTTATTCTACTAACATGAAAGATAGGGTGAATCTGACTACTGTATGGAAGTTGGAGCTGGTAAGCCATCTGACCTATTCTCTTAAGTATTGGGAATGGACCACAATACCTAGGGGATAGTTTAGGACAAGGTCCCATTCTTATGTTTTCAGACCTAGAAGGAACTCTAAGATAGACTTGCTCTCCTACCTCAAAGTTGATGTCTCTCCTTTGAGGGTCAACATAGGCTCCAGCCCGGTCCCGAGCTCTCCTAGTGTTGTGTTTAGCAAGCGGATGCATATTCTTCATCTCTTCCAAGAAATCCTTTGTGGTTTGAACTCTCTCATTTTGTAAGCCAATTGCATAAGGAGCTTTTGGATACTTCATCCTCATTGGAAACCTGTATTGCATGATCCCCTATCTCTATGGTCTTCCAAATCTCTCAATATGCATTATCAAGCCTACATTTACCACTAATGGACTCAAGTAGCTCACTAGTGATCTAAGTAAAACTCAGTCTGTTGAGCATAAGCATGCAGCTAAGTGAATCAACTTTTACATTAAACTTTCCCTTTTTATACATAAGCTCATAATCAAGCTCTTGAAGGGTCTCTACCCATCAGACCTTATGACCTTTACGGTCTGTTTGATTAGAGAGCCATTTAATACTCTCTTGATCAAACACTATCGTAACCTTGGCACCATACAAATAATGATGCCGCTTCTTTAAAGCACGGACAACTACGTACAACTCCTTCTCATAGATGGAGTAATTGATGGGGGATGATTCTAACACCCCAATATAACAATGGAAGATGACTTCCCTCCACTAGGCCCATAAGCAATGATATATGCTCACTATTCTAAATTTTTCTCTACACTTGTATAGAGTCTTACAATGCAACTTTGTATACTAAAAGTAGACAGCAAGAGCTACCCCAAAATCTCTAAATAATTCCAAATGGATATTCAATATGGAGAACCATCCATTGCAAAATAGGCTACTTGTTTGCAACACTCTTTGCACAGAGATATAGCTTCACAAACTTAGCAATTTCTCACAACTCACTGAGGCAAAGAACTTGAAACTTTGGCACATTTTGGGGTAGTATATGAGAGGACAAATGAAGATCGAAATAAGTGAAAATGAGTATAATGAAAGAACAAACAATGCTTTGCAATCTGGTACAATATGATTTGGAAGAGCCTAACTACACGTCTAGATAGAGAGGAGCAAAATCATGAGAAAATGAGCTAAGCAAGCAATGGAGCTACTTGATGGAGTTTAGGACTTGACTAAACCAAGTGGGAAACTCGTGGAATGCATACAACACAAGAAAAAAGGCAGGGTGATGCTTATATAAAGCTTTACTTTTCCTACAATCTAGCTAACCACCCACCAATCAGTGTAGTGCACTTTTTGGTGGGTGATTGATGATATTTGAATTTGATTGAGTTTGGTGGAGCTTCTAACTTGATTCCACAACTTTGGGTCCTCTTTTTTCTTTGGTCCACTTGCAAAACTTGTGGATGAGTCCTTTTGCATGATTGAGACTTGATTTTCAATAGTCCCCATCAAGTCTCAATGCCAAGGTCCTTCAATCCAATGCATGCCTTGAAGTGTGGTAGCTTTACTCCATCCAAAGCTTTGGTAAACATACCTGCATATTGGTCCTTTGTATTGACATGCTCCACCTTGACATCCTTTGGCATGATCTTCTCTCTAATAAAGTGGTAATGCACTTCTATATGCTTTGACCTTGCATGGAACACCAGATTTTGAGCCAAGCATATGCTACTTATATTGTCACAAAAAATGGGTACTTGCTTAACCTGCTATCAAGATCAACAAGCATATCTAATCTTATCATAGTAGCATACAAGAGAGAACAAATTATTGACTTATACATGGTCACATCCTTCACTTCTTCATCTTCATGAGCACTTAGTTTAACATTTACTTCTAATGGATTTGATATGGGTTTGCAATCACACAAGCCAAACTTCTTCAAAAGATCTAGAATGTATTTCCTTTGCATCAAGTATATACCTTTCTCTTTATATAGTACTTCAATCCCAAGGAAGTACCTTAAAATCCCTTAATTAGACATTTTAATCTCACATCCAAGCTTCATCATCCCCTATAATGATCAAATCATCAACATATATACAAATGAAAATAGTTTTGCTACCTTCCTTCTTCACAAAGAGCATGACTCTGATTGTATCCACATTTTACCAAGTAGTCCACAAGTTTTTGGTTCCAAGCCCTTGGGGCTTGCTTGAGTCCATAAAGAGCCTTCTTAAGCCTAGATACATGATGTGAAAACCTCTCATTTTTAAATCCTTGGGTCTACTCCATGAAGATGTTAGCAGCCGGTGTGGATGAACTACTTTTCTTGTAATTACGATTCTTATTTCCAATGTAATAGAATGGAGGTTTACAAAGATATCAAGATTTTTTGAAAATTGTAATTTCCATTATTCCATATTTCAGAAGTTCAAAATGGTGTGAAGTCCCTATCCTCTACAAAGAAGTACGGGATCGTGTCTTACGGATGGAATTCTGGAAGTGGCGAATACGGAATAAGTAGATGCGTAGAACGGTGGAGGGTGAAGTTTGTATCTCTGAAGTTGGATTGTAGAAATGTTACTGTAATGTATTCGCCTTCATATTCTGGAATCAAGAGTCTATTTTACTATGTAGAAGATATGATTCTGTGTACATTGTGTATGATGGATTGCCTCTATGTGTAATCAATGTTATTGTAAGTGTTGGAACAGAAATGCATGTTTATGAGTATTTATATTCGTAAATCCCCATTCCCGAACTTGTATATTGGGGTACTGTTGGTCTGTAGGCAGTCAGTACGCTAAACATATGGCGACCACGATGGCATGGGGTAACAGAGCACAACACACCGATACAAAGTGGCAAGGAGTACTTACAAAAGACTCATAATCTCGATTATCTAGATGATTTCGTGCAACAGACACTCGCAACATTGAAGCTTG
This sequence comes from Ceratopteris richardii, assembly GCA_020310875.1. Taxonomy (NCBI): domain Eukaryota; kingdom Viridiplantae; phylum Streptophyta; class Polypodiopsida; order Polypodiales; family Pteridaceae; genus Ceratopteris; species Ceratopteris richardii. The sequence continues at coordinate 142,384,301 of CM035436.1, forward strand.
AAGACTTTCCTCTTGAGGATGCAATTACTTTTACAGAGGAAGTATAGTTTTTGGTGGAAACTGGAGTTTTACCCCCCAAGCTTCTGAAGGATTTAGTCTTTGAGTGGAAGGACAGTAAATTAGCTAAAGTATTGTGGCTCGGAGAATTCAGCGGGACCGACCAACAGAACCATCTGCAGGAAGAGAAGTACCTTGTGGAAGAAGGTCAAAGCGACGACAACGTAACCCCACCAAAATTGTAGTTAGCTTTAATACCTTTACCTCAAACCACTACCTTACAAACGCTTGGTAACTCGATGGCAAACATGCACCCATTACTAGTGTTAAACTATACTCATTTTCATGGGTGAGTGGATGAGGATCTAGATGTGCACATACAGACATTTGAGAACCAGTACTTATGTAACCATCATAATATGAATGATAATTGGCACAAATTTCAGGCGATGCAATAAAATGGCTTATTGAGTACCTTCTGGATTACTTTTCAACATATGATGAGTTGAAGGTGATGTTTTCAAAACGATTTCGGACTACTAAGGGTGTTTAAAAGTTACATTCTTCACTTCAGTATATGCTGCAAAAAGTGACGGTTGAGCAGTATGCATCGGATTTCAGATCTACATTGTGGCAATTTCTAGCACACAAATGTCCTACCGAGGAAATGTTAACAAAATTCTTTGTTGATGGAGATCAACAACCCATTAAAGAGAAGATCTATATGTACACACTCGAACAATCTCGTACGCTAGATCAGATTATTGACTTAGCGATCAGGATGGATCGGAAGATGCAGTTTGCCAATCTGGGCTCTAAGAAGACAAATCTGGTATTCAAGAAGGGTGCAACCCCAGAGAAGTATCTGTATTGCCTATGGTGCAAGAATGCGGGCCACATTATGGCCGATTGTGCACTTAACTAAGTATTTTGTCCCATTTGTAAAAAAACTAATCACAGTTTGGAGGAATGTCGCTTTAATGCACGGAATACCTTGGTGGCTACTGCACAAGTAGAAGTACCTTCTTGGAAAGAGAATTTAATTGGGTATAAGCCCCAAGTTTCTACCAGACAATGGTAGAATAGTCAGGATGCTAGACTTGCAGGACCTTCTCAATATCCGAATTTACAATGATTTTCAGAGCAGCGATGTGGCATCCGGCAAAATAGATAAGAGTTTGGTAGAGGATGGAGATTTCAACAACCTGGGCCAGGTAACCGTCGTAATCATCCAATTCAGTGCAAGTTTTGTCTACAATATGGTCATAGATGGTGGGGATGCGAGGAAGCTAAGGAATATGATCAGTGGAAGCAAGAAGCGAAGCTTAAGGCACCTATGGCCAATGTGGTGACTTTGAAGTGTTTGGGGCCATCAACATTAGTAGTCACGTGGTCTCAGAAAGAGCATTCAAGTGGACAGAAATTGGATTATTTAACTCCTGCAGAGCAAAAACAAACTTTGAAGAAGGTAGTGCAGTGGGCTATGGAGTAGCCACTGCACTATGTGGACTCTCCATTATTTCAAGTAGAATCTTCCAGAAAGAAACGTATACAAAGTACAATTGGTACGGAATCTGATGAAATCTTGCAAGAGCCATCGATTGATATTGGACCGAATAGAGGTCTAACACAAAAACAAGGTTCGGATGGGCGGAAGCAAGAATATAAAGATTATGAACCACTAGTAAATAAGGACTACTGTGAAATTTTACAAGAATCACACATCAAACTGCCTCTAGGAGCATTGCTGGAACTAGTCCCAGCATTCGGGACACAGTTACTACAACAACTGCAGAAGAAATGTATACCTTTTGAAATTCCGAAACCCTCAGTCTCAATGGTAAGGAATGTGCTGGATCGAATCGTGGATTATGCGGTTCCTATGATTAGAGTACAATATAAAAATAAAGCTATTCCAAAGGTTTTGATTGATGGGGGTTTTAGTACCAATATTGCATTTACCACCACATGTAAGCAAATGGGTTGGAATAGCATTGACCGAGCCCCCTTCTTTGTTCAGATGGAAGAACAATCAAGGATACAACTAGTGGGGCTGGTCAAAGATATCCCTATTTGTATTGCACGTCTTATTTAATATTAGCTTTGTTGTATTGGAACTGAAGGGGAAAAATTTAGATTATAATTTATTATTGGGCCTGGTTGCGCAATGCTAAAGTTTGCTAGAATTGGCATGAAAGGACAATTACTTTTTGAAGAGGGCATGCCAAATTTTTTGTTCCTTTAGAGGAAGAGCACCATTGCCTTTCAGAGCATAAACCAGTGTTAGCAGAGCCTCCGCATATGCTGGATGGACTCGACCAAGATGAGGAACAACAATTTTTGGAAGCAAATAGGGATTTACTCTCATTCGGGGTAGTTGATGTGAATTAAGTCATCAGTTCTGAATGGGACAGTACAGCAGCCGTGGCGTGTATGGAATCTGTGGAATCGCAGGAAGAGGATAGCATTGAACCAGTGATCAAAGACCCTATGGAGAATGGCCAAATACGCATGGAAGAAGATTCTTTAGAGGTGGTCAATTTGGGGACTACAGAAGAGCCTAAGCTAGTCCGAATCTGTTCGAAGCTTGCTCAAGAATTCCGGATGGCCTTGATTGCTTTGTTGCAACAGTACAAGGATGTTTTCGCTTGGACATATTCAAACATGAAGGGTCTGGATCCGAAGCTTTATCATCACCAAATTTTACTTAAACCAGATGCTACTCCAATGATGCAACAACGGTATAGAATGAACCCTAATTTTGTAGAACAGGTCAAACATGAGCTGGACAGATTGCTAAAAGTCGGCTACATTGTTCTCATTGAAAATCCGGAATGGGTCTCCCCCATAGTGATTGTTCTGAAGAAAAATAAACAATTACGAATCTATGTGGATTACAGGAAACTAAATGTGGCCACTATACCAGATCCTTTTCCCTTACCATTTTTGGACAATATGCTTGATGAGGTTGCAGGAAGGGAAATGTATTCATTTCTCGATGGGTTTACTGGCTATAATCAAGTCCGCATGGTGGACGCAGACATCCCAAAAACTACCTTTATTACAACTTGGGGAGTCTTTGCGTGTACTATCATGTGGTTCAGATTACAGAATGTGCGGAGTACTTTCCAACGCTGCATGCAAAAAATCTTTGCCTCGTATCTTACTTCATTTATGCTCATTTTTCTGGACAATTTCTCTGTTTCGGGCACCATGGAAGTCATTGGAACATTTGCGAGCTTGTTTTGATTCCTGTCGGTAAGTTCATCTCTGTTTGAACCCAAATAAATCAACTTTTGCAGTTAAATGCGACAAACTATTGGGCCATGCCATTTTGAAAAAGGGCATAGCAGTGGATCTAGATAAGGTCAAAGTCATTCTCGAAACTCCAGTACCTGCAATCCAAAGGAAGTATTATGTTTTTTGGGTCAGGTGCGATGGCATGGTAGGCACTTACAGGGTCTTACTCATATAGCCATCTCATCAAACAAGCTAGCACATGTGAAACCGGTAGATTTTGTTTGGACATCTGAAGCACAAACAACGTTTGAGTGCTTATGAAAAATGCTAGCCACCGCAGTAGTATGGAAATCTCAAGATTGGATGCAATCATTTCATGTATTGTGGATGCTTCAGATAGAGCTATTGGAAGTGTCTTGATGTAGAAGGAGGATCGTACCTGGTTCCACCCTATCTACTATGCTAGTCGATGACTCATAATTGCTGAACAGAATTATTTGATGATGGAATGCAAATGGTTAGGTCTAATCTATTCAATAAGGAAGTTTTGACATTACTTGTTGGGTCACACGTTCATGTTTCATGTTGATCACAGTGCGCTGTTATATTTGGTAGCAGAATTTGGTAGTCCGCCTTGCTTGGTGGGTCCTGCTATTACAAGAATTCAAATTTGATATTGTTCATCACCCCGGCATTTCAAATCTGAGGATTGTTTCTTATTTTGAGAGACATAATTCAATGCAGATTTGTGAGTTACGATTCCTTAATCAGTAATCATGGCGCAGACTCGTAGCTCTCTACACAAGCGGATCAGGCATAAAAGGCTGCACACTTTACCGAATTCGACTTATTTGGCGAGTTTGCATGTAGAGCGACTACAACGAATAGAGTGATTGTGCATTGGAACAACGATGCAAAAGAGCCGAAGTATAGCTATGGCAGTCTCCTTCTTTGACTGTCACCTTCTATACATCCCAGAGAAGTTGTCACTAGAGCAGAAGGAATGGTTCGAGTGCAGAGGACTCCTGCAATGCACAATGTTGGATTGGCACAACATTTGACCTCATCTGTAGGTGAAGGATATTTCCATGGAGATAGCAAGGCAGACAGATGGCAATAACATCAACTCACAGGACATTAGCATTCGCATTGGCCAGGAAGTGTTTGAGTTGTCGGTGGCACTAATTTCTGAACGCTTTCACATAGCTAATGACGACATCATGTCGAGCACAGAGTCTATCGATGCTACAAAAATTTGCGCATTGCTCGGCAAACCCTGTTTGGGTGAATACAGGTTTGCACAATTGCCGGACGACAACCCTTTGAAGCTGGGAATGCTATTAATGACAATGATTATAAACTTGCAAGCTAAGCATTATGGAATATCCCAACAACTCTATATTTTGGTGAAGGAATCTGCTAAGACCCAGGTTAATTCGACAGAAATCATTTTTTGAAAGTTGAAGAAGGAATTCTGGAGATTGTTCCAACATACCGAACAAGCTGTGAATGTGGTGCTAGACTCCAAGTTGGGAGTAGTTTTTACCTTGCTTTTCACGACTCTGGTGTACTTACCTCGATAATCCACAGTATGCTCGGGTAAGGTATTTTTATAGCTTCTAAAGAAAAGAGCGGTAGAGCAGAAATCAGGAGGTAACACTTCTCAAGAACAGGCGGAGACAGAGGTTGATGAAGAGGAGTTGTCTAGAAGGCAACAGGTGGCAGAGAATCAACGGAGAGAAGCAGAGAGAAAGGCAAAGGAAGAAGCAGAGAGAATGAAAAAGGAAGAAGCAGAGAGAAAAGAAAAGGAAGAAGCAAATAGAAAAGCAAAGGAAGAAGCAAGAAGAAAAGCACACGAAGAAGTAGAAAGAAAGGCAAGAGAGAAAGAGGCAGAACAAAATCAGGAAGAAGAAGAGAGACAATGACATCTAGAGGAAGAGGAATCTTGGAGAAGAGAAGGGCAAGAAAGGGAAGAAATAGCTGCTGAGGAGGAAAAACGTCAAAAGCAACAACAGGAACGAGGTGACCGTTCCACAGGCTCTTCAAGAAAAATTCCAGTGTTACATACTCTTCGAGGGTGCAAATTAGTGGATAAGTGGGTTGGACCACTCATCTCTATGCTTTGTTGCTGCTCTTTGAACTTCGTCAACTTGTAACACATCTTTGCTACCATACCAAGGCAACAACTCATCAAATATCACATCCCTAGACACCTTAAGCTCTTTTGTGCAAGGATTATAGCATTAGAAATCCTTTTTCTCTAAAGAATGTCCAAGAAATATACACCTATCTACCTTGGGGTCTAACTTGTGTCTCAATTCTTGAGGTTGGGTTTCTTACCACACCAAGCTCTAGCCACTTCTGTTCTTCCTTTGTGCCATCCCATTTTGTTGAGGTGTATACCTACAAGTGAATTGCCATTTGATGCCATGGTCATGTAGAAAAACTGAAAATTCATTTGAAAAATACTCTCCCCCTCCATCTGGTTTGAGAGTCTTTATATACTTCCCTGTCTCCTTCTCCACTAGGTTTTTGAACCTCTTGATGTCATAAAACACCTCTGACTTTGACTTCATGCAATACATCCAAACAAACCTTGAATGACCATATATAAATGTTACAAAATATCTATTACCTCCAATGGATGGATGCTTTGTAGGTCCCCATACATCTATGTGTATGAGATTCAAGACTTCATTGCTCACATGTGCTCCCTTCTTGAATGTCAATCTTCTTTGTTTCCCTAATTGACAAGCATGGCACAAATGTTGCATATTCTGAGATGTAAAATCATGTAGACCAGTCACCAAGCCCTTCTTTGCATGTCCTTCATCGTTTGTAAGTTTATGTCCCAATTCTTTTATGCCATAAGTCAATTTCTGCAATCTATTTATTTTCAATTGGCAAGTAGACAGTGTGAAGGGTTGATGGCGTTACCTCCATGGTGAAGAGTCTTCCTTGCTTCTTTCCTTTTTCTATGAGCTTGTAGTCCTACACGGGGTCTTCAAAAAAGCGTCCTTGATCATTGAACCTCACCTCATAACCTCTTTCAACCATTTGACCTACCGAAACCAAGTTCTTGGTGATGGTTGGCACATGTAACATATCCTTCAACACCTTGGAGCTTTTGAGACATCTCCCACATGTGTAATCTTGTGCTCAGTGTCATCCCCTATCTTTACATGTACTTAAGTGATGAGTGGGTGTAAATTAAAGAAAACATCTTCACTGAAACACATATGGTTGCTACTGTTGGAACATCAAGCTTACACTATGCTTGAGGTGGATTTAATCTACATCAAAGGCTATCAGGTCGAAAGCATATCCATTAGAGAGTTCTTTTTCTTATGCTCACTTATTTTATTTTTTTAAAAAGTTTTTTTCATGGATCTTTTACCATTGTAAAAGCCTTGAGCTTTACACATGTAAAAGTAGAAAGATAGAGCCCAAATCCCACGAATTTGTGGTGATTGAGTTGCATTCAATCAAGCAGTCAATCACCTAAAAGTAGATCAAACTAAATTTGCACTTTTCCTAGATTGTAGGAAAGTGAATTGATTCCCTCCAACAACCATTCCCAACTTCATTTGAATTCAAAATCCACTTGTAGAACTCGTCGAGCACTTCTAGAGTCTATATAAAGACTTGAAATCACTTGTACAATACATGGAAGCAATATACATACACGTGACCATCATTGTCTTGCTCCTTCAATTTTGTGCATCACCTTCTTTGCCAACAGTAATCTTGCAGAGGCTTCTACTCTCTCTCCAAAGCTCCAAATTTGATGAAATATGGTATATTGGAAAGATACTAGTGTCTAGTTTATGCCTGTAAATTGTTGATATATTTAGGTAGTGATGTGTGTGAACACTCTAGGACCGCCGGGGCACTTTTTTCCCTCTTTAGGAGGTTTTTTCCCCCCGGCTTGTATATACGCCTATTGCCCTAATGGGCTACTTATCTTTGTACATTCTCTAGTAATACATTCAGTATTGTGTGTTTCTGCTCCAAGCTTCTTCTTCTTCCTTGTGCTGTTTGCGTGCTTCCGCAGACGTCTATCTCCAACAATTGGTATCAGAGCAGGTCGTCGCTTCTTCTAGGGCGTCGTCAACACTCCCTCGTTTGCAGTCTCAGATTCGCACGAAATTTGGTGAGCATAATCAGGGTGTTTTCGAGATCAAAACTGCTTCGCTTTGTGGTGCCGAAATCGCGATCTGAGCTCGTTTCGGCCTCCGAACGCACTATCACAGCGCTTGTGCAGGCTATTTCGTCCTTTTGTGCCAAAGGTATATACCAGTTTTTGTTCGCCAGTATAAGCGTCTCGAAGTCTGCTACAGGTCTAGCAGAACTCGTCTGGGCAGTTCCGTTCAACTTTTTGAGATACAATCAATTTTCTGCATCAAGGTATTTTAGTCACCGGCCATGGCTGAAAGCAGTGATGTATTCCGTATGTTGGTTGTTGAGGATAAGGTGGATGGTACCAACTACCCATTATGGGCTTATATGATGCGACATGTACTGGTTGCAAAAGGATTGTGGAACATTGTGTAGGGTGTTGAAAGACGTCTTGTTACACCTGTAACGACAGGTACTGCAAATACAGGTGCTGGAGCTGATGAAGATGGTGTCGAAGATGATATTCCGCAGATTCCTGTTCGTGTTGCTATTTCTGTTGCACCTACTGTAGAGCAGATTCGCTGGGATGGCAGAGATGCCCAGGCACATGCATTGATAGCTTTGTCTGTCAAACGTGCCATTATTCCTCACATTCTCTCTTGCAGAACAACAAAGGATGCTTGGGATACACTTACCACTTTGTACCAGGCTAGGAATGAGGCTCGTGTTGCTTACCTCCGAAAACAGTTGGAGAGTGAGCACATGAATGAAGGTGATTCTATGGACAGTTTCTTAACGAAGATCAAAGATTTGAAGGAACAGTTGATTTCTGCTGATGAGGTTATACCAGATAGCTCACTTGTGCAGACCGTTCTGAATGGTCTTCCTAATTCATATCAAAGTTTTGCTTCTACTCTTCGGTTGATGATGAAAGGCAATCCAAATGCCTTGTCATTTGAGGAGTTAGTCTTTGTTCTGTTGCAGGAAGATCAGTCCAGGCAGAACAGGTCCATTATGCGTATTGTAGATCAAGCTTTCCTAGCTAGTCAAAAGGGCAAAGGAAAATGGAGCTCTTCTACTAGTAAGCAGAAATCTGCAAATGCTGCACAATCGAAGAACCAGGATAAAGATGAGAAGAAATCAGAAAAGCAGAAATTGTTTTGCAAGTACTGTAAAGGAAATGATCATATCATGAAGAACAGTCCAAAACTGGCTGCTAAAGCACCACGTGCTTGGTATGAGAAGATACATGCCTATCTGATTGCACATGGTTTTGAGAACAATCCAACTGAAAGCACCTTATATGTTAAACGTGCTAATGATGTGCTTCTGATCATTGTTGTCTATGTTGATGACATGCTGCTCACTGGTCCTATTGAGACACATATTGCTGATTTTAAGGCTGATTTGCATGCCTCATTTGAGATGTCTGATTTGGGGCATTTGCATCACTATTTGGGCATTCAGTTTATGCACGTTGATTGTGGAATGGCTTTGTGTCAAACAAAATATATTGACACATTATTGCAGCGTTTTGGCCTTGAAGACTGTAAGCCTATTGCCACTCCTATGGAGACAGGTTTACGATTGAGTCTTCATGATGCTGGAGATGCATTTGATGCTGTTCTCTATCAGCAGGCTGTTGGATGCTTGATTTACTTATGCATTACTCGGCCATATATTCAGTTTGCTGTCTCACAGATGAGCAGGTTTATGCATTGCCCAGGAGTCACGCATTGGAAAGCGGTTAAGCGCATCTTTCGCTACTTGAGTGGTACTCGGCTACTTGGGTTGTTTTATCCCAAGGGGGGATCACTACCGCCAGATTTGCATGCTTTTTCTGACTGATTGGGCTGGTTGCTATGACACTCGTGTGTCCACCAGTGGTTTTTGCTTCATGCTTGGTAGCTCATGTATATCTTGGTTGAGCAAGAAGTAGCCTACTGTGGCCACTTCCAGTTGTGAGGCTGAGTATAGGGCAGCTTCCACAGCGACTGTTGAGTGTGTGTGGCTCAGATGCCTTATGGCTGATTTGGGTGTTGGCCAGTCTTCTGCCACCACCATCTTCACTGACAGTCAGAGCGCATTGGCAGTTGCGAGGAACCCTGTGTTCCATGCTCGCACTAAGCACATTGAGGTGCATTATCACTATGTCAGGGAGAGGTTCTCTGCTGGGGAGATCAGCTTGGCATATGTGCCCACACAGGAGAACATTGCAGACCTTTTCAAGAAGGCTCTACCTAGGGAGAAGTTTGAAGCTTTCCGCAAAGCTTTGGGCTTACTTCCTTTTGTGGAGTGATTTCCACATAGCTTGGCACTTCCTTATACATGAGTGCCAGCTCCTTGTTCACTACATCACTCCCAGGGGGGATTTGTTGATATATTTAGGTAGTGATGTGTGTGAACACTCTAGGACCGCCGGGCACTTTTTTCCCTCTTTAGGAGGTTTTTTTCCCCCGGCTTGTATATACGCCTATTGCCCTAATGGGCTACTTATATTTGTACATTCTCTAGTAATACATTCAGTATTGTGTGTTTGTGCTCCAAGCTTCTTCTTCTTCCTTGTGCTGTTCGCGTGCTTCCGCAGACGTCTATCTCCAACATAAATTTTCATAGCATTTGGTTCAGTAGATTGAGAGAAATCACAGTTTTTCTATCTCATGGTTAATCTCTACATATTCCTGAAAAATAGGAGGTACCACCATTGAGTGTCTGATTCATTCCTATAGCATATTTTGCTTATTCCTTATAATTTTGTGCATTATATACACTCAACCCTATGTGTATCCCTCCCATAAAATGATTTTTTCTAATTTTCATCACGCTAGTCGCTATGGGCATTTGAAGTTCATTGTCTCTTCCATAGATAGTAAGTTTTTGAGCTAGTCGACACGTGAACCTATCTGTTTTGTATCGAATCTTTCTCCTTGATGCTCCAAAGTACATAGTGCATTTCTTTGCACTTATAAAATGCCTATAAGGTCTATTTGAGTGTCCATAAGCTCAAGGGATGGTCTTGTGCCGGTTGGCTGGACCAAACTTCGAAACTCACTTTTCTACCTCCTACAAGCTTCTCCAAGTTCTTTCAGCTACAACCACTGTCAATGTACCATGTAAAATCTAAATTTACTCTTGAACCATACATCATAAGAAAGTTCTCATTTTTTGAATTTGTTGAAGTGCTAGCATAATTACCTTGGTTCCTTTTGTATCCTTAATTTCCTCCTCCTTTGGACCAACAATCTCTTGCATAATGAACTGGTTTTCCACAATTGTAGCACTCTCCACTAGATACTTCTCTTCTATGTGAGCTTCCTCCTCTTCATCTACTCCTTCCTCTTCCTCTTGATCCATAACTTTGGTTGGAGCCTTCTTGGTTGCTTGAGCTTGAGTTTGACCTTACTCTCCCTTTGCCTTGGGAGTTTTCTCCACCTCTTTTGCCTTTGCCTCTACCTGCATAGAAAACTTGGGCTTGCTTGCCCTTTGATTGTGAACCTCCTTGGTTCATCTCCTCAGTCACCATCAATGTGAGCAATTGATCAAATTCTAGTAGGAAATCGCTCACATAAACTGATGTGGTGAATGCTTTCCACCTTTCATCCTCTCTCAATCCGTTAAGAGTTTGTGCAACAACATTGTCGTCTTTGATTGGGCTCCCTATTGAGCCTAAGGCATTTGAAAGATCCTTAACCTTCAAAATGTACTCATTTATGTTAGTGCTTGGTGCTTTCCTAAGATTATTTAGCTAATTCTTGAGCTGAATCTTCCTTGCTAACCTTTGACTAGTTGAGATCTGGATTGAGGTAGCCCCCTTTTGATGTCTTCTTGCTTTGACAAGTCCTCCTTGTGCTTCCACGAGCTATCTTGATCCCTTCACTTCTTCAATATGATGTCCAATGATTTCTCAAAGCCTCCAAATGCAACAATTGAAGATGGCTTCCTTCCACTAGCCCCACAAGTAGTGATATATGCTCACTATTCTGATCTTTTCTCTGCATTTGTATAGCTACTTAAAAGGAAACTAAAAAAAAAAAAAGGACTTTAAGAGCTATCCCTAAAGATTTAAATAATCCCAAATGGATATTCCAACCTGGAAAAGCATCCAGTGTAAAATAGGCTACCTATTTGCAATACTCTCTACCTATGTGCAGAGATATAACTTCACAAACTTATCAATTTCTCACAACTCAGTTAGGCAAAGTACTTGAAACTTTGGCACACTTTGGGGCACTATATGAGAGACCAAAAGAAGCTTGAAATCAATGAAAATGAGTACAATCAAAGAAAAATTAATGCTCTAAAATTTGGTACAATCATATTTGGATAAGCCTAACTACACCTCTAGATAGAGAGGAGCAAAAGAATGAGAAAATGAGCTAAGCAAGCAAGGGAGCTGCTTGCTAGAGTTTACAAATTCAATAAACTAAGTGGGAAATTCATGGAATGCATAAAACACAAGAAAAAAAGGTGGGATGGTGCTTATATAGACTTTTACTTTTCCTACAATCTAGCTAACCACCCATCAATTAGTGTAGGTGCCCTTTTTGGTGGGTGATTGATGAGATCTAAATTTGATTCAGTTTGGTGGAGCTTCTAAATTGATTCCACTACTTTGGGTCCTCCTTTTTTATTGGTCCACTTGCAAAACTAGTGGATGAGTCCTTTTGCATGATTGAGAGTTGATTTTCAACAGTAATTTCTTTGAGGATGTTTTAATTCTTTGCTTTCAAAAGCTACTGGTCAACTATCCTGAATCAGAATTGCTCCTATAGCATATTCACTCACATCAGTATCAACCACAAATGGTTGATTGGGATATGCTATTCATAACAATGGAGCTGTAGCTATTGCTACCTTTGATCTTTCCATACTTTGTATTTTTTCATCTCCCCAATGAAAGGCTTTCCGTTTCCCTTTAAGTTGATCCATCATCAAAACAACAATCTTTGCATAATTCTTGATGAATCATGAATAAAATCTAGATAAACCTAGAAAGACCTATAATTTTTCTAGGTTTTTAGGATGCAACCACTCCATAATAGCTTGCACCTTCTCAAGATCCATCTTAATTCCATGCTTGGAGATGATATGACTATGGAGAATGAGTTCTCCTATGTGCAACAGAAATGTGTAGTGAACCCTTGTATGTCAAACACTTGGACAAAGAGCTGCACCTTAGATAGCTTGCTGCTCTCAATAAAAACTCAAATGGACTTATGCCTTTATTCAATCAAATTAGAAAAATAGAGCTTTCTAAAAAGCTATAAGTAAATTAATTTGGACAAGTTTTGATTAAGAAACACAACTGACAAAGATGAACTACCTGTCCACACAAGTATGCTGAAGAACTAAACTTCACTCTCGGACTGATAACTCCCTGAATATATATCCTTTGAGATACATATTTGGTATAAAGAAAGTAGACACAAATAGCTTTCCAACAAGCTATAAAACAAGTAATTTGGATGAGTTTTGGTTAGGAAACTCAACTGACCAAAATAGACCACATGCACACATAAGTACACTATAAAACTAGACTTCACTCTCTGATAGATATCTCATACGATATACATCTTCTGAATGAGACATTTGGGATAAAAGAGACACATGGCAAGAGCTTTCCAACAAGACAAAAATCAAGTGATTTGGATATGTTTTAGTTGGGAAAGTTAACCAAACAAAATAGACTACCTATCTATATAGGTATACTAAACAACTAGACTTCACTCTTTCATTGATATCTCATAGAATATATAAGCTTTGAAAGTGATACTCAAGGTATAAAAAGTGCACAAGATAAGATTTCCAATGAATTTTTAAAGGCAAGAAATGGTTACATATACACTGAGATATGAGCTTCACAATAGAGCTATGTACAAACTGGCGTGTGACTGGAAGGAGTCTAAGGGAAAACAAAATGACAAAATGGCCAAATCCGACTATTGGGAGCTCTTGCCTCTTTCTCTCCTTGTTTAGAATGTGCTCCAACTTCAATTTTATAACCAATGAGCATGTGAAGAAGTTTGTGCCTCCTTCTTAACTCACCACTTTCCCCACTACATGCCACTAACTACAAGGCAAGATATTGTATCTTTTACTCATCATGAATTTTGACTAGACTTTTTCTTTTCTTTTTTTTTTCTCTTTTTTTCTTTATCTTTATATTTGGTAAATTTATCCAAGCATAGCTCATACGAAAATGAGCTTGTAGATTTATCTTCAACACTCCCCCTCAAGTTCATTTGGGAGTTATCTTCAACCATGTCCTGAAAATTTATCACATCCTTGAAACCTTTGAGTTTAGAAGCATCCAAGAACTTTGTAAACATATCTTCAACCTGCTCTTTGGTTCTGATGAACTTTATCTCCACATCTTTGCTCAATACCTTCTCCCTTGCATAATGGTAGTGGACCTCTATGTGCTTGCTCTTTGCATGAAACATAAGATTGCTTGCCAAGTAAATACTTGACATGTTATCACCATATATAGGGATGGTTCCAAATTGCACGTCAAGATCAGCCAAAAGCTTTTTAATCCACATTTCTTCACATGTGGCGAATGCTAATCCTCTATATTCAGCCTCCATGGATGAAAGTGTAATAGTAGGTTGTTTCTTTGAGCCCCATGTGATAGGTTTGCTTCCTATCATGAACACATAACCTGAGGTTGATCTCCTATCTTCCTTTGAACCTGCCCAATCAACATCGCTAAAGCCTTTGACCTGCACTTCTTCATCAAATTTGTAAAACAAAGCATGATTAACTGTATGCTTTATGTATCTCAACACTCTCTTGGATGAATTTAAGTGTTCACTTGTCGGGGCTTGCATAAACTGAGAAAGTACACCAACAACATAAGATAAATTAGGTCTTGTAATGTTTGCATAGATTAATGATCCTACAATGCTTTTGTATGTCGTTACATCTTCCAATAGTTCTCCATCATTTGAGCAAATCTTTGTATTTGTGTCCATGGGTTGAGTGAGTGGATTGCATTCACTCATTCCAAATCTGAAAAGAACATCCAACAAGTACTTCCTTTGCATCAAGTAGATGCCACTTTTTCCATAAACAACTTCAATTCCTAAAAAATATTTCAGCTCTCCAAGATCTGAAATTTTAAACTCCTTACCAAGCTTCCTTTTGATATCCTTAATCCTGTAACATCATTTCGTGTTATGATGAGGTCATCAAAGTATATGCAAATATATACCTCTCTAGTTTCTTCCTTCTTCATGTACAATGAAGGATTTGCACTACTTGGGTTGTATCCAAACTTAGTTAGATATTCTACCAATCTCTGATTCCATGCTCTTGGTGCTTGCTTCAAGCCATACAGTGCCTTTTTCAACCTGCAAACAAAGTGTGGATGGTTTTCATCTTGAAATCCAACCGGTTGACTCATGTATACCTCTTTTTGTAGTTCTTCATTAAGAAAAGCATTTTTGATGTCGAGTTGATATAATGGCCATCTCCTTGAAGCACCAATTGCGATTAATGTTCTAATAGTTCCCATCTTTGCAACAGGGCTGAAAACTTCATCATAATCTATGCCTTGTGTTTGTTTAAATCCTTTGGCAACCAATCTAGCTTTATATCTAGCTAATGAACCATCAACATTCCTCTTTACTTTAAACACCCATTTGTTTGGAACAATCTTCATACCTTCTTTCTTTGGCACTAGCTCCCATGTGTGATTATCTTTGAGAGCCTTGATCTCCTCTTTCATAGCGTGCTTCCATTCCTTTTGTGTGCAAGCTTCTTCATATTTCTTAGGCTCTTTGTCTTTGGTAACCTGCATGATGTATGCAAAATGTGTCACCATAAAACTATCATAACTGAACCTTTGAGTTGGATACCTTGTCCTTGAAGATCTTCTTTCATTGTCTTTAGAAAGTTGCTTCTTTAGCTTTACCATTAGAGTGATTACCTCTTCATATTTTTCTTCACTTGCATCTATCTCACTATTTGGAGTAGAACTTGCTTCTTTAATTCTACTATGAGCTGAATTTGGAGACATAGAATGACTTCCCCTCCATGTTGAACATTCTTCATTTGATGTAGATGCCTCTGGACTTGAAATCTTTGTGCTTGATTGTTGAACTTCTCTTTGATTTGTTCCTGCATAATCATCATAATTTCTTCAAGAATCTTTTCCTTTCCTTTATCTTCATACCATGGTCTTAGTTCATCAAAGACCACATCTCGCGAGACTCTTAATTACTTTGTTCTAGGGTTGTAACACTTGTATCTTTTTGCTCCGTCGAGTAGCCAATGAAAATGCATTTTTCTGACCTTGGTTCCATCTTTGTTCTAAATTCTTGTGGAATGTGAACAAAGCAAACACATCCAAACACTTTGAGGTGTGTAAGATCAGGTTTCTTACCGGAATATACCTCCTCTAGAGTCAAGTGATGTATTCCCGATGTTGTGTACCTATTCATCAAGTAAATGGCAGTTGTGGTAGCTTTAGCCCAAGAGTACAATGGTACCTTCATCTCGTTGAGCATGCATCTTGCAATTTCAGCAATTTGCCTATTTTTCTTCTCAGCTACTCCATTTTGTTGTGGTGTATACCTACAAGTGAACTGCCTTTTGATCTCATTCTCTTGTAGAAAATCTGAAAATTCTTTGGAGAAGTATTCTCCTCCACCATCGTACCTTAAGGTTTTGATAGACCTTCCTGTTTCTTTTTCAACTTCAACTTTGAATCTTTTGAATATAGAAAACACCTCTGATTTTTGCTTCATACAAAACAGCCATACCTTTCTTGAGTGATCATCAATGAAGGTGACAAAAAATCTATTAGCGATTGATGCCTCTTGGGTTGGTCCCCATACATCCGTATGTCTCAAGTCCAAGACAGTTGGGGTCACATAATTGCTCTTGTTGAATGGCTGCCTCGTTTGCTTTCCTAATTGACAAGCTTCACATAACTCATGTAGTCCAATGCTATTAAATTTTGGAAGACCTCTTACCACTTCATGTTTGCTCATGTCCTTCAACTTTGGAATGTTGATGTGTCCTATTCTTTTGTGCCATAGGTCCAGCTCTGAAATCTTCTTGTTCCCACATTGAATGTACATGACCTTTCCATGTGGATGTTGGACGTCCAAAGTGAACATCCTTCCTTCCCTTCTACCTCGAGCAATGACCTTGAAGCCTTCCTTTGGATTCTTTATGAAGCACCCATTCTCATTGAATATGACATGATAACCCTCCTCTACCATTTGTCCTACTGAAATCAAGTTCTTTGAAATTGTAGGAACATGAAGAACATTAGATAGTACCTTTGCTCTACTTGTATCTCCAAGCCTTATATCTCCAATATGTTCAATCATGTGTTGAGTATCGTCACCTGTTTCAACACATCCTTTTCCACTTGGTACCTATAGATTAGTGAACAAACTTCCTTGGCATGACATATGGTTACTACAACCTGAATCAATGTACCATTTTTTGTCATCTTCACAAGAGCTTCTATACTCATGTCTCATTGCAAGTAGTGTGTCCTTGCTTCCTTCACTTGAGGTGCTTGCATAGTTGCTTTGGTTCCTTTGATTGCCTCCATTTGGTCTTTCAGTCTTCAGCCAACAATCACTAGATAGTGTCCTACTTTACCACAATGATAGCATGTTATACCTTTATGAGAGTTGTAAGAGCCTCGGCCTCTTCCTCTACTTCTACCTCGACCTCTTCCTTGTGTGTTGGCATTTGATGCATCCTTGTTGTCTTCCGAATTGTTTTGATTGTCGTTGGAAAGGACACAACAACTCCAACTACAATCAAAAGTAAGCTCTTTCCTTTCCTTTGTCATAGACTAATCCCTCATCTTGTCATATAAGAGCTTAACTTTTGTGGTCCCAAAGGAAAGGACATCCTTCCTTTACCTCGACCTGCATATAACATTTGGTTGTGGCTGTCCTTTCCTTTGGGACCACCAAAGCTAAGCTCTTCTATGACAAGATGAGGGATTAGTTGTTCAAAACCTGGATATGCATCTTTCAAGTTAATGGAAGTTATAAAAGGCTTCCATCTTTCATGTTCTCTCAATACATTGAGAGTATAACACACAAGATCTTCGTCTTCAACCATTGTGCCAATAGAAGTTAAAGCATCGCTTAGCTCCTTAATCTTCAAAGTATATTCAGCTATGGATTGACTCGAACTTTTCTTGATTGTGTTCAACTCATTCTTGAGTTGAAGTTTCCTAGCTTTGGTATTTGTTGAATACATCCTTTCAAGAGCTTCCCAAGCATCCTTAGTTTTCTCTAGATGTTGAATATGCCCTACCATGGCATTAGTAATGACTTGCAAAATGAGGAACATGAATCTCCTATTTCTCTCTTCCCATTCTTTTGCTTGCCTCCTTTGGACTTCGGTGGTCGTAGCTTGATTGATTTGAGGTTGAGCATCATCGCCGCTCAAAATACCCCATAAGCCTTTGCCCATTAGGTAGTTGGTCATTCTAAACTTCCACACGGGATAGTTATCCTTATCCAATTTCTCTACTTGTTGACCCAAGTCAGCCATTGAAGACTATCAAAGACTTTGAGAGTTACCTCGAATAGTTGTATTGTCCTTTGCTCTTGCATTTGTGAAGCTCCCTCTTGTTTTGTAGCTCCTCTTTTTCTTTGATACCAACTGTGGAGAACGAGTTCTCCTATGCGCAATGGAAATGTGTAGTGAACCCTTGTATGTCTAGCACTTGGACAAACAACTGCACCTTAGATAGCTTGCCGCTCTCAATACAAACCTCAAATGGACTTGTGCCTTTAGTCAATCAAAGTAGACAAAGACAGATTTCTAACAAGCTATAAATAACTTAATTTGGACAAGTTTTGATTAGTAAACACAACTGACAAAGATGAACTACCTATCCACACAAGTATGCTAAAGAACTAAACTTCACTCTTGGACTGATAACTCTCTAAATATATATCCTTTGAGAAAGATATGTGGTATAAAGAAAGTAGACACAAATAGATTTCCAACAAGCTAAAAAACAAGTAATTTGGATGAGTTTTGGTTAGGAAACTCGACTAACACAAATAGACCACCTGCACACATAAGTACACTATAAATTTGGACTTCACTCTCTGATAGATATCTCATAGAATATAAATCTTCTAAATAAGATATTTGGGAAAGAGAATTTACATGCCGAGAGATTTCCAACAAGACAAAAAGCAAGCAATTTGGATATGTTTTGGTTGGGAAACTTAACCGACCAAAATAGACTACCTATCTACACAGGTATACTAAAAATTGGACTTCACTATTTCACTGATATCTCATAGAATATATAAGTTTTGAAGAATATATTTGAGATGAAAAATCTACACACAATAAGCTTTCAAATGAATTTTTAAACACAAGAAATTGTTACATATACACTGAGATAGGAGCTTCACAACAGAGCTGTGTACAAACTGACGTGCGACTAGAAGGAGTCTAAGGGAAGACAAAATGACAAAATGGCCATATCCGACTATTGGGAGCTCTTGCCTCTTTCTCTCCTTGTTTAGAATGTGCTCCCACTCCACTTTTATATTCAATGAGCATGTGATGAAGTTTGTGCCTCCTTCTTAACTCACCACTTTCCCCACTACATGCCACTAACTACAAGGCAAGATATTGTATCTTTTACTCATCATGAATTTTGACTAGAATTTTTCTTTTCTTTTTTTCTTTTTCTCTTTTTTTCCTTTATCTTTATATTTGATAAATTTATCCAATCATAGCTCATATGAAAATGAGCTTGTACATTTATCTTCAACAATGACCAAGATATCAAACTTCTTGTTTAAAAAATTCACACTATGTCTCTTTAACAAAGAGTGAATTCTCTCGCGACACTTGGAAAACTAACCGTAAATGTTCCAATTGTTCTTCATCTGACTTGCTATAGATGAGTATATCATCTAAAAGGTCAACTACAAACTTTCCTAGGTAAGGTCTGAGAACACTATTCATAAATGTCATGAACGTGACTGGGGCTTTAGTTAGACCAAAGGGCATAACTAAAAGGGTTAGTGGCATGGCCAATGTCTTCCCTAGTAGGTGCCAATACTTGTGGTAAGTCAACAAGAAATACATGTCGATATTCAAACATGATTTGCTTAAAACATTTAACTACACTTTCAAGCAAAAAAGAGTAATAGAAAGTCCTGTCCCTGGTTACATTATGCTGAAAAAGAGATACATATGAAATATCATAATCATCAATAGGTTGATGAGAATCTAATACAAATAAAACATAAATGTCTTGCACACCATGTGAATCAAATAAAGTTTCACACTGCATGCATGAAATAAGAGGTGTACTAGGGGCATCTCTTTCACCATGAATACAAAATTTATTTCCTTCTTTAGCAACTTCAATAGTATTGTTCTGATAACTACATTTAAGTATATCCCCTAAATCCCATAACCATTCTCTATGCAACACTAAGTCTATCCTGCCCATATTCATGATTTGGAAATCCAAGTGATCAACATATCCTTGCATATGATTTCCAAATTGGATACCATAGTATTCCATATTCTTTTATCATTCCCTTTCATCATAGATACAATGTATTTATGTGCATTGGGCTATTGGGGAATCTTAAGATTTTTTACTAGAGCATAATTTATAACCATGAATAGGAAGTGTCTGCACGAGGTGGATTGCTTTCTTGCCTTTGTCTAAGGCCGTATTGGTTGTTGATCTTGTTTCCTATCTTCCCCCTTATGTACTGGGAAATTCCACTGAGAGTGGTTAGGAGATAAATACCTAAAGCATAGGTTACCTTTGTTGGCCTTTTCAAACTGATATGTGGTAAGTCTAGGCTCTTTGGGTCTTTTTACTATGAATTTGTTTTTTCGTGGGACCACCCATTTCTTAAACTTAGTCATTTGCATGGGTCTCAATGTTTTGTCTATGTCCATGGAAACATGACTAGTATCCTCATACAATTGAGCATACTTGATAGCATCTCCTGAAGTCTTAGGAGCATTACATCATACCTCAAGCTTAATGGCTTTGTCAAGCCCTTTAATAGACCCTTGTTCCTTTTGAAAATCATATAGGCCCTTTAGTTTAAGCACAATATCTCTATAATGTGAAAGATAAATTGTTAAAGGTCTTCCTATCTGCATCACTTGATCCCATTCATCCCAACCATGTTGTTCTTCATTCTCAGGCAAAAATTCTTTTAAGAAAAAGAGGTTCAAACTCTGACTGATCTAAGGGAATAGCTTTTTCCTCTTTTGGGCTCATCCGCCACTTCTATGTGCATTGTCCAAGTGAGAGAATGGCTTTGAGCACTTGATATTCAGGTGGGGTTCCTTTAAGTTGATGCAAAACACTCCACTTTTGAAGAAAAGTGTATATTGTATCCTTGTTTCGAGCTCTCTCATCCCCCGTGAAAGTAGGTGGTTTCAAGTCTTTAAGCAAAGGTGTGTCTCTAAGATGCTTTTCCTTAATAGTGGTAAGATGTATAGGTTCATGTTCTTCTTCTCTTCTAACCATTGTTGAAGTATCATGAGATACCTCATGTTGAAGCTCTTGTTTGGAGAAGAAAGAAGCAAGAGTAGTTTCAAAGTGAAAAATCGGGTTTTTAACTATTCAAATGTCGATGCCATGCTTACTAGGATAGACTTTGACTTAGTGGTTCTAGCAAGTATGACACAATGCTAAGGATGAGTAATAAAATCATCATATAAATCAACTTCCTCCTCAACATCATGCATCTCTGCCTCTTTTGATTTTTCTTGTTTTTCTACCTTTTTTGGATTTTTTTTAATATGAGGAACGTTTAACAATGAATTTTGAGTTTGCTTTTCTACAATTTCCATGGTGTGAACAATACTAATCAAAATTGAAACTAAAAGAAGCAAACAAAGTATTGGAATGAATTTGGAAAGTTCATCCTAGATTTTAGTGACTTGTCATGGTCCGATTAGGTCAAAAGTGATTTTGAAATGTTTGGTTGGCTATTGCACACTTTGAGAAGCAAGAAAATAACGAAGATGCTTGGGATACACTTACCACTTTATACTAGAATGGAATGAGGCTCGTGTTGCTTACCTTGGAAATCAATTGGAGAGTGAGCAAATGAATAAAGGAGATTCAATGGACAATTTTTTGATAAAGATCAAAGATTTGAAGGAGCAGTTGATTTTTGCTAATAAAGTCTTGCCTGACAGTTCACTTGTGCAGACTGTTCTGAATGGTCTTCCAGATTCATATTAGAGTTTTGATTCTACTCTTTGATTGATGATGAAAGGCAATTCAAATGCCTTAACATTTGAGGAGTTAGTCTCTATTATATGCATGAAGATCACTCTAGGCAGAACAGGTCCATTATGCATATTGCAAATAAAGCTTTCCTAGCTAGTCAGAAGGGCAAAGGTAAATGAAGCTCTTCTACTAGAAAAATATGCTAATTTTGGATAATCAAAGAAGGATGACAGAGACGAGAAGAAAACAAAAAAGCAAAAATTGTTTTGCAAATATTGTAAAGGAAATGATCATGTCCTAAAGAGTTGTCCGAAGCTAGCTGCAAAAGAGGCAAAGAATAAAGAGGCTAGAATGGTTGTTGCAGAGGCATTTACACCCAAAACAGAGTCTGCTAATCTTGTGCAGAATGAAGAATGGTCTTTACTACTATTTGCAGTTATGACCCATCTTCACAAGAATAGTGTATGTTTGTAGTAGACTCAGATGTTTGGTCCTTTGATAGTGGGGCAACCAAACATATTATCTTGTAGCATAATTCCTTCACTTCACTTGAGCCTGCCCTACATATTACCTCGTAGTGTAGTTCCTTCACTTCACTTGAGGCTGCCTCTTTTTACAGGTGGATAGTCTAGTGCTGGTCCTAATGAGACAACTTCGCAGCCTTTACATGTTTCATGTGATGATGTAGATCATACCATTTCTGATGCAAATTTACATTATGCACTTATTGATGAGAGAGCTGATATAGAGGAGGCAAAAACTATGCCAAAATGGCTAGTGAAAACTTTGCATGATAGCAAATTAGATGCACCTCTATCATATCATACTCATTCAGGCTCTCATAGTGCTTCTTTTGCATTAGATTGCTATGATATGGCTGCCTCAAGTCTTTGTGATGATAATGAGCCAGTTTCATTTGATGAAGCACAAAATTCAGAAAATTGGATGGCTGTTATGCAATCAGAATATGATGCTATCATGAATAATGGTACCTAGTCTTTATGTGACTTGCCTCTTGGCAAGAAGGCCATTGGTTCTAAGTGGGTATACAAGCTAAAGTCTAAGCTTGATGGAACAATTGACAAGTATAAGGCTAGGCTTGTTGCAAAGGGTTATGCTCAGGAAAGAGGCATTGATTTTGATGAGAACTTTGCTCCTACATGCCAAAAGACTACTGTTCGTAGCATCTGTGCACTTGCACCTCATCATGATTGGAATGTATATCAATTGGACATTAAAACTCCCTTTCTAAATGGTGAGTTGCATGAAGAAGTGTATGTTTTTCATCCTGTGGCTTTGAGCAGAAAGGGCATGAAAACCAAGTGTGCAGGTTGAAAAAGGCATTATATGGTTTGAAGTAAGCACCATGTGCTTGGTATGAAAAAATACATGCCTACCTAATTGCATATGGTTTTGAGAATAGTCCAACTAAGAGCACCTTATATGTTAAGCATGCAAATGGTGTGCTTCTGATCATTGTTGTCTATGTTGATGACGTGCTTGTCATTGGTCCTCATGAAAAGCATATTGCTGATTTGAAGGGTGATTTGCATGCCTCATTTGAGATGTCAGATTTGGGGCATTTGCATCATTATTTGGGCATTTAGTTTATGCAAGTAGATGGTGGAATAACTTTGTGTCAAACAAAATATAATTACACATTATTGTAGCATTTTGGCCTTGAAGGCTGTAAACCTTTGCCACTCCTATCGAGACAGGTTTACGGTTGAGCCTTCATGATGCTAGAGATGCATTTGATGTTGTTCTCTATCAGCAGGCTATTGGATACTTGATTTACTTATGCATTACTTGGCCAAATATTCAGTTTGCTATCTCATAGATGAGTAGGTTTATGCATTTCCCAGGTGTCAAGCATTGGTAGGCGGTTAAGTGCATCTTTTGCTACGTGAGTGGTAGCCAACTACTTGGATTGTTTTATCCCGAGGGGGGATCACTATCGCCACATTTACATGCTTTTTCTGACTCTGACTAAGCTGGTTGCTATGCCACTTGTGTGTCCACTAGTGGCTTTTGCTTCATGCTTGGTAGCTTATGTATATCTTGGTTGAGCAAGAAGCTACCTACTCTGGCCACTTTCAATTGTGAGGCTGAGTATAGGGCAACTTTCACAACGACTGTTGAGTGTGTATGGCTTAGATGCCTTATGGCTTATTTGGGTGTTGGTCAGTCTTCTGCCACCACCATCTTCACTGACAGTCAGAGCACATTGACAATTGCGAGGAACCCTGTGTTCCATGCATGCACTAAGCACATTGAGGTGCACTATCATTATGACAGGGAGAGGTTCTCTGTTGGAGAGATCAATTTGGCATATGTGCCCACACAAGAGAACATTGCGGACCTTTTTACAAAGGCTCTACCTAGGGAGAAGTTTGAAGCTTTCCGCAAAGGTTTGGACTTACTTCCTTTTTTGGATTGATTCTTAATACATTCAATATTGTGTGTTATGATTCAAGATTCTTCTTCTTCCTTGTGCTATTTGTGTGCTTCCCTAGACCTCAAACTCCAAAAAGTCCACCTACTTCACATGTTTGCACTATGAAAGCCCAATCCACAGATACTCAGATAGTGACTTGGGTAAAATGATTGGTCGACCCTTCTAATTCTTTCCATTGTTTGCACTCAAGAGGGCATTTAGAATGATTTGGGTAGTGATCAAAACTGTTTTCCTCCCAAGAAGTTTAGAAAAAACATGGATTGGTTGGGGAACAAGGAACCATCCAAAGACAATGGGTTTATTGTTCCTAATTCGAAAGTACATACAAGGTGATTGCATGATCACTTATGCACAAAGGCTATTAATTAATTATCGTACACATAGCTCTCTCACACACATCACACTCCCAAACATATCATTAATATAAAACATCACTTAACACATCTCCACTTGTTCATATAACTCATTACATGCAATCTAATCCTTGTCATTTGATCCCTTATGTATCTCCCAAACTAGATTGATCTGATACATCACCATCAATCTATGCAACTGCATACCAACCCTACACAGTTGTGTACGGACAACACTCTCTGCATTCATTCATAGCTTGCGACCTCAATAGACTTGTAATTTTAGAAAATACCTTCATCTTTACAAAATTATTTCAAAGGACAACACTTGGAACACTTGCTGAACCTGAAACCAAAAAATGAAATTAGTGCTTCTCTTCAAAAAGAGGGGGTTTCTAGTAATCTTCATTGGAAGCTATCATCTTCTACTGCAACATTATGTTTCTTCTCTATAATTTTGCAATGTGATATGTCACGTCCATGATGAATGCTTATAGTAGTTTGTTAAACTCTCCTTTTGAGTCAGCATAGCAATTTGAGTGGCTAACAGAGCCTCATGCTAGTGCTTTAAGGATTGATTAGTAAGGTTGCAAGTTCAAATCTTGAATCTCCTATTTTTAGTGAAAAATATGAATTTTTTGATCTTTCATAATATATTGTCCATCTGGGGTCAATAGGGGAATATTGCTCAAGTGATGTTGATCTTTAGTTTTAAAAAACTACACTTGGAGGATGACAATCTAAATAAATTGATCTGCAAGCTACTTATAAAAATCTAGGCATTCATTTGATTGCTTGTCGAACTTTGGCTTAAGGTCACAAAAGGATTGTTGAGACATGAGGAGATTCTCTTGAAGTTGTTGGTTAATGTAATAGATCTGCATATTCCATCTCACCTTATCATCATAGAGATCTTTCATGACATCATGATCACATTGGACAAAAACATTTTCATATGTTAGCTCCATGATTTGAGCTTCAATTTTGTGAACTACAAGATTGGATTCCTTTTCATAAAAGTAGTTGAGGTACTCATAAAGAAATTCTATTAACAAGTTCTTGTGACTTGTACAATACAAGTGGTGAGAAAAAGTAAACATGTGGTTTGGTAAGAGGTTTCCAAGGAGTAGAATTGACACGATAAGAGGTGGGGTGGACTAGAACAAAAGGCATAAGCGAGAGGGTAGGGAATCTAATTGAATGAGGTAAGAAGTTTAAGACTAAATTTTATTGGCTCTTTACAACAAGATTTATTGTGCCAATTTAATATCCTAAATGGGTGTCCCCTATTGTGGTGGCTTCTAAGAAGACTAACCAAATTTGTATCCGTGGATTACAAAAAAATCAATACATCAACCATTCTTGACATGCTCCTATTACCATTTTTGGATTCTCTCTCAAATGATGTGAATGGATAGGAAATGTATTCTTTGCTTGGTAGCTACAACACTTATAGCTAGATTAGTATGGCTGAGAAAGCACACTCGTTTCATCTTTGCTTGTATTGTCATGTGGTTTGGTCTTCGTAATGTCATTGATACCTTTCCATCCTTGCTATATATCTCACACATTTTATGAAATTAAGTTTTCAATGATTTTTTAGTCTCTAGAGCACAAAAGTAGGATTTATACTTATTGAAAATTTGTTTTGTGAAATGTTGGAAAGTTCATGTATCTTTGAATCTTACTAGATCTGTCTTTGGAGTTACTTATGTCAAGTTGCTTGAACATCTTATTCCTTAACAAGGAATTCTAGTTGATCTTGATAAAATAAAAGTGATACAAAAAGCCCTAGTACCAAAAAATACTAAAGAAGTATTTCCATCCTTAGGAAAAATTAATTGGCATGGCTCTCATCTTTGGTTCTTGCTCAAATTATTTTCCCTTTGAACAAATTACCCCATGTGAAGCCTATTGAATTCCAATGGATCCCACAATGTGAGTTGACTTTCCAACATATTAAAGTTTTTTTAATAGAGGCCCCAATTCTTAAAGAATCTATGTGGCCAAGGCCTTGTCATGTATTTGTGGATGCTTCATATCATTTTTGCTATTGGAAGTGTGTTAATGCAAATTTCAAACGAAACTGGTATCATCTTATTTATTATGCCATTCCTTGTCTTTCATTAAGAGAATGTAATTAGTCCACTATTGAACAAGAATGTTTGGGATTAAATTACTCTATTAAAAAGTTCCATCATTATCTCTTTTGTTGTAAAATTTTCTTCCATATTGATTACTCCACCTTACTATATTTAGTCAAATAGTAGAATTTGATTGGTTGCCTTGTTAGATGGGTTGTTTTATTATAGGAATTTTATTATGAAATTGTGCATCACCCTCAATCAACACATTTGATTACTGACTTTTGTCTTTAATTGAACTCATTAAGCCCCCTATTGGTGTGAAAAATGATTTTTTTGATGTTTTTTTGTTCCATGTAAAGAATGCTCCTATTATGAATACAAAGGATCCTCCTCCTTGGATGTGATATGAAGAAATCTATACTTTTCTTATCTACAAGAGAGATGCATGTTCACTTATCTACTGTGAAGAAAAAGTGATTAGCAAATGTATTACAACTATGTATTGGGAGATTTTTTTTACTGTGTTCCTGAAATAGAAGTTCCTATTGTTATCTTGAAGGCACATTATGGAGCTTCGGGTGGTCATGTGTCTTTTATATGATTTTTCATAAGATTCTACAATCAGTTCTTTGGTAGCCTCTTGTATATAAGCGAGTCCAAGATTTTATTTCTTAATGTGATGTTTTTCAATGTGTTGGCAATCATTTAGCTTGATCATAGTTTCATTATAGCCAATCCTACCTTTGGAACCTTTTCCAAAAGTGCGGAATTGGATTCTATAGACCCCATTCGTCCGCTTGCCACTAGTATCGAGTTTTGAATTATACTAATTATGCCACTTAGTGGGTTGAGGCCTAGGTATTGTGAGAAGCTATCACTCAATTAATTGCATGTTTTCTTTGTCTAGAGATTTTCCCTCAATTTTCTTTACCTTTCAAACTTGTTTTAGATGGTAAAACTCACTTTTGTAATACTTTGATTACTCGCATTTGTGATTATTGGTCTATTTTTCATGAGAAATCCTCTCCTTATTATCCTCAAGCTAATGGCTTAGCAAAGAGCATAAATAAATATGCTACATAAATTGCTTACTATTTATCGAGACTTGGGACCAATAGTTTCCTTCAGCCTTATGGGCCTATTGAACTTCTTACAAGGTTTCTTTCGCTTTCACTCCTTTCAAGCTTACTTATGAACTAGAAGCAATTGCCCCAATTGAATTGGTGGTCCATAGTTTATGCGTGGATCTACACCATAAGTTACTTCCTAAAGCATCCTTGGATGATAGTTCATAGCAACTTTGTAGTTTGGAAGAGCATTGCTATGAAAGTTCTCTCTTTTTACAAGAAATTCAATTGCAAAAAAAACCTTTTATATGATTAACACTCAAAAACACATCTTTTTAAGAAAGAATATTAAGTGATTTTATTTCTTTCTTGATTGGATAAGTAGAATGGCAAGCTCCAAGTAAGGTGATTTGGTCTATATCAAATTCTTTTTTATGTGTTTGAGGAGGTGATGGAAGAGTACAAAGATGAGAGGATCTTTGAAAAAACCTACTATAGAATATACTGTTTTTTCTTGAAAAATCTAGTAGACTCGCTAAATTTGAAAATAATACATAAATATGAACATAGTTATTTGGAGCTTTGATATCAAATGTGTGATTCAAGATAGACTAGTTTCAAATTTTGAACATGAAGAGAAAGCCTTCTATTTATGAAAAAAGGCACTCAAAAAACTTTAATGTCCGAGCCTACTATGAGTTGAACAAAATCCCTTTGTACAACTTCTAATATGAAGGTAAGTGATATGTCAAGTTATATAATGAATTTAGAGTAACTAGGGAGTGAACAATACACTTAAGAATTCACAGGTGTTGCCTTTAGAAAAATGTTTAATGTCCCAACCTGTTATGAATTGAACAAAATCCATTTGTATAGCTTCTAATAGGAAAGTAAATGACATATGCCAAGTTATAAAACGAATTTAGAGTAACTAGGGAGTGAACAATATACTTAAGAACTCATAGGTCTGGTCTCGACATTTTAGGAATCACATAGTGCATGTACATAATCATAGAGATTGATGCATATCTCAGTGCATAGGGCCCCAATTAACAAAATATTGCATACACAAGCTCACAAGGGTTTTATATTTATGATCCAAGCATTGGATGAGAAAATGAGACCATAAAATAACTTCAAAGACTCTATGAAGCTGGTAGACTTGAAAAGTACACATACAAAAATGGACATAAGCTCAAGATGATGATGAATCTTCTGTTGGAGTTTATTGATCTCCAAAGTACAGCTAGAAGTAGGTGAAACCCAACAGGACCTAGTTGACTTTTTCACAAACTTGTATGCACAGACCAATTTTCTTGCAGAGCAAATTTCTCTTTACTCACTTGGAATTTTCCAAAACTGTTTCACACACATAAACTAGACTCTAAGAGCTTTCCAACAAGATATAGAACACCTCAAATGGATAAATACACAATGAGCTATGACCTCTGCAATATGCAGCTTTAATGGAGACCTTGAAACAGAGATGAACCTGAGGACACACACCACTTGAAGAGACTACTGCTCTTAACTCACAACTCCAATGACTTTGAAACTTTCCAAAATACAAGTAGACTTAAAGATCTTTCTAAAAAGCCAAAGAACACATGATTTGGATACATACACAAGGAGATATGACCTCTGCAAGTTTGAGGTTTAATGGAGACCTTCAGCAGGGATAAAAAACAGAGAACACACACTACTTGCAGAGAGTATTACTCTCAGTTCACAAATCCAATGATTATGAAAATTTACAAGAAGAAAGTAGACAGTAAGAGCTTTCCAATGAGCTATCAAACATGTAATTTGGATATATAATGAGGGAGATACAAGCTCTGCAATCTCTGCATACAAAACTACAACAGTGTAGAGATACACATATGACTCTCTTGGACATCCCACAAGATCACGACTTTTCTCCTCTTTTTATAGCATGGGAAACTAATCTAAAACCTTCCTAATACATCTAAATTCGTGGTAGACACTTGGATGGAGCTATTACATGACTCAAGTGCTCAAATAAGCAAAGTATTGATGGACTTTGAGAAGTAGCCACATCGACCTTCCACTAGGACACCACTAAAGCTCCCTTGTGACTCACTAATTTGACTCACCATGTTCTAGAACTCACGTGGTATTTTTGCTACATTTTATGAATAATATGAGCCTTCTTGAAGTATGTGAAGACTTCCCAAAGGTATTTACATAATTTGAAACTTGTACCCTACATAAAACAAATGTTCGCAACATTCTCCCCCTCAAGTTTCAAAGGGTATTTCCTTCATGCCAAGAATATAGTTGAATCTTTGAAGCTTTGGTCCATCCAAGGATTTGGTGAAGATATCTGCAACTTGATCCTTTGTTCCAACAAAAGAAACCTGCACTTCATTGTTCATGGCCTTCTCTCGAACATAATGATAGTGAACCTCTATATGCTTTGTTCTAGCATGAAAAATAGGATTTGAGGTCATATGAATGCTGCTCAAGTTATCCCCATATATCAGTGGTACATCAACCTGCACATTCAAGTCATGAAACAACTTTTTAAACCACATAACCTCAGTAGTAGCCAATGCTAAACCTCTATACTCAGCCTCTGTAGAAGATAAAGCAACTGTAGGCTGTTTCTTTGAACTCCATGTTAATGTCTTGTTTCCTGCTATTACCACATATCCACTTGTGGATCTTTTGTCATCTTTGCTTCCAGCCCAATCTGCATCACTAAAGACTTTAAGAGTTAGATCAGCATCATGACTATAAAATAATCCTTCGTTCATGGTACCTTTCAAATACCTAAGCACTCTTTTCGCTGCATGCATATGAGGTACTCTAGGTTCATGCATAAACTGTGACAATACTCCCACTGCATAACATATATCAGGTCTAGTTTTTGTTGCATAAATCAAAGATCCTATTATGGATCTATATACATTCATATCATGCAAGTCATCACCTTCCTTTGCGCTTAGCTTTACATTACATTCCATTGGAGTAGAAACAAATTTACATTCCTGCATACCAAACCTTTTCAACATATCACATATATACTTTCTTTGTATCAACCACATACCTTCATCGCTATACACAATTTCAATCCCAAGAAAGTATCTGAGCAAACCAAGATCTGAAATTTTAAATTCCTTTCCCAAATTACCTTTTATCTCATCAATTGCTTTTGCATCATTCCCTGTAATCAACAAGTCATCCACATAAATGCATACATAGACACACATGCCATCTACATGTTTTACATAAAGTGAAGGATCAGCATGACTCGCTGTGTATCCTTGCAGCATAAGATACTTTACCAACCTTGCATTCCATGCCCTTGGTGCCTGCTTAAGACCATACAATGCCTTCTTTAACCTGCATACATGATTAGGACATTTTGCATCCACATAACCATCTGGTTGTGACATATACACTTCTTCATTTAACTCACCATTAAGAAAGGCATTCTTTATATCGAGTTGATATATATTCCACCTTTTACTTGCAGCTAAAGCCAACAAAGTTCTCACCGTTGCCATATTTGCTACTGGACTAAATGTTTCCTCATAGTCCACACCTTGAGTTTGATTATATCCTTTTGCTACAAGTCTAGCCTTATATCTAGACACACTACCATCACTATTTCTTTTAATCTTAAAAACCCACTTGCAACCAATTACCTTTTGCTTTGGTGTACTTGGAACTAAATTCCAAGTCTTGTTATCTTGTAGTGCTTCCATTTCTTCTCTCATTGCTTTCTCCCACTTTTCATCTCCTTTGGCCTCATCATAACATGTGGGTTCATTTTCCTGCTCAACTTTTGTCATAAAAGCATAATGAGTATTCATGAAAGATTCATAAGTATACCTTTGAGGTTGCTTACTTACTCTTGAAGTTCTTCTTACCTCTAATGTAGATGCTCTTCCTTTCTTATTAGGAACCTTTGATGATTCTCCATACTCACATACATCACTAATTTCCTCTCCTTCATCATTAACTTCAACAAGTTTGAGTTTACCTTTACTTTTAACACTTGGAGGTGACTCTTGCCTTAATCTTCCATTGAAAGGTGATCCTCTTTCTTCATCTAAACCACTCCTTTCATCATTTAAACTTCCTGATGGCTGAACTATGCATTCATCTCCTTCAACCACACCTTCTTCATTTTCATCCATGACCTGCAAACAATTCTTATCTGCATACCATGAAAGTGATTCATCAAAGTTTACATCTCTTGACACAACAACCTTATTGGTATGAGGATTATAGCATCTATATCCTCTTTGAGTATCTGCATAACCAATAAATATACATTTTTCTGATTTCGCATCAAGTTTAGATCTCACCTCACTAGGTACATGTACATAACATACACAGCCAAATACTTTCAAATGACTTACACTTGGTTTCCTTCCATGCCATACCTCATATGGTGTCAAATGATGAACTCCAGCAGTCGGAACTCTATTCATAATGTAAACACTTGTGCTAACAGCTTCAGCCCAAAAATAATTAGGCAAACACATATCATTAAGCATGCTTCTAGATGCTTCTGCTATGATTCTGTTTCTTCTTTCTGCGACTCCATTTTGTTGTGGAGTATACCTGCATGTAACTTCTCTTTTGATACCTTCATCATACAAAAAATCAGTAAAAGCTTGAGAGAAATACTCTCCTCCTCCATCGGATCTTAGCTTCTTAATATACCTTCCTGTTTGCTTTTCGACATATGATTTGAACTTCTTGAAACAATCAAAGACCTCACTCTTATGTTTAATAAAATACACAAATGTCATTCTACTATGATCGTCAATGAATGATACATAGTACTTATTACCAACCAAGGATGCCTCTTTAGTAGGTCCCCACACATCTGTGTGTATGAGATCTAGCAAACCATCACTTACATAGCTTGAATGCTTGAAAGGTTGTCTACTCTGCTTACCCATTTGACATGCTTCATAAAGATGCACCATATGTTGCTTAGTAAGATCAGGTAATCCTTCAACAATCCTCTTCTTTGATAGCTCCTTTAACCTGTGTACATTCATGTGTCCAATCCTTTTGTGCCATAGATCAAGCTCTGCTATTCGATGCATACCATAAGAGAAATAGTTTGTATGATTTGGGTTTACCTTGAATGTAAACAATCTACCTTGTTTTTGACCTCTAGCAATTAACCTCCTTTGCTTTGGATCCTCAATGAAGCAACCTGCATGATTAAATCTCACTTGTAGACCTTTTTCTACCATTTGACCAACCGACATCAAATTCTTAGTGATCGTTGGCACATAAAGTACATCCTTCAAGCAATTTTTCTTGCTCTTATCCTGCATAACAACATCTCCAACCTGCATAATCTTATGTGTTGTATCATCTCCTATTTCAACATGACCTTTACATGACGGATTATGCATATTAGAAAACCATGAAGCATCATGAGACATGTGATTAGAACAACCACTATCTACATACCATACATCGCTATTGCAATTCATCTTAGTTTCTACATTCATCATAAGAAGAGAATCATAATCATCACTTTTACCTTCAACTGCATAATTTCCTTGTTGTTTACCTCTTCTTGAATAGCCTCCTCTTCGATTACCACCTTGATTATTTTCATTTTGATAACAATCTTTGGCATAGTGTCCATACCTTCCACATATATAGCAATTGTTCTTATTATCTTCACTCCTTTGTCTTTGGTTGTAGTTGTAGTAGCCTCTCGTACCTCTAGCGCTTGATCTTCCTCTTCCTCTTGTGTTGAAGAAGCCACTTGAAGTCCTTTGATCATCGCTCCTTCTTCCTCGACCTCTATTTGAACCTCTTCCACCTCTGTTTCCACCTCTTGATGATCCTACATAAAGAGCTTGTCCTTGAGATCCTTTTTGATTTGAAGTAGAACCATTTAGATTCATCTCCTCCATGACCATGAGGGCAATAAGTTGATCAAAATCTGGTAATTCTCCTCTGACATAAACTGAAGTAATGAAGAAGGGTTTCCATCTCTCATCATCTTTGAGTCCGTTGAGAGTATGTGCAACCAAGTCGTCGTCCTCCACATGAGCTTGAATTGATCCTAGTTGATCTGCAATCTCTTTAACTTTCAATATGTAATCATTGACCGATGTCCTTGTATCTTTCTTTATGTTATTCAACTCATTTTTGAGTTGAATCTTCCTTGCTCTTGTACCTGTAGCATACAACCTTTCCAATGCAAGCCAAACATCTCTACTTGTGTCTAGATCTTGTATGTGTCCTACCATTGAATCTTGAATATTTTGTGATAAAATGAATATAACCCTTTTGTCTCTCTCATTCCAAAGTCTAAACTCCCTCAATTGTTGCTGATTTGGGTCCTCTGGTAATGTGGGTTTGAGATCTGTGCCGTCAATCAAACCATACAAGCCTCTACCTTGCAAGTATGCTGTGATTCTAAACTTCCATGCTTGATAATTGGTCTTATCAAGCTTCTCTATTTGTGCATGTTGGTCTCCCATAATACAAATGCTAAGCTTCCTCCTTTAAGCCTCCTTTTCAATGTGTGTGATGAGAAGAAATATAATATTTACCTTGTAAATGAGGTATGTGCACCTTTCTTTGCTTGGATGTTGCTTCAGATGCCTCCTTGCAATCTTCTTCTACCTTTGTGTAGTGTTGATGATGAACTGCTTCTTTGATAGCTTCAAATTCTTCGTCAAGGTATGATAACCTTCTCCCAGCCTCCAAGTACTTGCTCTGATACCAATGTTGGAGTTTATTGATCTCCAAAGTACAGCTAGAAGTAGGTGAAACCCAACAGGACCTAGTTGACTTTTTCACAAACTTGTATGCACAGACCAATTTTCTTGCAGAGCAAATTTCTCTTTACTCACTTGGAATTTTCCAAAACTGTTTCACACACATAAACTAGACTCTAAGAGCTTTCCAACAAGATATAGAACACCTCAAATGGATAAATACACAATGAGCTATGACCTCTGTAATATGCAGCTTTAATGGAGACCTTGAAACAGAGATGAACCTGAGGTAACACATCACTTGCAGAGACTACTGCTCTTAACTCACAACTCCAATGACTTTGAAACTTTCCAGAATACAAGTAGACTTAAAGATCTTTCTAAAAAGCCAAAGAACACATGATTTGGATACATACACAAGGAGATATGACCTCTGCAAGTTTGAGGTTTAATGGAGACCTTCAGCAGGGATAAAAAACAGAGAACACACATTACTTGCAGAGAGTATTTCTCTCAGCTCACAAATCCAATGATTATGAAAATTTACAGGAAGAAAGTAGACAGTAAGAGCTTTCCAATGAGCTATCAAACACGTAATGTGGATATATAATGAGGGAGATACAAGCTCTGCAATCTCTGCATACAAAACTACAGCAGTGTAGAGATACACATATGACTCTCTTGGACATCCCACAAGATCACGACTTTTCTCCTCTTTTTATAGCATGGGAAACTAATCTAAAACCTTCCTAATACATCTAAATTTGTGGTAGACACTTGGATGGAGGTATTACATGACTCAAGTGCTCAAATAAGCAAAGTATTGATGGACTTTGAGAACTAGCCACATCGACCTT
Source organism: Ceratopteris richardii (assembly GCA_020310875.1). NCBI lineage: Eukaryota > Viridiplantae > Streptophyta > Polypodiopsida > Polypodiales > Pteridaceae > Ceratopteris > Ceratopteris richardii. The sequence continues at coordinate 142,419,440 of CM035436.1, forward strand.
CCACTAGGACACCACTGAAGCTCCCTTGTGACTCACTAATTTGACTCACCATGTTCTAGAACTCACGTGGTATTTTTGCTACATTTTATGAATAATATGAGCCTTCTTGAAGTATGTGAAGACTTCCCAAAGGTATTTACATAATTTGAAACTTGTACCCTACATAAAAGAAATGTTCGCAACATCTTCAAGTATATGTATTCAAATGTAAAGTAAAATACTTAGAGATGTTAGCGGACTCCAAAGGCTTTGAGATAAGTACAATGGCCATTCATGACCTCTTCACTAAATTATATATTATCTTTTCTCCTTGATTTTAGTAGGTAGTTGTTCATGGACTCGACAAAAAGATTCCAATAAATTTTTAGCTACTCATTTGAATTTTAAATTAAAATGTGACTCATGATGTCTGGCTCTTGTTAGACCTACTTTGATTCTTTGGTTTTCATCATAAAAGAATTTTGCAATAGGTAAAATATATTGAGATTATCGTTAGGAATGAACTAAATATATGTGTATACATACACTATGTTTCTCATAGCTCAATATAATCCATAAATATGGTCAAGAACTTAGGCTTTAAATATGTAACAAAACCTCCCCCTCAAGCCTATTATGCTTGAGTCATCATTCCTCTACAATCTCCTAAATTCCAATCATTGATTTGAATATGCTTAGCTTTACTCCATCCAAAGCTTTAGTCGTTATGTCTCTACATTGTTGTTGATTTGAGATATACGAAAGTTCAATATCTTTTCTTGTAATCTTCTCCATAACATAGTAATAATGAACCTCAATGTGCTTGGTCCTTGCATCATAAATAGGGCTTGCTGAAAAATGCAAAGAACTCATGTTATCACCAAATATGTGAGGAGTAGATGACTTCATCCCTAGATCAACATGTAGTGTCTTAATCCACATGAATTCTTGATTAACATTAGCCAATACTCTGTACTCGACTTCTTGAAAATACTCGAGTGTTGTGCTCAAAGAACCTAGTGACAAAAGCATCTTTAAATGTTTGCATGTAGTGGGATGTTAAGAACATTAGTCTTGATTAATATGCCCACAAACATTATTTATTGGGCACCAATTATAAATCAAATAATAGGAAATCATTGATTTGAAACTCAATATCTTCAATATCTATTAACCTCACATGCTCGAATGCATTGAGATAGTCTTCTAACATGTTAAGGATCTTGTGTGTCATTTTGGAGTGCTAAATCTAGCACTTACTCAATCTTATATGTGCATTGGATTATCTTGAGCATGTAATCAAGGGTGAGTGTGTTCTTTGGATGTGCTAGGAGTTGAGGATAGTTCAGCCACCACTTCCCAATTGTTTGATCTCATTGTTGCCTTAGGAACTCATACATTGTCCTATGTAATGGAATTGGATAGTAACATGGATGCTTCTACCTTATCTATTCCCTAATGAGGATGAAAGGGGTCAGCATTGTATATAAGAAATGAATAGCTTTCTTAGTTGTAATTAGCTTTATCAAGCTATTAAATAAGATTTCCTTTTCAGTTCTATGAAACTTTCATCCATACCTAGAATACGGAGTTCCCTACTCCATGTCTTTTGGTTCTCAAAATCTGGTCCTTCTCTAAATTCTAATACCATGGGAAACATGTGATCATCCACCTTGATTGCTCCTTCATATCTCATAAAGGTGGTGAAGCACGCACATCTTGAAGAGATGAAGTTCTACCCTCAACCCAATGTATTCTACTTTCATCGACTTAGTTATGGGTTTTGGACATAACCCCTATCCAATCTGTACAAAAGAACCTTGAAGCTAGCAACATTGAGAGTTGATTTGCTAGAATTTTCACCACTAAGTCTTTCAAATGATTTTTTGTGTTAGATAGATCCACATAGAGTTATCTTTGACAAAGCCTTGTTACATACGAGGAACCCATATGGGAAGAACAAAACAGTAAACTGCAAATGTCACAAGCTCCATACTTCATTGTTATGGCACAAGAAGGCTATGTGTTTCAGAGGTCAAAGATCGTAAGTCAGCGGCATGCTAAGGAAGGTAAACCATCATAAAGAAGATGCATACATTACTTCAGGAGATCGTAGTACAATAACCAAAAACTGAGAGTATTTTGGAGACAATCGTTGTTCTTCCTAATTGATCACTTGGGAGTTCCCTTTTCAGCACCTAAGAGCACTTCCCTCGGAATGTCAAGTGGCAATGAGTCCACATTAATCCAAGGTAGGTAAGATTAGATAACTACTACAAGTAATTACATGTAGAGGTCTTCCAACCCTGTTGGAGCTCCAAGCTCATACATTGAGAATGGAAGCATTAGGGGAGACACAGGGTCTCAACCTCCGAATAACATAGAGTTGTTGGAGTCTTCAAACCGGAGAAGGAGAGGGAAGGGGTAGCTCTGTGGAGCTCAACCCCGAGAGAGGAAGGAAAAAGGGGGAGATCGAGTGGATCTCAACCCCAAGAGAGGAAGGGAAAAGGGGGAGCTCGCGTGGAGTTCAAACCCAAAAGAAGAAAACGCATAGCAAAGAGAGCTCGATGGAGCTCATCCCTGTGGACACCATGCAAGGAAAGGGAGCCCCAAGCACAGAGAGTTGCAAGGAGCATGGAGAAATGAGAACGATCCTTCAATTCTCCTCAAATTTTGGGCCCGCTCTGACATCCATTTCGTGGTGCAGGTAATCCATATGACATCATCGGCCATAAAAATTCGATGAAGCATCAGATTTCTCATTTCCCCCTTGGTGGCAAGCTGGATGGATTCATGTTTTTCTACCAAACACGAGAAAAAAGAAGTGAGATTTAATTCTCTTCCATCAACTCCCCATGTCCCCTTCTGATGCACCTATACTTCACTTTTAGAGAGAGGGAAAAAAGAAATATCATTAAGGGTCAAGTTCCCACTCCTCACATTGAATCATGGGCAATGACCAATTTCGAAGAAGCCATTTTGTATACACAATTTGCTAGAAAAAATCATGGGGGGTGAAATCAACTTTTTCTTTTTTCTTCTACTTGAAGAGAGGGAGGGATAAAAGAGGGTCCCCATTTTCAAGAAGAACATCAACTTTAAGAAATTATAGAGGTGGGGTTGATGCGAGAGAGTGTGTGTGTGTAGAAGTGTCTATATGTGTATGAGAGAGAGAGACAGGGGGGTTAAGGGTTGTTCTTGTGCAACATCTAAAATCTCCTAAAATTACCCTACAAAAACAAGAAAATGGGGAGCTAATGGTCCAATGGAAGGGTGAAAATGTCATGCCAACACATATAACCTAGGTGTATAAGCAGAAAAAATTGTAAATCAATATCTTACCACATGCTCTTGAGCTCTCCAAGCGATGAAAGGCTGTTCTTCTCGACAACGGTGCCAAATTTGTTGTTGTTGTTTGCCTTTGGGAAGCCTAGACCCACACCACTTTGCATGGAGTGAGCAACCTTTATAACCCAACAAAATGTAAAATGATTTTCTACAATTGATTGGTTTTTCTAGAAAAGAAGTCGTTTCATGGATTCCTCACATAAGAATTTAACTCATTTTTTGTTTGCAAAAATACAAAATTCTAAAATAAAAAACATTGAAAATTCTAAAAGATCCCACATTTTGATTGGGTTTCATTCTTGAAATCAAAAGAGTGTTTCATTTTAATTATTTTTCTTATAAAAAGCTTAAATATGTGCTATGTTTTGTTTCAAGAAAAACCAAAAAGAAAGAGGTATCTCCAACATTCTATTTCTTTCCTTTTGAAATGATGATGAAAACATGCTTTAAATTTTTTGAAATCATTCATTATGATAATTGTGCATTATCTAATATTGAGAGTATGATCTTGTGTTATTTGATAGGAATCAAGATTTTCTCATGTCTTATGAATAAGAAAGCTTACTTTAAATGAGCGGAAATGCCTCTTCATCAAAATCCTTGAATCTTGTCTACGCACCATTATATGTTTCCTCATGCACCTAAAGTTTCATTTTGTGGATCCACACACTATCAATGAACTGCATATAGACACTAAGGTTGAACATATGCATAATCATTAATTTTCACATGAGTGAATGTGAGGTTATGTTTGAATGATTTCCATCCATTGAAGTATTGAAATGACAAGACTATGCCTCATCATCAATGTGCCACTTGGAATTTCCAAGTATCTTTCTTTTGCACCATGTGTGTATAAAATTTCACTTCAAATATGCATGCCTAAGTAGGGCAACAATACAATGCCTTGCGTGAAGACACATGTGTTGAAATGGAAACCCATGCACTAATGCATTTGCACTCTAAAACTTAAGGGTCTAAATAAATTGTTGTTGGAGAAACAATCACTAATTGGACATATATTTGAAGGTCAAAGCTTTAGAAGAAAACCACATGCCTATGTGAAGGGACAAATTCACAATTGTATTATATTTGTAAAGTTAGTTCACTTTAGTTCTAGAAGTTTTTGAAAGTCACAAGATTATAAAAGTTAGTTTGTATCAACTGACGCGATGTGGTAGAGAGAGAGAATTACAGTAGGAGTTCATTTTGTATGACTGAGTATAGTCGAGCTTCTTTGAGTGAGAAAGCACATGTAAGCTTATGAGTTTTTCATAGCTATGAGAAGAACTAAGTAAAGTTCTGTGTATGAGACTCTTTCCATCATCTCCATGCTTGCCTTCTGTGTGATGAATTCAAAAGTTCAAGTTGCTCAAGCAACTCGATGCTTGGCATCGAATTTGTGTTGATAAGTCATATTTTTCATTTATCTATTTCATTAAGTGCTGAAGAGTTTTCAAATCATGACATTGTTGGAGCAACTCGATGCCTGACATCGAATTCTAGTTGATAAGTCCTGTTTGAAGTGTGCATGAAATCATATATCGTTTTGGCATATGAAAGGTTTAGGTTTCATGTGGGAAGTCGATGCATGGCATCGAATCCCTGCTGAAAAGTGGCTAAAAACACCCCAAGTCGATGCCCGGCATCAAATTCTCATTGCAAGTCAATGCTAGGCATCCAATTTCTATTTTTAGACAAGCATGCTTACTATAAGAGACAAAATTTCCAATTTTGGCAGTTAGACATAGTCATCTTGTGAAGGCCGTAACCATTTCTTGGAAATAATAGCTTGTTGGAAAGCTCTTCTCTTCTAATTTCCTCCTCTAAAATATGGTGGCAAAATACTGTTTGTGCTAAGAGAATTTAGCAAAATACTGAAGGTATGTCATTTCAGTGAATGGAAATTTCTAATGAAGTAAAGTTCTTGGTTTTGGCTATCATTTCTCAAAGTTTGGAGTAGCAATGAGTTAATGGTGACTATAGAGGTTTTCTAGTGTCACATTAATTCATTTCTTGTGATTTTTCACACATCAACAAGTGGTATCAGAGCATAAAGGTTCTCGAAAGCAGAAGGCGTCAAAGGTACGAGAAGTTTTTTGAAAAGTTTCTATTAAAGTTTGAAAGCTGAAGCATTCAAAGGCAAAAGGCATCAAAAAGTTACTTCAAAAGTATAATCATAGACAAAGAACTCCAAAAGGTATTATCCTTTATCCTTTAACCTCACAAGTTGCAGCAGAAGGAAAGGAGTATGGCAGATCATATCTCCATTGACAAACTAGAACAGAGATAATTACCCTGCATGGGTAATGAGAATGGAAGCCTTACTTATGAGTAAGGATCTCATGGTGTACATAACAAGTGAAGAAGAGAAGCCAATATTTGAAGATGAAAGCCGATCAAAGAAAGAAGAACTAGATGCTTTAAAGCATTGGTAGAAGAAGGATGCAAGTGCAAAAGCTTACATTTATAATACAATCTCAGCTCATTTGCTACCACACATCAGAGGATTGGAATCATCTGAAGATATATGGAATGCATTGGAGTATCATTTCCAAAGCACTACTAAAGCAAGGAAAGCAAGTCTATGGGCAAAGTTTACTACATTCAAGAAGAAGCCAAGTCAAAGTATTAGTGATTATGTCACTAAGATGAAGGATCTAGCAGATAGTCTTGGATCCATAGATGAAGATGTTGAAGATCACAGATTGATTGCTCAACTACTTGCAGGTTTGAGAGGAGATGAAAGGTGGAAACCTTTTGTCTTGTCAGCAGAACTTTCATTAAATCATTATGTTCTAGATTTGAACCAGTTGCTTGGTTTGATGCTCACATTTGAGCAAGACTTGAAGGGAGATGGAGATAAAGGACAAAGTTCTGCAATGTACATGAAGAACAAGAAGAAAGGAGATAAAGAAGATGTAATCAAAATAACAATAAGAAGGCTTGCTGGATTTGTGGATTGAGTAATCATTTGGCTCATGACTGTTGGCACAATCAGCAAGGATCAAATCAAAGTCAAAACAACAATAACAGAGGCCGAGGTGGAAGATATCAAAGTTACTCTCAGAGAGGTAGACAAAGTTAAAGAGGAGGCTATGGTAGAGGTGGAGGAAGAAGTTGGGGACATAATCAATCTTACAACACCACCTACTACAATCATGCAAATGACACACAAAATTAAAGTCATACATCATTGATGATGAACTCAATAAGCACATCACATAAAGAAGATCTAAAGGTATTTTATGTTGGTGCAATTCAAGCCTTCACAATTTGGCTTGGATATCTTCAAGAAGACTCCTATATGTGAGAAGAACCATAGGAACTTATGCTTATAAGTTCTTACCATTTTACTTCTTGTAAAAGTCTAAAAAGAATTGGCATTTCTTATGAACACACCTACTTGATTAGAGTCGTGGAAAAAGTTGTTGGATGATTGAGAGAATATCTCATTACCTTTTAGGTGAAAGATTCTAGGAGTTTTGAATTTTGAATTCAACTCAAATCTATAAAGGATGCAAATCAAATGTCGCGGGTAGCTTAGCTCATTCTAGCTCACTTCCCGAGGCAATTATCATTGTATCTGAGTGTGAATGAGTGCTACATCTTAGCACACACCTCATTACCTCATCTAGATATTATTATCATGCTAATGAGATTGTACAACTATGTCAATTAACAGATAGATTCATATTCATCAACTCTGTGTTCTCTGAGTGTACCACTTCAAGTCTGTCAACTTCAAAGAGGCATATCTCAGTGTCTACTCCACCAAATCAAGTGCTTCAAAGTTTGGTGGATTCAGCTCAAAGCATACTACAAGCATACAAAGTTTGAAGCAACTTGGTTCAGCCAATCTCGAGAAATCGCGGTCGAAGTGCTCACTGATATTTGTCTATATATTTCCTAAAAAGTCGGGGGTGTCCATAAATTTGCTAAAGAGATTTCTCCTAGTATAGTTTATTATTTTGAATGATTCCACTTGCAAATGGTAGCTTACTAAGCTAATAGAATACCTCTAGAAGGAATTTTGCCAATTGTAAGTGTACTGGTCATACTGAGTATAACTCTGAGCAGGTGTCAATACCAAAATAGCAAGTTTTCTTGGATTTGTGAAGTATCAAGTAGTCTGTTTTGATTTGATCACTACATACATCATTTGCAAAGTACATATATGATCTCTTGGTACCATTTGGAAGCTAAGGGTGTCTACTAATCATATCTGGAGTCACTGAGGGCTGGTGCAAAGCAGGATTAGCAGCACCAACTCAATCTTCTGGAGGATCCATCCATCTTTCCCAATAGTGGTATCAAAGCAAACAAGGTAACATGGGAGATGGTTTTCCTTCATTCATTGGGACAGGAACAATTATCAAGCTTGGTCTCTGAGGATGAAGAACTATCTACAAGGAAGAAGTCTATTTGGATTCATCTCAGGAGATGAGGAATTGCCCTCATTCAAAGCAAGGGGTCTACCCACCAAGGAAGAACAAGAAAGGCTTAATACATGGTGTGCAAAAGATGCATTGGCAAGGTCTTACCTTCTTAACTTTATATCTGATTTCCTTTTACCTCACATCAGGAATTGTAAGACTTCCCAAGAAACTTGGGAAACCTTGTCATCATACTTTTCATCTAATACAAGGGCCAGGAAGAATCAATTGTGGATTGAATTCACAACCCTTAGGAAGCAACCAAAGCAATCAGTCTCAGAATTTGTGACCAAGATCAAGGATGTGGCAGACCAATTAGCAAGCATAGGAGAGGAGATTGAAGAGGAACAAATAGTGCAAGTAACCAATGGACTAAAGGCAGATGATAAGTGGGAAAGCTTCACCACTGCATTGGATCTCTACATGGACATACATACCCCAGATCTCACAACTCTGATGGGCCAACTATTCACACATGAAGCAAAGTTCACAAAGGTTGGAGATACATCTAAAGGTAACACTCCTTCTGCCCTATATACTGATAAAAAGGTTAAAGACAAAGGTAAAGGTAAAAAGCAAGAGGATGAAGGGTCTACCTCCCAAGCCAACTATGCAGGGAGAGGTAGATCTTCAAGAGGCAGGGGCAGAGGAGGTAAGCAAGGTAGGGGGAGACCCTACAATTCATCACCATGCAATATTTGTGGATTGTCTAACCACACCACAGATGAGTGCTACAGAAACTACAAAAATCAGAGAGGAAGAGGCTATCAAAGAGGTGGATACTCTCAAGGGAGAGGAAGATTCAACCAACACCAAGGCTACAATGGCTACAACAATAACTACAACAACAATTACAACAACAATCATAATGGTAACTACCAAGGAGGATTCAGAAATAGGAAAGACTACAACAACTACACAGAGGAGCAAGATGACTCCCTATATCATGAATATGACTTCCAAGTCAGGTATCAATGATGATCATCTGTTTTATATTGATTCAGGGTGTTCTAATCATATAGCTGGCAATGTGGCACTACTCTCTGATCTTGAGGAACCCAAGGGCAAACATCAAGTACAGACAGGTGATGATACTAAGCATTCTGTAGTAAAGATTGGAAATGTAAAAACTTGTGATGGTAACCAGAACCTATTGAGCAGGGTACTTTATGTACCAACCATTACCAAAAACTTAATGAGTGTTGGTCAGATTGTGGAGAAAGGTTTGCAGGTCAGGTTCAATCAACATGGAGCATATGTGGAGGACCCAAGACATGGATTCAAAAGGATAGCCAAGGGAGAAAAATCAGGTAGATTATTTACTTTTGAGCTAGAAGACACCAAAAACATTGCTTTATACAATTACAAGGATCAAACACTTTCAGAATTAGAAATATGGCACAAGAGACTAGGTCACATAGGTGAAAGGACCTTAGAGCAAATGAGTAGGGACCAATGTGTGCTTGGGATACCTAATGTATCCAAGCAACACATGATTTACAAATGTGGTGCTTGTCAGTTTGGTAAGTCTCACAGATTGCCCTACTCAAGGAAAGGTTTTATGCATGAAGACTACCAAGACTTGGTGCACACAAATGTTTGGGGACCTAGCAAAGATCCCTCCATTTCAGGATCAAGGTACTATGTGTCCTTCATTGATGATTATAGCAGATGGACTGTGTTATACTTTATGAAGCACAAAGATGAAGTGTTTAATTGTTTCAAAAGATATCTTGCACTAGTTGAAAATCAAACAGGTAGAAACTTTAAGAAGCTAAGGTCAGATGGAGGAGGTGAATACTTCTCAAATGAGTTTGAGGACTTCTTGCAGGAAAGAGGCATCAAGAGGGAGATAACCACAAGGTACTCACCTGAACAAAATGGGGTAGCTGAAAGAAGGAATAGACTTATAGTTGAAACAACCAGGTCCATGCTTAATGAAAAAAAATTGCCAAATTATCTTTGGGCAGAGAGTGTATCTACTACCACCTATCTCATAAACAGGATGCCATCAAAGTCACTTGATGGAATGACACCTTATGAAGCTTGGCATGGTAAGAGACCATCATTGGATCATTGCAAAATCTTTGGTTGTGTAGCATATGTGCATATTCCCTCACAGGTAAGGGGAAAGCTAGACCCTAAAGCAGAAAAATGTATTTTCATTGGTTATGACTTAAATAAAAAAGGGTACAAATTCTACAACCCAACCAATAAAGGGTTCAAGGTAAGCAGAGATGTCATCTTTGATGAGAATGACTCATGGTATGAGAATGAATGCAGGAAGGTTAGTCTACCCTATGATTTGGAAGAGGAGTTTCCAAAACTCTCAAAGGAAGAACCAATCCAGAAGGAAGACTCAAGTTCAGAAGATGATGACACAATCAATCTTGAAGAATTCAAGGCATGGAAGTCCAGAGGCAAGATGAAGATGAAGAAGCTTGAGGATATACCAGAATCTTCAACTCAAGCAATAAGGAGATCTCAGAGAGAAAGTAAGAAGCCTATCAGATATGGGTATGATACATCCCTTGTTACTAAGCATTCAATTTATCTTGCAAAGGACTTGTTAAGTGAAGAACCAGGTTCATATGAAGAGGCAATCACCAAATCAGAATGGAAAGGAGCTATGGATGAAGAAATAGAAGCTCTCAAGGAGAGTGACACATGGGACTTGGTACCCAAGAAGGAGTCTATGAAAGTGATAGGATCCAGATGGATCTACAAACTAAAGAGGAACTCTGATGGTACAATCAACAGGTACAAAGCTAGGTTGGTGGCCAAGGGTTTTGCACAAACCCAAGGCATTGATTATGAGGAGACATTTTCTCCTGTGGCTAAGATGCCAACAATCAGAGTATTGGTGAGTATAGCTGCATCCAAGAATTGGAACATGTACCAATTAGATGTCAAGAATGCTTTCTTGAATGGATGGATATCTACATGTCACAACCACCTGGCTATGAAGATCCCAAGAAGGTAAATTATGTTTGTAAATTAAAGAAGGCTCTATATGGATTGAAACAGGCACCTAGAGCATGGAACTATAGGCTGACAACATACCTCCAAGACCAAGGGTTTACTATGAGCAAGGCAGATACTTCATTGTTTATCAAAAGGAGCAATTCAGAGGTAATCTATCTCTGTGTTTATGTTGATGACATCATCATTACAGGTAATGATGTCCAAGGAATCAGAAGCATAAAAAACCAGATGATGAAAGAGTTCAAGATCAATGATCTTGGATTATTGAAGTACTTTCTAGGACTTGAATTGGTCTATACTAATTCAGGTATATATATCACTCAGAAAAAGTATGTTCAAGACATGTTGAAGAAGTTTAACCTGCAGGATGCTAAAGTCTCAAGTACTCCAATGGAAGTCAACCTAAAGCTAAGTGCTCATGAAGGGGATGAAATCCAAGATATTACAGGATATCAAAGTATGGTAGGTAGTTTGAATTATGCTACCTTGACTAGAATTGACATAGCATATGGAGTTAGTGTGCTAAGTCAATTCATGCACAAACCAAGAGTACCTCACCTTGAGGCTACAAAGAAAATCTTGAAGTATCTAAAGGGAACTCAGAACCATGGTTTGTACTTTCCTTATACATCAGATATTGACATTAAAGTATATTCAGATGCAGATTGGGCAGGATGCAAGGATGATAGGAGGAGCACATCAGGATACTTATCTTTTGTAGGTGATAAACCTATTTCTTGGTCAGCCAAGAAACAACCAACAGTGGCATTGTCATCCACTGAAGCAGAGTATAGAGGGCTAGCCAATGCCACTCAAGAAGCTATTTGGTTAAAGCTTTTGTATACAGAGCTAGGCCTATACACTAGGCCCCCAATTATTTCTGGAGACAACACAAGCTCTCTTCACCTTGCAGCTAATCCAATACATCATGCTAGAACAAAACACATAGAGGTTCATTACCACTATGTGAGAGAGAAGTTGCTAAGCAAGGACATTCAGTTGACCTATGTGTCTACTAATATGCAATGTGCAGATTTACTTACTAAAGCTTTGGATGGAAACAAATTAAGCAGATTCAAATCCATGATTGGATTGCAGGATGTGATTGAAGATTGAAAATGAAGACTTAAGCCAAAGTGTTTGGATTGAGGGGGAGCTATTGGTGCAATTCAAGCCTTCACAATTTGGCTTGGATATCTTCAAGAAGACTCCTATATGTGAGAAGAACCATAGGAACTTATGCTTATAAGTTCTTACCATTTTACTTCTTGTAAAAGTCTAAAAAGACTTGGCATTTCTTATGAACACACCTACTTGATTAGATTCATGGAAAAAGTTGTTGGATGATTGAGAGAATATCTCATTACCTTTTAGGTGAAAGATTCTAGGAGTTTTGAATTTTGAATTCAACTCAAATCTATAAAGGATGCAAATCAAATGTCGTGGGTAGCTTAGCTCATTCTAGCTCACTTCCCGAGGCAATTATCATTGTATCTGAGTGTGAATGAGTGCTACATCTTAGCACACACCTCATTACCTCCTCTAGCTATGATTATCATGCTAATAGATTCATATTCATCAACTCTGTGTTCTCTGAGTGTACCACTTCAAGTCTGTCAACTTCAAAGAGGCATATCTCAGTGTCTACTCCACCAAATCAAGTGCTTCAAAGTTTCGTGGATTCAGCTCAAAGCATACTACAAGCATACAAAGTTTGAAGCAACTTGGTTCAGCCAATCGCGAGAAATCGCGGTCGAAGTGCTCACTGGTATTTGTCTGCATATTTCCTAAAAAGTCGGGGGTGTCCATAAATTTGCTAAAGAGATTTCTCCTAGTATAGTTTATTATTTTGAACGATTCCACTTGCAAATGGTAGCTTACTAAGCTAATAGAATACCTCTAGAAGGAATTTTGCCAATTGTAAGTGTACTGGTCATACTGAGTATAACTCTGAGCAGGTGTCAATACCAAAATAGCAAGTTTTCTTGGATTTGTGAAGTATCAAGTAGTCTGTTTTGATTTGATCACTACATACATCATTTGCAAAGTACATATATGATCTCTTGGTATCATTTGGAAGCTAAGGGTGTCTACTAATCATATCTAGAGTCACTGAGGGCTGGTGCAAAGCAGGATTAGCAGCACCAACTCAATCTTCTGGAGGATCCATCCATCTTTCCCAACATTTTACATTGACTCTGGATGTTCTAATCATTTGTCAGGAAACATAAAATTGATGTCAGAATTGGAAAAAGGCATTTCTAGTCATATAGTTCAAATAGGTGATAATACAAGACATAGTATATATCTAGATGGAAAAGTGAAATGCAAGAGTGGAGCAGATTTGTTAACCAATGTTTTGTATGTCCCCACAATACCTAAAAAATTGATTAGTGTGGGACATATAGTTGAAAAAGGTTTTCAAGTCAGGCTTACAAATGAGGGAGTATTTGTTGAAGATCCAGAGAATGGATATAATCAGATTGTATGTGGTAAGAAATAAGGTAGACTCTTTACTTTAAGAGTACAAGGGAACATTGGTCAAGCTTTGCTCACACATGGTGAAGGAGTGATTACAGAACTTGATCTTTGGCATAAGAGATTAGGTCATTTCAATGAAAGAGGAATTAAATCTATGGTTGCAAATCAGTCTGTACTAGGACTACCAAATGTGCATAGTCAATATGGTTTATAAATGTGAAGCATGTCAAATGGGTAAAGCACACAGGTTACCATTTCAGAAGAAAGGATTCAAACATGATGGATTACTAGAGCTCATTCATACAGATGTATTGGGACCAACAAAAGAAGGATCTATCAGTGGCTCAAGGTATTATGTTCTTTTCATTGATGATGCTACAAGATGGATAACTTTATATGTTTTGAAGGAAAGATCAGAAGTGTTTGGAGCTTTCAAGCATTTTCATGCATATGCAAAGAGAGTCACATGTCAAAAGCTTAAGGGACTGAGGTCTGATGGAGGGGGAGAATACTTCTCCCAAGAGTTCAATGATTATCTTTGGAGTGCAGATATTAAGAGAGAAATAACATGCAGGTATACACCACAACAAAATGGTGTAGCAGAAAGAAGAAATAGGACTTTGGTTGAGTTTGCTAGAGCTATGCTAAAGGAGAAGAATTGTCCAAATTATCTTTGGGTTGAGGATGTAAATACAACTACATATTTTGTGAATAGATTACCATGTGCACATCTCAATGGAATGACTCCATATGAAGCTTGGTGGGGTAAGAAACCAACACTAGATCATTGTAGAGTGTTTGGATCAATTGCATAAACTTAGACATAAACTTGAACCAAAGGCAGAAAAATATGTGTTCATTGGTTATGATGAAAATCAGATGGGTTACAGGTTGTGGAATTCTCTAACCAAACAATTTCTTGTTTCTAGAGATGTTACATTTGATGAATAGAAAAGTTGGTATGCAGATCAAAGTCATACAGCTGAAGAATTTGAAGAAGAGGTAAGAAGATGTGAGAAAGGAAAATCAATTGTGTAGGTGAATAGAGATGAAGACTATATGCAGCATGTACATCCGGAAGTGGATTAAGAAGAAGAAATGAAGAAGCTCCTATATTTGATGAAGAGGTGTATCTAGACACAAATAAAGAATGTGAACCAAGAAGGTCAAGCAGGGCTAGAAGGCAACCAGAAAGGTATTATTATGATACTTCTTACATAACTCAGAAGAACTATGCATATATGGTCAAAGATGATGAAGAACCTCAGAACTATGATGAAGCTAAAGGGAAGAAACAATGGGAAGAAGCAATGAAGGAAGAATTCAATGCACTAGAGGAGAACAAGACATGGGAACTTGTTCCTAAACCAAATGGTAAGAAGGTAATTGGAAATAAATGGGTTTATAAAGTGAAGAAGCTTGCAGATGGAAGTATAGCTAGATATAAAGCTAGATTGGTGGTGAAAGGCTATGCCCAAACTTATGGCATAGATTATGATGAGACATTTAGTCCTGTAGCTAAGATGTCAACTATAAGGACATTCACTGCTATTGCAGCTTCAAAAGGATGGACTCTAAGTCAATTGGATATAAAGAATGCATTCTTGAATGGATACATATCAGATGAGGTATACATGGAACAACTTCAAGGGTTTATAGATTACAGGTATCCAAATTTTGTTTGCAGGTTGAGAAGAGCACTGTATGGATTGAAGCAAGCTCCAAGAGCATGGAACTATAGGCTGGTGAAGTATCTCAATGATCTTGGATATCAAAGTTCAAAAGCAGATCCAAGTCTACTTATCAAAAGAACAGAGGAAGGTACAATCTACATTTGTATTTATGTGGATGACATTATAATCAGAGGTACTTCAAATGAAGGAATCAAGGAGGTAAAGAGATTACTTGAAAAAGAATTCAAGATCAGTGATCTAGGAAAGTTATCATACTTTCTTGGAATGGAAGTCACCTATATAGATCATGGCATATATGTATCACAAGAAAGGTATCTTCTGAATCTATTGAAGAAGTTTGATATGGAAAATTGCAGAGAAGCTTCAACTCCACTTGAAGTTGATCACAAGCTCAGTAAATATGATGGTGTAGAATACAAAGATATGAGGAAGTATCAATCTCTTGTGGGTAGTTTGATTTATGCTACATGGGACCTGATCTTAGTTATGCAGTGGGAGTTCTATCACAATTCATGCATTGTCCAAAGGATCCACATTGGATTGCAGGTCAAAGAGTTCTTAGATATATCAAAGGAACTATAAAGGAAGGACTGTATTATCCTTTTACATCAGATTTGAAGTTGAGAGCCTATAGTGATTCAGACTAAGCAGGTAATCAAGATGACAGAAGATCAACTCATGGTTACATGATATATACTGGTGATAAGCTTGTAAGCTGGTGTTCAAAAAAACAAGATACAGTAGCATTATCATCAATTGAAGCTGAGTACAAAGGACTTGTGGAAGCAGCTAAGGAGGTTATATGGATGCAGACATTATTCAAAAGCTTGGGCATTGATCAAGGTATACCTACAATACATGGAGATAATATGAGTTCACTTTATCTTGCAGCAAATCCAATATTTCATGCAAGAACAAAACATATAGAGATACATTATCATTTCCTGAGAGAAAAGGTAATGGAGAAAGAATTTGAAGTGGAATACATTTCTACAAAAGATTAGATAGCAGACATAATAACAAAGGGCTTGGATGGTGTGAAGACCAACAGATTCAAAAGCATGGCAGGAGTAAAAGAAAAGAAGATGATAGGAAGAAACAGAGAATATCAATTACTGATTGAGGTGGAGCTGTTGGAGAAACAATCACTAATTGGACATATATTTGAAGGTCAAAGCTTTAGAAGAAAACCGCATGCCTATGTGAAGGTACAAATTCACAAGTGTATTATATTTGTAAAGTTAGTTCACTTTAGTTCTAGAAGTTTTTGAAAGTCACGAGATTGAGAAAAACTATATAAGTTAGTTTGTATCAACTAACGCGATGTGGTAGAGAGAGAGAATGTCAGTAGGAGTTCATTTTGTATGACTGAGGAAAGTCGTGCTTCTCTGAGTGAGAAAGCACCTATAAGCTTATGAGTCTTTCATAGCTATGAGAAAAACTAAGTAAAGTTCTGTGTATGAGACTCTTTCCATCATCTCCATGCTTGCCTACTGTGTGATGAATTCAAAAGTTCAAGTTTTTCAAGCAACTCGCTGCCTGGCATCGAGTTTGTGCTGATAAGTCATATTTTTCATATGTCTATTTCATTAAGTGCTGAAGAGTTTGCAAATCATGACATTGTTGGAGCAACTCGATGTCTGGCATCGAATTCTAATTGATAAGTGGTGTTTGAAGTGTGCATGAAATCATATATTATTTTGGCATCTGAAAGGTTGAGGTTTTATGCGGTAAGTCGATGCCTGGCATCGAATCCCTGCTGAAAAGTGGCTAAAAACACCCCAAGTCGATGCCCGACATCGAATTCTCGTTGCAAGTCGATGTTAGGCATCGAATTTCTATTTTTAGACAGGCACGCTTACTATAAGAGGCAAAATTTCCAATTTTGATAGTTAGACATCGTCATCTTGTGAAGGCCACAACTTGAGTTCTAGAGATCCATTTCTTGCAAATAATAGCTAGCTTGTTGGAAAGCTCTTCTCTTCTACTTTTATCCTTTAAAAGATCTTGGCAAAATAATTTTTTTGTTAAGAGAAATTAGCAAAATACTGAAGGTATGTCGTTTCAATGACTGGAAATTTATAAAGAAGTAAAGTTCTTGGTTTTGGCTATCATTTCTCAAATTTTGGAGTGGCAATGAGTTAATGGTGACTATAGAGGTTGTCTAGTGTCACATTAATTCATTTCTTGTGTTGTTTCACACATCAACAATTGTGAGAACATTATGAGTGTTTATCCTCTTCATCAAAGAAACACTTGAGAATCACTCAAGTACCTCATCATGCACCATAATTTCTCTTGTGTATTTAAAGAGTATGCAAATGATAGGGCTACATTCCATGGCCTTACATGAAGGCACATAATTTGTTTTACCCATGAACAATTTGATCTTGAATTCATGAGGAAAGATCATCACTTTTAATCTTCCATGCTTTAAGTTTTTTTTATCATTGTTTGCACTCTATAGGAAGCATAGATTGGTAGGGGAAAGATGTGGTAGTGATTATGGCCATGCACCCTCATCAACACATGCAGATGAAGTATTCAAAGCTTTATATGCAGTTCTCAAGCATGAAGATACTCAACCATTGGTCTATATCAAGTGAAGAAAAGAAAAGATGAAGGAGGGAAATGCAGTCCTCAAAGAAAAGGAAGGCTCATGAAGGTAAATCCAAGGGTTCAATCATAATCAAATGATGAAGATGAAGAAGAGGAGCAAGAAGTAGCAAACAAATTCAAATTTAGACACTTTTGATCCCCCAATGCCTATGTGGGAGATCATGTAAAAAACATATATTTGTTTGTAAAGAAAAAATAAAAGAATTTGATTGGTCCATTTAAATAAAGCATGGATCAAAGAGCCATTTTTTCCTATAAGAGGACAAGTCCAATCATTTATTTTTTTTACTTTCCGAGAATTGATAACTTGAGTGCTTAGTGCAATGATAACCTTTGAGTCTAAACCTTTGAGCTAACTTTTGAGTTTTCATTTGTGATAATACCCTTATGGATCTCTGGTAAAGTTGTAATCTTTTCACATCTTGATTAGTAATATGTCCTTCATCTTAAAATGACGTGTTGATATATTTCAGTAGTGATGTGTATGAACACACTAGGATCCCTGGGAAACTTTTTTCCCTCCTTAGGAGGTTTTTTCCCCTTCTCTTGTATACATGCCTATACCCATAATGGTTTACTTAATTTTTGTACATTCTCTTGGAATTACATTCAACATTGTGTGTTGTGCTTCCATGCTTCTTCGTCTTCCGTGTGTTGTTTGCGTGCTTCTACAGGCCTCAAACTCCAACAATTGGTATCAGAGCAGGTCGACACTTCATCTAAGGCATTGTCGGCACCCCTCTAGTCACAGTTGCAAAATGGAATGAAGATTTGTGAGCATACTCAGGATGATTAGGAGTTCAAAACACCTTTGCTTTGTGGTGTCAAAATTGTAGTATAAGCTCGTTTCGGCCTCTAAAAGCACTATTTCAGTACCTATGTAGGCAATTTTGTCTTTTGTGCCAAACGTATGTACAAGTTTCCATTCGCCAATGTAAACACTTCAAAGTTTGCTACATGTTTAGCAGAACACAACAGGGTAGTTTTGCTCAACTTTTTGAGATACAACCATATTTTTGCATCAAGATATTTTAATCAGTGGCCATGGTTGAAAGTAGTGACATATTTTGTATGTTGGCTATTGAGGATAAGTTGAATGGTACCAATTACCCATTATGGGAATACATGATGTGTCATGTATTGGTCACAAAAGGATTGTGGAATATTTTGTAGGGTGTTGGAAAACGTCCTACTACACCTACAAATACAGTTACTAAAGGTTATGTGGATGGCATTGAAGATGATGATCTTCAGGTTCCTGTTGGTGTTGTGGTTCTTGTTGCACCTACTATAGATCAACTTCTTTGGGATGATAGAGATGCTCAAGGACATGCATTGATAGCCTTTTCTATCAAACATGCCATCATTTCTCACATTCACTCGTGCAAAACAACAAAGGATTCTTGGGGTACAATTAGCACTTTATACCAGGCAAGCAATGAGGCTCGTGTTTCTTACCTCCAAAAACAGTTGGAGAGTGAACACATGAATGAAAGAGATTCCCTAGAATTTTTTTTGGAAAAGATCAAAGACTTGAAGGAGCTGTTGATTTCTGCTAATAAAGTCTTGCCAAACATTTCACTTGTGCAGACTGTTCTGAATGGTCTTCCAAATTCATATCAAAGTTTTGCTTCTATTCTTTGATTGATGATGAAAGGCAATCCAAATGCCTTAACATTTGAAGAGTTAGTCTCTGTTCTATTGCAGGAAGATCAGTTTAGGCAGAACAAGTCCATTATGCATGTTGCAGATCAAGCTTTCCTCACTAGTTAGAAGGGCAAAGGTAAATGGCGCTCATCTACTAGTAAGCAAAAATTTGTTAATTCTGCACAACCAAAGAAGGATGGCAAAGACAAGAAAAAAACAAAAAAGAAAAAATTATTTTGCAAATATTGTAAAGGAAATGATCATGTCATAAAGAGTTGTCCAAAACTAGTTGCAAAAGAGGCAAAGAAAAAGAAGGCTAATATGGTTGTTGGAGAGCCCTCTACACCCAAATCAGAGTCTACAGATCTTGTGAAAAATGAAGAATGGGCATTTACTACTGTTTGTAGTTATGACCCATCTTCTGATGAACAATGTATATCTAGAGTAGATTCATATGTTTGGTGCTTTGATAGTGGTGCAACCAAACATCTTACCTCGCAAATAAATTGTGCAAGATTGGGGTAATGATTGCCTAAATCTTCAAAGCAAAGGAAGGATAAGTAGAGTAAATTTAAGAAATGGTCAATATTGTGATATGTCTCCTCAAGAATGGTTCAAAGTACATCAAAATTAGGAATTAAGTGAAGAATCAGAGAGTGAAGATCAGAATGAGACAGAATCATCAATTTGGAAATGTAATGTAATAAGGAACCTCACAGATAAAAAAAGAAGGTTAAGAAAAGGAGATTGTCTAGGAGAAAGGAAATCACAGGATGAAAGCTATATACCACACAAATTCAAAGATGAAGAATTTGAGCCTTATGGTTGGAATCAGATTTTGACCACCATGGATCTAGCTAATAATGAATATGTGGGAGTGAAATTCCAAAATGAAGGAGGATATGATATCTTTCACATAGCAATACAAATGATAAAGGTGTCAAAAACAGAGGAAGACCAGGAGGAAGGAATAATATTAAAAACTGGAAAAAAACAATATCTGGAAGATGTGGAAGCTACAGATGTTATAAAAGACAAAATCTCAGGAACATATAGAAAAAATAAACACAAAGAAATGGAAAAAGAGCAAGAAGTTGGAAAAAATAAAAAAATAATAACAAAAGAAGATCAACAATTTGATGTACCTTCAAATTTCAAGACCTATGAGGTAGAAGACAGATTACTTCTAAAAATGAAACCAAAAAGAGAGAAGAAAAAGGGGGAGGCATATGACAATGAGGAACAAACTAAGAAGGTGATGATTACTCAAGAAGAGGGGGAAGAAAGACATATTGTCATAGTTGATGACATGTCAAATCAAGAGGAGGAAGCATTGAGGAATTTCGCTAAAAGCTATAGGGATGTGTTTGCTTACAATTACAAGGATTTGAAAGGAATTGACCCTAAAATCTGTGAACATAAGATTCCTATTACTCCTGATGCAAAACCTAGCAAACAAAGACACTATACATTTAATGAAAAATACTATGCTAAAATAAAGGAAGAAATTGACAAGCTGTTGGCTGCCAATTTCATCTATGAGATTGAGTATACAGAGTGGATATCTCCAATAGTTGTGGTACCTAAAAAGAATGGGAAGCTCAGGGTATGTATTAACTTGAAAAAAGTTAATGCTACAACTATAAGAGATAGCTATCCATTACCCATAACAGACCATCTGTTGGAAAGAGTTGCAAGAAAAGAGGCCTATAGCTTTTTGGATGGTTTTTCAAGATATAATCAAGTACCAATAGCTTTGGAAGACCAACACAAAACTGCTTTTTCCACAGAATGGGGAATTTATGCCTTTAGGGTTATGCCCTTTGGGTTAACTAATGCCCCAACAACTTTTCAAAGATTGATGTGTCACATCTTCAAAGAATTCCTTAGAAATATAATGGAAATCTATGTGGATGATCTTTGCACTTTTTCATTAAAAAGACAAGATCATTTAAAAGATCTGGAAACTATATTCAAAAAATGTAGAACATACAGAGTATGCTTAAATCCAGAGAAATGTGTGTTCTTTGTGAGGCAAGGGAGAATGTTAGGTCACATAGTTTCCAGAAATGGAATTTCAACAGATGAAAGAAAAATTAAGGCCATAGTGGAACTTCCAAGACAAACAAATGTAAAAGAACTTCAAACTTTCATGGGACATTGTGGGTATTATAGAAAATTTGTACACAAGTTTGTAGACATTGCAAAACCCTTGTATGCTTTGATCACAAAATTTGAGTGGACCACAGAATGTGACCAAGCTTTTGAGACTTTAAAAAATTGTTTGGTAACAACACCAATTTTGAAAACCCCACACTGGAATAAAATTTTTCATGTCCGTGTGGATGCTTCAAATTATGCTTTGGGATGTGTGTTAGCACAACCAATAGAAGGGAGCAAATTAGATTTCCCAATTGCTTATGCTAGTAGGCAATTGAATTCAGCAGAAAAAAATTATACAACCACTGAGAGGGAAGGGTTGGGAATGATATTTGCTGAGAAAAAATATAGACATTATCTTTTAGCCAACAAGTTTAAATTCTTTGTGGACCACCAACCTTTACTCTATTTAGTGAACAAACCATGCCATACAGGTAGGATAGTCAGATGGTTTCTCCTACTAATGGAATTTGAATTTGAGGTAGTGGTCAGACAAGGAAAAACTCATTTAAGAGCAGACCATTTGTCCAGAATCCAAAACAAAGAGCCAAATTCACCTTTAGAAGATGACTTACCAGATGCATATCTATTTAGAATAGAGAGTATTCCTGAATGGGCCATGACTTTAGTACCATTCCTAACCATGGGACCGTGCAAAACATCTCGAAACAACACACATCTGATATTACAAAGTAGGAATTTTGTGCTACTAGCTGGACATTTGTATCATCTCAATCATATGGGTATATTGGAATATTGTACTCCAAAAGATGAGCAGCAAGAGTATTTAAGAAGAGCTCATTGTTGGAACCCTTGTACTCATGCTTCCATGATAGTCACCTTAAACAATCTCAATAGGATGGGAGTACATTGGCCTAATAAGATTCAGGATGTAAAAAAATATGTTTCGAACTGTTGTGAATGCAAATCTTTGCAAAATTCAGAAATTACCACTTTGTAATGGTTTCAGAAAAACCCAGATTGGAGTGCAAACATAGTTAAGGAGTTGGAAAGAAAGAAGAAAGGAGAGCCAGTAAGAGCTAGTGCAGACTCAAGGAATAAAAGAATGATTCCTAAAGAGTATCAACTGATAGGAGATCAATTGTACAAGAAAGGGATGGATGGATACTTAAGAATCTGTGTTCTTGAAGGTGAATATATGGAAATGTTAGAGATGGCACATTCTGGAGTGGCAGGTGGACATTTTTCAAGTAAAAGGACTGCTAAACTCATATTATATTCTGGTTTTTGGTGGCCAACTCTATTTCGTGATGCAAGAACATATGTAAAAAGATGTGACATCTGTCAAAGAGTGAGTCAACCAAATAAAAGAGACAATATGCCATTAGTACCACTTATTTTAGCAAGAGCATTTAGCAAATGGGGGTTGGATTTCATTGGACCCATACATCCTCCAGCAAAACAATCCCATGCTGAATATATACTTGTAGCCAAAGATTACCTAACCAAATGGGCAGAGGCCAGGGCTCCAAAAAGGAATGATGCTCAAACCACTGCAAGATTCTTTATGAAAATATTATCACCAGATTTGGATTACCAATTGAATTGGTAACTGATAGGGGGACTCATTTCTTGAACCAAATAATAGAAAACATAACTGAGTATTTCATGATCAGTCATAGAAAGTCAGCCCCTTATCATCCACAAGCCAATGGATTAGCAGAAAGCACTAATAAGGTACTTTGCACTATTTTGTCAAAATTGGTAAATACAAATAGGAATGATTGGGACTTGCAACTTAATCATGTCTTATGGGCTTATAGAGTGGCATACAAAACTGCACTTGGAACCACACCATTTAATTTGGTATATGGACAAAATGTAGTTTTGCCTCTAGAATTCCTTATTCCAACACTAAAGGTAGGTAATCTACAAGTGGACTAGACATGAGTTATCTGAGAGAGTGGTGGAATTGGAAAAATTGGGAGCTTCTAGACTTCAAGCAATCATGAGCATATATGCAGACAAGAGAAGGCAAAAAGCTTATCATGATGTTCATATTAAAGAAAAAGACTTGCAAGAAGGAGATCTAGTTTTGGCATACACAGTAAAGGAACATCAGAAAAAATTTCACAAGAAGGGGCATGGACCTTATATTATCAACCAAATCAGTAATAGTGGAGCTATCCAATTAGCAAATATAGATGGAGAAATCATGCCAAATTACATAAGTGGATGTAGGGTAAAAAGGTATGATCTTCCATTAACTATTTTTGAATGGAGAAGAATACATCAAGCTCAAAACAGGAAAAAAGAAGAGGAAAAAATTAGGCATGAGGCTCAACAGGAGACTAAGGAAAGGATAGGAAAAATCAAGGAAATTAGAGAAAGTTCTCTTATGTGAAACACCTTTAAGAGTGAAAGAGCATTTGCATGTTATAACAATGAATCTTCATAATGAGAAAATAAAGGTTTTGATAGATTCAGGTGCACAAGTTAATCAGATCAGTTCAGTTTCGTTGGATAAGTTTAACCTAAAAAGGACTGAGAGTAGAACATTTATCAAAACACTGGAAGGACAGATTAGACAAAGCTTGTCTTCACCATCTATTAAAGTTAAGTTCAATGAAGAATATATGAAAATAGATTGTGAAGAATGGCCTGATCATATGATGACTGAGAAATTGATTTTGGGACAACCATGGCTCAGGCAAGGTAAAGTAATTTTGGACTTTGAAAATATGAAGCTTAAGATAACACTAAATGACAAAAGGTTTTTAATGTTCTTATTGAGTGATGAAAAACAGGAAAATCAACAGGATATCTATGACACAGATTTGGAGGGATTTACCTTTCCACTAGAAGCTACAAAGAAACTACAAACAACACTTATTCATGACCAAATCTATTTCCATAAAAAATAGGAGAAAGTTGAAGAAACCAAAAGTGTTGAAAAGATAGAAGAAAGGTGGAAAGTGTGTAATAATCAGAAGCATCTAGGCATCAAGACTGAAAGGATGTGGAGACCTAGAAGGTTCAAGCACTGCTTATCAACAAAATGCAGCAACACTAAGTGGATGTGGAGACCAAAGATATCCAAGTACTGTGTATCAAAAGAAGATTTTTATATTCCAAAAAAGGAATCAATAGGAATTAAGTATTTTTGGGTAAAAAAATCAGATCTTCTACAATGGAAGGAAAACAAGGAAGAAGGTACTAAAATAGTTCAAAAGCATGAAGAATTACAGATAAAGGAAAAGGCAAAATGGTCATCTAATACACACTTGGGACTCTTGATAAAGAATTTAGAATTTCACCAGAAAGGAATTATGACACCCTGGAAATTATTTCCATTTATTTTACCTCATTCTATTTCTAAGAAAAATAATTAGGAGAGGAAGAGAGAAAAGAGGAAATCATTATTTAAAAAAAAAAAGAGAGGAAAAGAAAAAAAAGGGAAAGAAAAAGAGAAAAGAAAAAAAAAGAGAGAAAAAAAACACACAATATAAAAAACAATAACTCTTTTGTTTACATAAGTTATATAGCACAAGCAAGATATAGGTTATAACTTGTCAGGATTAAGTAGTCTCTATTTTTTCAGTCATTGTTTAATTATTTTTTCCTATAAAAATCTAAATCTTCTTAAAAATTCATTTCTTAAAAAATTCATTCATTTTTTCTTTTTATTATAAACAGTTTCTTCTCTTCACTCGAGCCTGCCCCTATAGGGAATACTGTCACATACGCCAATAACTCCTCTTATCCTGTTATGGGAGTTGGTAAGATCATTCTGACTACTGCTGATGGTAGTTCTTTCACTTTGTCAGATGCTTTATTTGTGCTAGGGATCAAAAAGAACCTGTTATCAGTTTCTGCATTAGCCAAGATTGGCTTGGTTGTGAAATTCGTTGATGATAGGTGTACAGTCCATGATCTCTCAAATGGCGATGTGATTATTGCTTCTGGCATTTTATGTCGTGGGCTGTATAATCTCATAGACTATGAAAGATCTGTGAATGATTTGGCATGTGCAGTTCATGATTCTCAGGCTATGTCAGATGCAAAGCTTTGGCATGCACACTTTGGTCATCTGAATTTTGCTAGTTTGTTACGCCTGCAGAAATCTGAATGGTGTCCTCTTTGCCCAAACTTGAGGCACCTGGAAAACATGTTTGTGAAGGCTGTATTTTGGGCAAAATGCAGTGTTCTTCCTTTCCAAAAGATGGTTCAGTTCGGGCTACACAGAAATTGCAGCTTGTACATAGTGATGTCTGTGGTCCTATGCAGACACCCTCTTTTGGAAATTACCTTTACTTCGTGACTTTCATTGATGATTTTTCCAGGCATGCATGGGTATATCCACTCAAAGCATAGTCCGAAGTGTTCATGTGCTTCAAAGAGTTTTTGGTTTTGGCTGAAAATCTATCAGCATGTAAAATGGGCACCCTCTGTTCTGATCGAGGGGGGGAATATATGTCTTCAGATTTTAATGCATTTCTGGCTGAACGTGGGATAAAACACCAGTGTACAGTGCCGTATACACCTCAACAGAATGGAGTTGCTGAACGAAGAACAGGTCACTCATGGAGATGGTGAGGTGCATGGTCAAAAGTCAGGCTTTACCACATAGTTTCTGGCTTGAGGTTGTCATGTGTGCAGCATATGTACTGAACAGGTGTCCCACTAAAGCGTTGCAGTCTATCACTCCATATGAGGCTTGGCATGACCGCAAGCCATCTGTTGCTCATCTGCGTGTTTCTGGTTGTTTGGCATATGCATTAGTGCTTGAACAACATCGCATAAAATTGGATGATAAGGCAGTAAAATGTATTTTTGTTGGGTACAGTTCTGAAAGTAAAGGCTATCGTCTGTATCATCCACAGACTAAATGCATTCTGGTTAGCCGTGATGTTGTCTTTGTGGAAGATGCTATTCAACCATTGCTTTCATGTACTAAGGAGACATCTGTTAGCTCCAAAGACATGTATGATACTTTGATGCCTCTTTTTACAGTGGACAGGCTAGTGCTGGTCCTAATGAGGCAACTTCTCAGCCTTTGCAGGTTTCATATGATGATGCAGATCATTCCATTTCTGATGCAAATTTACATGATGCACTTGTTGATGAGAGAGCTGATATTGAGCAGGCAAAAACTATGCCAAAATGGCTGGTGCAGACTTTGCGTGACAGCAAATTAGATGCACCTTTGTCATATCGTACTCATTCAGGCTCTCATAGTGCCTCCTTTGCATCAGATTGCTATGCTATGGGTGCATCTAGTCTCTGTGATGAGAATGAGCCTGTTTCTTTTGATGAAGCACAAAATTCAGAAAATTGGATGGCTGCTATGCAATCTGAATATGATGCTATAATGAAGAATGGTACATGGTCTTTATGTGACTTGCCTCCTGGCAAGAAGGCCATTGGCACTAAGTGGGTATACAAGCTGAAGCGTAAACCTGATGGTACAGTTGACAGGTATAAGGCTAGGCTTATTGCAAAGGGTTATGCACAGGAAAGAGGCATTGATTTTGATGAGACCTTTGCACCTACATGCCGTATGACTACTGTTCGGAGCATTTGTGCACTTGCAGCCCATCATGGTTGGAATGTACATCAGTTGGACATTAAAACAGCATTTTTGAATGGTGACTTGCATGAAGAAGTGTATGTTTTTCAGCCCCGTGGCTTTGTGCAGAAAGGGCATGAAAACCAGGTTTGCAGGTTAAAGAAGGCATTATATGATTTAAAGCAAGCACCACGTGCTTGGTATGAGAAGATACATGCCTATCTGATTGCACATGGTTTTGAGAACAGTCCAACTGAAAGCACCTTATATGTTAAACGTGCTAATGATGTGCTTCTGATCATTGTTGTCTATGTTGATGACATGCTGCTCACTGGTCCTATTGAGACACATATTGCTGATTTTACGGCTGATTTGCATGCCTCATTTGAGATGTCTGATTTGGGGCATTTGCATCACTATTTGGGCATTCAGTTTATGCACGTTGATGGTGGAATGGCTTTGTGTCAAACGAAATATATTGACACATTATTACAGCGTTTTGGCCTTGAAGACTGTAAGCCTATTGCCACTCCTATGGAGACAGGTTTACGATTGAGTCTTCATGATGCTGAAGATGCATTTGATGTTGTTCTCTATCAGCAGGCTGTGGGATGCTTGATTTACTTATGCATTACTCGGCCATATATTCAATTTGCTGTCTCACAGATGAGCAGGTTTATGCATTGCCCAGGAGTCACGCATTGGAAAGCGGTTAAGCGCATCTTTCGCTACTTGAGTGGTACTCGGCTACTTGGGTTGTTTTATCACAAGGGGGGATCACTACCGCCAGATTTGCATGCTTTTTCTTACTCAGATTGGGCTGGTTGCTATGACACTCGTGTGTCCACCAGTGGTTTTTGCTTCATGCTTGGTAGCTCATGTATATCTTGGTTGAGCAAGAAGCAGCCTACTGTGGCCACTTCCAGTTGTGAGGCTGAGTATAGGGCAGCTTTCACAGCGACTGTTGAGTGTGTGTGGCTCAGACGCCTTATGGCTGATTTGGGTGTTGGCTAGTCTTCTGCCACCACCATCTTCACTGACAGTCAGAGCGCATTGGCAGTTGCGAGGAACCCTGTGTTCCATGCTCACACTAAGCACATTGCGGTGCATTATCACTATGTCAGGGAGAGGTTCTCTGTCGGGGAGATCAGCTTGGCATATGTGCCCACACAAGAGAACATTGCAGACCTTTTCACGAAGGCTCTGCCTAGGGAGAAGTTTGAAGCTTTCCGCAAAGCTTTGGGCTTACTTCCTTTTGTGGAGCGATTTCCACATAGCTTGGCACTTCCTTATACATGAGTGCCAGCTCCTTGTTCACTGCATCACTCCCAGGGGGGATTTGTTGATATATTTAGGTAGTGATGTGTGTGAACACTCTAGGACCGCCGGTGCACTTTTTTCCTTCTTTAGGAGGTTTTTTTTCCCCCGGCTTGTACATACGCCTATTGCCCTAATGGGCTACTTATCTTTGAACATTCTCTAGTAATACATTCAATATTGTGTGTTTGTGCTCCAAGCTTCTTCTTCTTCCTTGTGCTATTTGCGTGCTTCCGCAGACGTCTATCTCCAACATGTATGACAATTATATGGCTCGTCATTGTGCCTACATGACCAAGGTAATACAAGATGTTGAACCTTCTCGTTTTGAAGATGCAATTGGAAATGTGTATTGGGAGAAAGCTATGGATGAGAAGATGGCTGCACTTTATGGAAATGAAACATGGAAGTTGGCTCCATTGTAACAAGGAAAGAAACCCATAGGCTGCAAGTGGGTTTACAAGGTAAAGCACAATGTTGATGGTACCATAAGCAGGTATAAAGCATGATTGGTAGAAAAAGGATATACACAAACATATGGCATTGACTATGAGGAAACGTTTAACCCTATAGCTAAAATGTCCACTATCAAAGCACTTGTTGCATTAGCTACAACAAAAGGATGGACTTTAAATCAAATGGATGTGAAGAATGCTTTCTTACATGGTGAGGTACAAGAAGAAGTACACAAGGACCAGCCACAAAATATGATTGTAGGTTGCAAAAGGCTTTCTATGGGCTTAAACAAGCCCCTTGTGATATGCATGCAAGCATTGTTGATTACTTAACCACCATTGGATTTTCTATGTGTGATGCAGATCATTCATTATATGCAAGGAAGGGTGATGATGGCATCATGATTGTGGCTACTTATGTTGATCATTTGATTGTAAGAGGTGATAATGAAGAAAGCATTAAAGAGGTAAAGCAACTCCTTATGCAGGAATTCAACATGAAAGATCTTGGTGTGTTGCGCTATTTTTTGGGCATTGAGTTTATACATACAAAAAAAGGTATATGGATGCCGCAAAGGCAATATGCCTTGACTATGCTGCAAAAGTATAGTATGGATGATTCTAAGCCAATCTCTATGCCATTAGATTAGAATTTGAATTTGGATACTATATCAAGTGAAGCATTAGAAAATGCTACTATGTATAGGAAGGTTGTGGGGAGTTTGATATACCTCACAATTATAAGGCCTCATCTAAGCTACACGATTGGACTTGAAATTCAATTTAGAGGCACACTCTACATTATGTGAGTGCTTCTTTGGATTATGCATTATTTTATGAAGCTCATGTAGATTTCTAGGTTCATGGATACACCAATGCAGATTGGGTTGGTAGTATTCCAGATAGAAGATCTACTAGTGGCTTTCTATTCTCACTTGGGAGTGCAGTAATTACATGGAGCAGCAAGAAGTAGCCCACTTTTTGGTTGTCAAGTAGAGGGTCAATATAGAGGTGCTTCAATGGTAGAGATGCTACTTGTAGATCTAGGTGTGGAAGTGCAAAAGTTGATCATCATCTATTGTGATAATCTTGGCAGCATTCAATTAGCATGAAATCTTGTTTTTCATGCTAGAACAAATCATATTGAGGTACATTATCACTTCATTAGAGATAAGGTATTAGTAGATGATATTGATCTTGTTTATGTGAGGACAAATGAGCAGGTTGCTGATATTTTCATTAAAGCACTTGGACTAGAGAAGTTGAGGAAGTTTCAAAAGATGCTTGGATAGAGGACATGACCTTGAGCTTTAGAGGGAGTGTTGAGATATCAAGCTCAACATGTGATGATCTAGGATGAAATGTACCACTTTTTCATTTCTCTAACATGTATAGTGGTCATGTTGCTATATGTCAAGAATACTTTAGTCAGCTTTACTAGATTCATCTACTGAGAGTGATGGCACAATTGTTTCTTGCTAGCTCACTCATTCGCAGACATTGGTTTTTCCCCCATGTATTGTTCTTTATATATTGCACGAGTTGTCTTATTGTATTAGGTCATTCTTGTATATTCCACTTATGTAATAGAAGAAGATCATGCTTCCTTGCCTCAATCTATGTGTGTGCTCCTCTTTGAGTGTGAGAGTGTGAGAGTGTGTGAGTGAGCTCTCTTCTTTATCTCCTTCCTCATGTCAATGCCTCAAGTTTTGACAAAGAGGATGCCATTTCAGATTTTTGTAGGCATAGAAAACTAGCAAAATTCAAATGACCAAAGTGTGCATGCCAAAGCTTTACATCTAAGATAGCCTGAGAATCTTGAACTGCACATGTTGAATCATTGATAGATTTTGCATGGTCTATGAGCTTATACAGCCCATGACAAAAAAATACCAAAAGCCATCATAACATCGCCATTTGACATATCATGAATTATAAATCTCTCATCAATAAATTTGGCAACCAAGCCAATCTTGGTTATTGTTGAAATTGCCAATAGATATTTCTTGATCCCTAGCACAAACAAACCAACTAAAAATGTAAAAGAACTACCATCAACAATAGTCAAAGTGAACTTACCAACTCCCAGGACTGGATAAGAGGAGTTGTTGGCACTGTTGGAGTTGGACGTCTGCGGAAGCACGCGAACAACACAAGGAAGAAGAAGAAGCTTGGAGCACAACACACAAGACTGAATGTATTACTAGAGAATGTACAAAGATAAGTAGCCCATTAGGGCAATAGGCGTATATACAAGCCGGGATAAAAAAACCTCCTAAAGAGGGAAAAAAGTGCCCCGGTAGTCCTAGAGTGTTCACACACATCACTACCTAAATATATCAACAAATCCCCCCTGGGAGTGATGCGGTGAACAAGGAGCTGGCACTCATGTATAAGGAAGTGCCAAGCTATGTGGAAATCACTCCACAAAAGGAAGTAAGCCCAAAGCTTTGCGGAAAGCTTCAAACTTCTCCCTAGGCAGAGCCTTCGTGAAAAGGTCTGCAATGTTCTCCTGCGTGGGCACATATGCCAAGCTGATCTCCCCAGCAGAGAACCTCTCCCTGACATAGTGATAATGCACCTCAATGTGCTTAGTGCGAGCATGGAACACAGGGTTACTCGCAACTGCCAATGCGCTCTGACTGTCAGTGAAGATGGTGGTGGCAGAAGACTGGCCAACACCCAAATCAGCCATAAGGCGTCTGAGCCACACACACTCAACAGTCGCTGTGAAAGCTGCCCTATACTCAGCCTCACAACTGGAAGTGGCCACAGTAGGCTGCTTCTTGCTCAACCAAGATATACATGAGCTACCAAGCATGAAGCAAAAACCACTGGTGGACACACGAGTGTCATAGCAACCAGCCCAATCTGAGTCAGAAAAAGCATGCAAATCTGGCGGTAGTGATCCCCCCTTGGGATAAAACAACCCAAGTAGCCGAGTACCACTCAAGTAGCGAAAGATGCGCTTAACCGCTTTCCAATGCGTGACTCCTGGGCAATGCATAAACCTGCTCATCTGTGAGACAGCAAACTGAATATCTGGCCGAGTAATGCATAAGTAAATCAAGCATCCAACAACCTGCTGATAGAGAACAACATCAAATGCATCTCCAGCATCATGAAGACTCAATCGTAAACCTGTCTCCATAGGAGTGGCAATAGGCTTACAGTCTTCAAGGCCAAAACGCTGCAATAATGTGTCAATATATTTCGTTTGACACAAAGCCATTCCACCATCAACGTGCATAAACTGAATGCCCAAATAGTGATGCAAATGCCCCAAATCAGACATCTCAAATGAGGCATGCAAATCAGCCTTAAAATCAGCAATATGTGTCTCAATAGGACCAGTGAGCAGCATGTCATCAACATAGACAACAATGATCAGAAGCACATCATTAGCACGTTTAACATATAAGGTGCTTTCAGTTGGACTGTTCTCAAAACCATGTGCAATCAGATAGGCATGTATCTTCTCATACCAAGCACGTGGTGCTTGCTTTAAACCATATAACGCCTTCTTTAACCTGCACACCTGGTTTTCATGCCCTTTGTGCACAAAGCCACGGGGCTGAAAAACATACACTTCTTCATGCAAGTCACCATTCAGAAATGTTGTTTTAATTTCCAACTGATGTACATTCCAACCATGATGGGCCGCAAGTGCACAAATGCTCCGAACAGTAGTCATACGGCATGTAGGTGCAAAGGTCTCATCAAAATCAATGCCTCTTTCCTGCGCATAACCCTTTGCAACAAG
This sequence comes from Ceratopteris richardii, assembly GCA_020310875.1. Classification (NCBI taxonomy): domain Eukaryota; kingdom Viridiplantae; phylum Streptophyta; class Polypodiopsida; order Polypodiales; family Pteridaceae; genus Ceratopteris; species Ceratopteris richardii. Next base: position 142,451,854 of record CM035436.1, read on the forward strand.
CCTAGCCTTATACCTGTCAAACTGTACCATCAGGTTTATGCTTCAGCTTGTATACCCACTTAGTGCCAATGGCCTTCTTGCCAGGAGGCAAGTCACATAAAGACCATGTACCATTCTTCATTATAGCATCATATTCAGATTGCATAGCAGCCATCCAATTTTCTGAATTTTGTGCTTCATCAAAAGAAACAGGCTCATTCTCATCACAGAGACTAGATGCAGCCATAGCATAGCAATCTGATGCAAAGGAGGCACTATGAGAGCCTGAATGAGTACGATATGACAAAGGTGCATCTAATTTGCTGTCACGCAAAGTCAGCACCAGCCATTTTGGCATAGTTTTTGCCTGCTCAATATCAGCTCTCTCATCAACAAGTGCATCATGTAAATCTGCATCAGAAATGGAATGATCTGCATCATCATATGAAACCTACAAAGGCTGAGAAGTTGCCTCATTAGGACCAGCACTAGGACCAGCCTGTCCACCTGTAAAAAGAGGCATCAAAGTATCATACATGTCTTTGGAGCTAACAGATGTCTCCTTAGTACATGAAAGCAATGGCTGAATAGCATCTTCCACAAAGACAACATCACGGCTAACCAGAATGCGTTTAGTCTGTGGATGATACAGACGATAGCCTTTACTTTCAGAACTGTACCCAACAAAAATACATTTTACTGCCTTATCATCCAATTTTCTGCGATGTTGTTCAGGCACTAATGCATATGCCAAACAACCAAAAACACGCAGATGAGCAACAGATGGCTTGCGGTCATGCCAAGCCTCATATGGAGTGATAGATTGCAACGCTTTAGTGGGACACCTGTTCAGTACATATGCTGCACACATGACAGCCTCAAGCCAGAAACTATGTGGTAAAGCCTGACTTTTGACCATGCACCTCGCCATCTCCATGAGTGACCTGTTCTTTCGTTCAGCAACTCCATTCTGTTGAGGTGTATACGGCACTGTACACTGGTGTTTTATCCCACGTTCAGCCAGAAATGCATTAAAATCTGAAGACATATATTCCCCCCCTCGATCAGAACAGAGGGTGCCCATTTTACATGCTGACAGATTTTCAGCTAAAACCAAAAACTGTTTGAAGCACATGAACACTTCGGACTTTGCTTTGAGTGGATATACCCATGCATGCCTGGAAAAATCATCAATGAAATTCACGAAGTAAAGGTAATTTCCAAAAGAGGGTGTCTGCATAGGACCACAGACATCACTATGTACAAGCTGCAATTTCTGCGTAGCCCGAACTGAACCATCTTTTGGAAAGGAAGAACGCTGCATTTTGCCCAAAATACAGCCTTCACAAACATGTTTTCCAGGTGCCTCAAGTTTGGGCAAAGAGGACACCATTTCAGATTTCTGCAGGCGTAATAAACTAGCAAAATTCAGATGACCAAAGCGTGCATGCCAAAGCTTTGCATCTGACATAGCCTGAGAATCATGAACTGCACATGCCGAATCATTCACAGATCTTTCATAGTCTATGAGCTTATACAGCCCACGACATAAAATGCCAGAAGCAATAATCACATCGCCATTTGAGAGATCATGGACTGTACACCTGTCATCAACAAATTTCACAACCAAGCCAATCTTGGCTAATGCACAAACTGATAACAGATTCTTTTTGATCCCTGGCACAAATAAAGCATCTGACAAAGTGAAAGAACTACCATCAGCAGTAGTCAGAATGATCTTACCAACTCCCATAACAAGATAAGAGGAGTTATTGGCGCATGTGACAGTATTCCCTGTAGGAGCAGGCTCAAGTGAAGAGAAGAAACTGCGCTGCGAGGTAATATGTTTGGTCGCCCCACTGTCAAAGTACCAAACATCTGAGTCTACTGCAGACATGCACTGATCAGGAGAAGATGGGTCAAAACTGCAGACAGTAGTAAACGCCCATTCTTCTTCCTGCACAAGATTTGCAGACTTTGTTTTTGGTGTAGAGGCCTCTGCAACAACCATTCCAGCCTCTTTCTTCTTTGCCTCTTTAGCAGCCAGTTTTGGACAGTTCTTTATGATATGATCATTGCCTTTACAGTACTTACAAAACAATTTCTGCTTTTCTGATTTTTTCTCATCTTTGTCTTGGTTCTTTGAATGTACAGCATTTGCAGATTTCTGCTTACTAGTAGAAGAGCTCCATTTTCCTTTGCCTTTCTGACTAGCCAGGAAAGCTTGATCTGCAACACGCATAATGGACCTGTTCTGTCTGGACTGATCTTCCTGCAATAGAACAGAGACTAATTCCTCAAATGACAAGGCATTCGGATTGCCTTTCATCATCAACCGAAGAGTAGAGGTAAAACTCTGATATGAATCAGGAAGACCATTCAGAACGGTCTACACAAGTGAGCTATCTGGTATAACCTCATCAGCAGAAATCAATTGTTCCTTCAGGTCTTTGATCTTTGTAAGAAAACTGTCCATAGAATCACCTTCATTCATGTGCTCACTCTCCAACTGTTTTCGGAGGTAAGCAACACGAGCCTCATTCCTAGCCTGGTACAAAGTGGTAAGTGTATCCCAAGCATCCTTTGCTATTCTGCAAGAGCGAATGTGAGGAATAATGGCACGTTTGACAGACAAAGCTATCAATGCATGTGCCTGGGCATCTCTGCCATCCCAACGAATCTGCTCTGCAGTAGGTGCAACAGAAACAGCAGCACGAACAGGAATCTGCGGAATATCATCTTTGACACCATCTTCATCAGCTCCAACACCTGTATTTGCAGTACCTGTCGTTACAGGTGTAACAGGACGTCTTTCAACACCCTGCACAATGTTCCACAATCCTTTTGCAACCAGTACATGTCGCATCATATAAGCCCATAATGGGTAGTTGGTACCATCCAACTTATCCTCAACAGCCAACATACGGAATACATCACTGCTTTCAGCCATGGCCGGTGACTAAAATACCTTGATGCAGAAAATTGACTGTATCTAAAAAAGTTGAACGGAACTGCCCAAACGAGTTCTGCTAGACCTGTAGCAGACTTCGAGACGCTTAAACTGGCGAACAGAAACTGGTATATACCTTTGGCACAAAAGGACGAAATAGCCTGCACAAGCGCTGTGATAGTGCGTTCGGAGGCCGAAACGAGCTCAGATCGCGATTTTGGCACCACAAAGCAAAGCTGTTTTGATCTCGGAAACACCCTGAGTATGCTCACCAAATTTCGTGCGAATCTGAGACTGCAAACGGAGGAGTGTCGACGGCGCCCTAGAAGAAGCGACGACCTGCTCTGATACCAATTGTTGGAGTTGGACGTCTGCGGAAGCACGCGAACAGCACAAGGAAGAAGAAAAAGCTTGGAGCTCAACACACAAGACTGAATGTATTACTAGAGAATGTACAAAGATAAGTAGCCCATTAGGGCAATAGGCGTATATACAAGCCGGGGGAAAAAAACCTCCTAAAGAGGGAAAAAAGTGCCCCGGCAGTCCTAGAGTGTTCACACACATCACTACCTAAATATATCAACAGGCACATGTATTAGTATTCCATGTCGGGCAAGCTCAAGTGAACTGAAGAAATTGTGTTGTGAGGTAATATGTTTGGTTGCCCCACTACCAAAGTACCAAAAATCTGAGTCTTTTGCAAACATACACTATTCATGAGAAGATGGGCCATAACTGCAAACAGTAATAGATTCTCATTCTTCATTCTACACAAGGTTAGTAGACTTTGTTTTGGGTGTAGGGGCCTCTGCAACAACCTTTCCAGCCTTTTTTTCTTTGATTCTTTTGCAGCTATTTTTGGATAGCTCTTTATGACATGATCGTTTTCTTTACAATATTCATAGAATAATTTTTGCTTTTTTATTTGTTCTCGTTTTTGTCTTCCTTTTTTGACTATGCAAAATTAACAGATTTTTGCTTACCAATAGATGAGCTCCATTTAGTTTGCCCTTCTGACTAGGTAAGAAAGCTTGATGTGTAACATGGATGATGGACTTGTTCTTCCTGGATTGGCTTTCCTGCAACAAAACAGAGACTAACTCCTCAAATGTTGAGGCATTTGGATTGCCTTTCATCATCAACCAAAGAGTAGAAGAAAAACTCTTATATGAATCTAGAAGACCAGTAAGAATAGTCTACACAAGTGAACTATCTAGCAAGACTTCATCTACATAAATCAATTGCTCCTTCAAATCATTGATCTTTTTCAAAAACTATCCATAGAATCTCCTTCATTCATATGCTCATTCTCCAAGTATTTTCAGTGGTAAGCAACACAGGCCTCATTTCTTGCTTGTTTTCATAAGTAAGCAACACAAGGCTCATTTCCTGCTTGGTACAACGTGGTGAGTGTATCCCAAGCATCCGTTGCTATTTTTCAAGAGAAAATATGAGGGATAATGGCACATTTGACAGACAAAGCTATCAATGCATGTGCTTGAACATCTCTTCCATTCAAACAAAGTTTCTCTATAGTAGGTGTAGCACGAACAAGAATTTGAAGATCGTCATCTTCAATGCCATCTTCATCAACTTCAATATTTGTTACCAATACATGATGCATCATATATGTCCATAATGGGTAACTGGTACAATCCAACTTGTCCTCAACAACCAACATATGGAATACATCATTGCTTTCAGCCATGGCCACTAACTAAAATAACTTGATGGAGAAAAATGATTATATCTCAAAAAGTTGAACAAAACCATTCTATTGAACTCTGGTAAACCTGTAGCAAACTTCGAGGTGTTTGTGCTAGCAAATATGTTTGGCAAAAAAAGATGAAATTGCCTGCATATGTGCTATGACAGTGCATTCGAAGGGCAAAATAAGCTCATATCCAAATTTTGATACCAGATAACGAAGCTATTTTGAACTCCTTCTCACCCTGAGTATGGTCACCAAATTTCATGCAATTCTAAGACTATGACCCAAGGGGTGTTGACCACACCCTAGATGAAGCACCGACCTGCTCTGATACCAATTGGTGGGGTTTGAGGTCAGTGGAAGCACGTGAAAACACTAGGAATAAGAAGAAGCTTGCAGCATAACATACAATACTGAATATCTTACCAAGTGAATGCACAAATATAAGTGACATGTTAGGGACATAGGTGTATAACAAGCCAAGGAAAAAAGCCTCCTAAAGAGGGAAAAAAGTGCCCTGGCGGTCCTAAGTGTGTTCACACACATGACTACGAAAATATATCAACAAAAAGTACCCTGATATTTTAATCAATCCATCGATAAGGTTATTCCTCCAAGTGAAAATGGAAAATCACATTGATGTACACATAGTGTGAAAAAAAAATCTTGATTATTGTAAGTATTGAATTCATAAGAATCCCCTTTATAGGAAGTATATCAACTCTTTCTCTACCATACAACCATCATTGAGCATACTCCTAATATATCTCCTCACAAAGACTTTTATTTGAATATCTTCCTATCCTTGTAGCATGTAAGCTCAACCATTGTAAGTGAGATCTCCTTTAATATTTTCTTGGGAATTATAAACATAAAGAGGTTACAAATCCCATTTGCATGGAAACCCTTGATCCATAGAGTGAAGGTTAATCAATTAGGTCATAATTATGTGAGTCAACTATATTAAATTCGATATGGATTATCGACATTAAGAGCATATTTTCCATTCTTGTATTGATAGATCAATGTTCCATGGTGATTGCTTCAATAGAGCAAAGATAATAGATTCTATTAAAAACATTTCTAACCAAAAAACCTCTAAAAATATCAAGTATGGTCCAAACACATAAGTTCCTAAATAAAGTAGTATTTCTATCCATAGAGATTATTTGAGAGCCCCAAAGCACCTCGTACAATAAAAAAGAAATCTCTTTTTTTACAAAAGATAAATTTATATGCTAGCAAAAAAAATTATGTAACAATATAGAATAATAAATAAAACATGACCCTATATTGCATCCACATATATCTAGTTTGATCCTCTCAAAATAAAGAAAGTTTATCCTCTAAAATAATTTGTCATGCCTCAAATTCATCCATATGTACAAATCCATTGGAGATTCTTCCCATAATTCTTAGAATATAAAAGATATATAAGGGTGAAATATAATAGATATTGAAAAAGTTTTTTGTTTTTCAAGAGACCTTTCAAAATAAATAATATAGATTTTATAAAGAGACATATTAAAATTCATACAAATACATATTCTAGGTTGCAAATGTGCAAAATTGAACGGTCAAAATAGCCTACAACTTACAAACAATTCTCCTTATATGGAGGCAAGTAGTAGATGAAGTTAAGATGAAGCAAATGAAAACTTCTCAATAGAGACAATGGGCCCTCTTGAATATAGGAAGATGAAGGTTGATCTTTGAAGTTGGTTCGAATCACACATACCATGATCAAATAACATAGATAATAGAAAGATCTAGCAAATCAAACTCCATGGAATTAGAACACATTCTCATGTAATAGAGAAAGAATCATTTCATGTGAGATTAGTTGTGAATTACATGGGTAAGTTGTTGAAGCTTGAAACTCTAGATAGCTTTTATAAAGAAAAAAGAAATGCACAAGGTTTTGTATGGATTTATTTAGCCCAAACATATATGCTATTGAATTTGCTTTTGTAATAGGAATGGTAATATTCTTAATTCTTTTATATTAATAATAATAAAAGAATATTTTTCACTATTTTTTTTAAGGAAGACCCTAAATTCCTACATAGATTTCCTTCTCCTTAAATCCATGCCTAAATCAATAACAAGAATTTAGATTCTTATATGGGAGTCACCATAGGAGTGATGGGGTGGATCATCTCTTAGGTTCTTTTCGGAGGGCACACACATCAGTGCCATGTGGCACGCATGTGTGATGCCACCCTTGAGGGACTCCATGTAGGGAATATTAGAGAGAATATCTATGGATTTAGTACGTGCTTGGGCGTATGGAGATAGAGAGAACATCTCCGTGCATGAACCAAAAAAGTAGCCGATGGTACAATTTCTTATGCCTTGTAGTTTGAGCTATCGATCTTCCAAAATGAAGGGAATCACTAAGGGAATCTTATAGATGGCATCAGAGAAGCTCGACAGCGACATCATCCACGTTAAATATCCCCAGTAGAGGACGAAGGTGGCACACAAGAGGACAAAGAACAGTTGCTCGTACTGAGCGCTAAGAGAAGCCATAACTCCTTTTCCATCTTATCCCTCCCTCTGATAGATTTCTGATGATTCCCCTCAGTTTTTGGGAAACCTCTCGCTCAGACTTCAAGGTCCAGCCTCACGCGCATGGAGTTTCCTCATGATGTGTACCGCCCAGCCGCGTACCCACTCTAAGATCCTTACTCCTTAATTGGAGTAACTTGTGGCATTTCACATGAGTGCCACATGGCACTCATATGTGTGCCCTTCTAGTGGAGCCCCAAGAGATGGTTCACACCATCTCTACTACAGGGAGTCCCTTCATAACATTTTCCTTCCCCTTAAACTCCATTTTGTCCTCAAAATGGTATTGGAAGGTCTAGGAATCAAGAGGGTGGTACTCCCACTATATCCCCATGCATTAAAATACATGGTCCTGCCTCCGTGTTGTTTCCCCATATCCTTCCCCTTAAGAAGACTCTTGGGAAGGTAAACTAAAATTGGGAAACCGTCTCTGAAGGGTGCTAACCCGCTCCCATGTGGCACTATCTTCTGAACTATCTTTCCACTTTACTAGACACTCTTTATACAAGTGACTCCTCGTCCATTTCTCTCGAGTGCGTATTATGCTCTCTGGCTCATGTGGAATAGATTGAACAGAAATAGGCTCTACTACCTCACTGTCTGGAATGAGGTTGTCAGATTCACCTAGCCTTTTCTTAAGCCGGCTAACATGAAAAACTGGATGGATTTGACTATTCTCTGGAAGTTGGAGCTGATAAGCCATATTTCCTATTCTCTTAAGTATTTGGAAAGGTCCACAATACCTAGGAGATAGTTTTGGACAAGGTCTCGTCTTCATGGTTTCAGACCTAGATGGAACTCTAAGATAGACTTGCTCTCCTACCTCAAAGTTGATATCTCTCCTTTGAGGGTCAGCATAGGCTCTAGCTCTATCCTGAGCTCTCCTAATGCTGTTCTTAGCAAGCCTAAGCATGTTCATCTCTTCCAAGAAGTCCTTTGCAGCTTGAACTTTTTCATTCTGCAAGCCTACTGCATAAGGAGCTCTTGGCTGAAACCCATACATGAGCATAAATGGACTATGCCCAGTGGAAGAGTGCTTGGCACTATTATATGCAAACTCTACTATAGGTAAGTACTCTTCCCAATTAGTTTGCCTTTCATTTACATATGCTCGAAGCATATCCTCTAGGATTTGGTTAACCCTTTCTGTTTGCCCATCCGACTGTGGATGCTCGGCCGTACTCATGCTAAGTTTTGCATCCAACCTTTTGAAGACCGCTCTCCAAAAGTGGCTAGTAAACTTCCTATCCTGATCAGAAACTATGTCTAGAAGAAGACCATATAACCGGTATAGGTTCTCTACAAAGAGTCTAGCCAACTTTGGTGTCTTCACTGTAGTACGTGTCGGAATAAACCTAGCCATTTTGGTTAACCTATCCACAATTACCCAGACTGAGTCGTGCCCTCTCTATGTCTTAGGTAATCCGACTATAAAGTCCATGGAGATACTCTCCCACTTCCCATTAGGAATATCCAATGGGTGGAGTAGTCCTCCAATCCTCAACCTCTCAGCTTTGTTGACCTGGCATTTATTGCACTTAAGCACATATTCCAGGATGTCCTTATGAAGTCCAGGCCAATAAAACTGCCTCTTAACAAGATCATAAGTCTTGTTAACTCCTGGGTGTCCCGCACTAGGTGTGTCATCACACTCATATAAAATATACCATCTCATGTCAGTATCTCTAGGGACACACACCTTACCTTTGTATAACAGATATCCATCATGGACACTGTAATTCTTCCACTTGAATCCTTCTTGAGTACCTGTCGATACTCCATCCTCATTGGAAACCCGTATATCACGATCCCCATTCTCTATGGCTTCCCAAATCTCGGAATATGCAGGATCAAGCCTACATTTTCCTCTAAGGGACTCAAGTAGCTCACTAGTAATCTGAGTAAAACTCAGTCCATTGAGCATAGGCATGCGGCTAAGTGAATCAGCCACTACATTAAACTTTCCCTTCCTATACCTAAGCTCATAATCAAACTCTTGAAACCCATCAGGCCTTACAACCTTTAAGGTCTGTTTGATTAGAGAGCCACTTAATGCTCTCTTGATCAAACACTATCGTGACTTTGGCACCATATAAATAATGACGCCACTTCTTCAAAGCATGGACTATTGCATACAACTCCTTCTCATAGACGTAGTAATTTTTCTGAGCCGGTTCTAGTTTCTTGCTCTCAAAAGCTACTGGTCAACCATCTTGAACTAAAACCGCTCCTATAGCAAAATCACTCGCGTCAGTCTCAACCACAAATGGTTTGTTGGGATCTGCTATATGTAAAAGTGGAGTTGTAGCAATTGCTACTTTCAACTTTTCCATACTTTGCTTTTGATCGTCTCCCCAATGAAAGGCTTTCCCTTTCCCTTTAAGCTGTTTCGTCATCGGGACAGCAATTTTGGCATAGTTCTTAATGAATCTTCGATAGAAACGTGATAAACCTAGGAAGATCTACAGCTCTTCCAGGTTCCGTGGATGTGGCCATTCCATAATAGCCCTTACTTTTCTTAGGATCCATCTGGATTCCATGCTGGGAGACTATATGCCCAAGGTATCTAACCTCTCTTTTGAAAAATTCACACTTTGACTCTTTAGCAAAGAGAATTTTCCCTTAGCACCTGAAATACTTTTCTCAAGTGTTCCAAGTGCTTCTCTTCTGATACACTATAGATCAAAATGTCATCCAAAAAGTCTACCACAAAGTGTCCTAGATAAGGCCGTAAAACATTATTCATGAGTTTCATGAAAGTGGCAGGAGCATTGGTGAGACCAAAGGGCATCACCAAGAACTCATAATGCCCATATCTAGTCCTAAAGGCAGTCTTAGGGACATCCTCTGCCCTAATCCTGATTTGATGATATCCTGATCTAAGGTCAAGCTTGGTAAAATACCTAGCTTGATGTAACTGATCAAATAGATCTTCCAACCTAGGCATTGGAAATCTATTCTTGATGGTTACCTTATTAAGTGCTCTATAATTTATACATAGTCTCATAGAGCCATCTTTCTTTTTAACTAGGAGCATTGGCGATGCCCATGGTGAGTTACTAGGTGTGATGAAGCCTTTATCTAAATAATCCTGTAATTGCTTCTGAACCTCCTCATGCTGAGAAACACTAAGCCTATAAGGTGGTCTACAAATAGGGTTAGTGTTAGTAACAACCTCTATGGCATGGTCAATGTCCCCTCTCTCAGGTGGTAGCCCTCTAGGTAAGTCAGTGGGAAAAACATCTCTGTACTCAAACATAAGATCCTTAAAACTTTTAGCCACACACTCTTGCAAAAAAGAATAGTAGAAAGTCCTGTTCATATTTACATTCAAAGCATGAAAATATACATCAGATGAGCTGTCTGTACAATGCTCCATATCATGACTAGATAATAAAAACATGTCCTGTACATGTTGTGAATAACAGAGACTATACAACTCTAATGATGAAATGAGAGGTGCACTAGGTACATCTCTCTCTCCCTGAATACAAACTTTACTTCCCTTCTTTTCAAATTCGAGTGTGTTATTTTGATAGCTGCGTTTAAGTGTATCTCCCAACCCCCATAGCCACTCTCTTCCTAAGACTAGATATGTCCTCTCCATGTTCATAATTTGGAAGTCCATAAAATCGGTATAGTCCTGCATCTTGACTTCTAAATTGGATACCATAGTATCCCATATTCTTTTATCTTGCCCTTGCATCATAGATACAATGTATTTATGTGCACTAGGCTGCTGGGGAATCTTTAATTTCTTGACCAAAGCATAGTTTATGAAATTATGAGTGGTAGAATCATCTATCATGACCCCCACCCTAGTCCCGTATACACTACCATGTAGCTTAACTAAGTCATGTGGTCCAAAATGCGGTGACCACAATGACTGCTCTATATCCTCGTACATCACCTCCACTCCCTTGCAGCTAGAGCTGCCATGAATGGGAAGGGTCTGCACTAGGTGGACCGCCTTTTTGCCCTTTTCAGGGGCCGTACTAGACTCTGGTCCCTTCTTCTTTTCTTCCCCCTTCTTGAGTGGACAGTTCCACTGTGAATGGCTAGGGGATAGGCACCTAAAACACAGGTTCTCCCTTTTGGCCTTCTCAAACTGGTCTGTTGATAGTCTAGGCCCTTGTGATCTTTGTTTTTTAATAAAAACTTTTTTTTTCCCAAAAGGCAACTTTTTCTTAAATTTAGTGGTACTAAGAGGCTTGAGGGGCTGATCCGTCTCCATAGGAGTATACTGAGGACGGTCATGGTCCTCATATATCTGTGCATTTTTTATCGCCTCCTCAAACGTCTTAGGTGCATTCCTTCTGACTTCCCTCTTTATGGCTTTGTCTAAGCCCCTAACAAACCCTCTGGTTTTCTGAAAGTCATCTAGGCCCTTACGTTTCAAAATGATCTCTCTATAGTGGGATAGGTAGACCGAAAGAGGCCTACCTCTCTGTGTAATCCTATCCCACTCATCCCAATTCCTCTCCTCCTCATTCTCAGGAAGAAACTCTTTTAGAAAAAGAGTCTCAAATTGAGTCCAGTCAGTAGGGATAGAGTTCGCCTCCTTAAGACTCATCCACCACTTATAAGCACGCAGGCCGAGGGAGAGACTCGCCTCTAGCACACGATACTCAGGTGGGGTGCCCTTCAATTGATGCAAATCATGCCACTTTTGTAAAAAAGTGTAGATTGCATCCTTGTTCCTGTCTCGGTCATCACCCGTAAAGGTAGGTGGCTTCAAGTCTTTCAGGAGGGGAGCTTCCCTAGAGCTCTCTCCTTTGTGCTTACTAGGAAGAGAAGTCTCTTTCCTAGTAATCTTTAGAGGAATAGTGGGAGTCTCTCTTTCCTTCCTAGCTAGGAAAGAGGTGACACTAGTCTCAAGTGAGATCATTTGAGCCTTAAGCTTTTGTATAAGAGATGTGATGCTACCCAAATCTTTCTCTAATTTAAGGGTTTGCTCTTTCAAACCTAGGAATTGATCACGATTGACAAATTCATCTATAAGCTCTTCATAAGTGTACTCTTCCTGTGAAGGCTCTTTTTCTTCTAAGTTCTCTTCTATTTCTTGCCCTGATTCTACTTCTTCCATTCTAGCATCAGGATCCTCTAGTTGCTCTTTAGGTGGAGAAGTGGTCTCAACTACTTGTTTGCCTTTAGTTTCCATGTTTAAGTTCCCTTCCCCCATTTCTAGAGTGTATGAAAATGAATGGAAGTAAAGTTCAAATATGCAAGAAGAAGAGAAATATATCACAAGAGCACTTCCCTGTTACAAAGTAGAGCTACGGAAGCGAAATCCAAGTGGTCCTTGATGCTTCAAGCCGCTGATTTTGAATCCTCGCCAGTCCCAAAAGAAAATTGGAAATGTCCCCTTGGTCGGTGGAGGTTCTCAACACCATAAACCATCCAAAACAATGCCAAAAACACGTGGGAAAAGCCCCAATCGGGCAAACTGAGTGAAACTGAGCAATTTCAGAGATGTAACAATCCTCACCAGTCCACAAATTGCTGCCCAGCACCTGTACTTCAAGAATTTGAGACTATCCCAAGTGAAAAAAGTGGATTTGGAGTCCGGATGACGAAAAACTAGGCCCGGGAGTGGGTGCCTAGTTCCTGCTGAAGTGCTGCAGAGAGATTTTTGTTGATATATTTAGGTAGTGATGTGTGTGGACACTCTAGGACTACCGGGGCACTTTTTTCCCTCTTTAGGAGGTTTTTTTCCCCCGGCTTGTATATACGCCTATTGCCCTAATGGGCTACTTATCTTTGTACATTCTCTAGTAATACATTCAGTCTTGTGTGTTGTGCTCCAAGCTTCTTCTTCTTCCTTGTGCTGTTTGCGTGCTTCCGCAGACGTCTAACTCCAACAATTGGTATCAGAGCAGGTCGTTGCTTCTTCTAGGGCGCCATCGACACTCCTCCGTTTGCAGTCTCAGATTCGCACGAAATTTGGTGAGCATACTCAGGGTGTTTTCGAGATCAAAACAGCTTCGCTTGTGGTGCCGAAATCGCGATCTGAGCTCATTTCGGCCTCCGAACGCACTATCGCAGTGCTTGTGCAGGCTATTTCGTCCTTTTGTGCCAAAGGTATATACCAGTTTCTGTTCGCCAGTTTAAGCGTCTCGAAGTCTGCTACAGGTCTAGCAGAACTCGTCTGGGCAGTTCTGTTCAACTTTTTGAGATACAGTCAATTTTCTGCATCAAGGTATTTTAGTCACCGGCCATGGCTGAAAGCAGTGATGTATTCCGTATGTTGGCTGTTGAGGATAAGTTGGATGGTACCAACTACCCATTATGGGCTTATATGATGCGACATGTACTGGTTGCAAAAGGATTGTGGAACATTGTGCAGGGTGTTGAAAGATGTCATGTTACACCTGTAATGACAGGTACTGCAAATACAGTTGTTGGAGCTGATGAAGATAGTGTCGAAGATGATATTCCGCAGATTCCTGTTCGTGCTGCTGTTTCTGTTGCACCTACTGCAGAGCAGATTCGTTGGGATGGCAGAGATGCCCAGGCACATGCATTGATAGCTTTGTCTGTCAAACGTGCCATTATTCCTCACATTCGCTCTTGCAGAACAGCAAAGGATGCTTGGGATACACTTACCACTTTGTACCAGGCTAGGAATGAGGCTCGTGTTGCTTACCTCCGAAAACAGTTGGAGAGTGAGCACATGAATGAAGGTGATTCTATGGACAGTTTTCTTACAAAGATCAAAGACCTGAAGGAACAATTGATTTCTGCTGATGAGGTTATACCAGATAGCTCACTTGTGCAGACCGTTCTGAATGGTCTTCCTGATTCATATCAGAGTTTTGCCTCTACTCTTCGGTTGATGATGAAAGGCAATCCGAATGCCTTGTCATTTGAGGAATTAGTCTCTGTTCTGTTGCAGGAAGATCAGTCCAGGCAGAACAGGTCCATTATGCGTGTTGCAGATCAAGCTTTCCTGGCTAGTCAGAAGGGCAAAGGAAAATGGAGCTCTTCTACTAGTAAGCAGAAATCTGCAAATGCTGCACAATCGAAGAACCAGGATAAAGATGAAAAGAAATCAGAAAAGCAGAAATTGTTCTGCAAGTACTGTAAAGGAAATGATCATATTATAAAGAACTGTCCAAAACTGGCTGCTAAAGAGGCAAAGAAGAAAGAGGCTGGAATGGTTGTTGCAGAGGCCTCTACACCAAAAACAGAGTCTGCAAATCTTGTGCACGAAGAAGAATGGGCGTTTACTACTGTCTGCAGTTTTGACCCATCTTCTCATGATCAGTGCATGTCTGCAGTAGACTCAGATGTTTGGTACTTTGACAGTGGGGCGACCAAACGTATTACCTCGCAGCGCAGTTTCTTCTCTTCACTCGAGCCTGACCCTACAGGGAATACTGTCACATGCGCCAATAACTCCTCTTATCCTGTTATGGGAGTTGGTAAGATCATTCTGACTACTGCTGATGGTAGTTCTTTCACTTTGTCAGATGCTTTATTTGTGCCAGGGATAAAAAAGAACCTGTTATCAGTTTCTGCATTAGCCAAGATTGGCTTGGTTGTGAAATTCGTTGATGACAGGTGTACAGTCCATGATCTCTCAAATGGCGATGTGATTATTGCTTCTGGCATTTTATGTCGTGGGCTGTATAAGCTCATAGACTATGAAAGATCTGTGAATGATTCGGCATGTGCAGTTCATGATTCTCAGGCTATGTCAGATGCAAAGCTTTGGCATGCACGCTTTGGTCATCTGAATTTTGCTAGTTTGTTACGCCTGCAGAAATCTGAAATGGTGTCCTCTTTGCCCAAACTTGAGGCACCTGGAAAACATGTTTGTGAAGGCTGTATTTTGGGCAAAATGCAGCGTTCTTCCTTTCCAAAAGATGGTTCAGTTCGGGCTATGCAGAAATTGCATCTTGTACATAGTGATGTCTGTGGTCCTATGCAGACACCCTCTTTTGGAAATTACCTTTACTTCGTGACTTTCATTGATGATTTTTCTAGGCATGCATGGGTATATCCACTCAAAGCAAAGTCCGAAGTGTTCATGTGCTTCAAACAGTTTTTGGTTTTGGCTGAAAATCTGTCAGCATGTAAAATGGGCACCCTCCGTTCTGATCGAGGGGGGGAATATATGTCTTCAGATTTTAATGCATTTCTGGCTGAACGTGGGATAAAACACCAGTGTACAGTGCCGTATACACCTCATTAGAATGGAGTTGCTGAACGAAAGAACAGGTCACTCATGGAGATGGCGAGGTGCATGGTCAAAAGTCAGGCTTTACCACATAGTTTCTGGCTTGAGGCTGTCATGTGTGCAGCATATGTACTCAACAGGTGTCCCACCAAAGCGTTGCAGTCTATCACTCCATATGAGGCTTGGCATGACCGCAAGCCATCTGTTGCTCATCTGCGTGTTTTTGGTTGTTTGGCATATGCATTAGTGCCTGAACAACATCGCAGAAAATTGGATGATAAGGCAGTAAAATGTATTTTTGTTGGGTACAGTTCTGAAAGTAAAGGCTATCGTCTGTATCATCCACAGACTAAACGCATTCTGGTTAGCCGTGATGTTGTCTTTGTGGAAGATGCTATTCAGCCATTGCTTTCATGTACTAAGGAGACATCTGTTAGCTCCAAAGACATGTATGATACTTTGATGCCTCTTTTTACAGGTGGACAGGCTAACGCTGGTCCTAATGAGGCAACTTCTCAGCCTTTGCAGGTTTCATATGATGATGCATATCATTCCATTTCTGATGCAGATTTACATGATGCACTTGTTGATGAGAGAGCTGATATTGAACAGGCAAAAACTATGCCAAAATGGCTGGTGCAGACTTTGCGTGACAGCAAATTAGATGCACCTTTGTCATATCGTACTCGTTCAGGCTCTCATAGTACCTCCTTTGCATCAGATTGCTATGCTATGGCTGCATCTAGTCTCTGTGATGAGAATGAGCCTGTTTCTTTTGATGAAGCACAAAATTCAGAAAATTGGATGGCTGCTATGCAATCTGAATATGATGCTATAATGAAGAATGGTACATGGTCTTTATGTGACTTGCCTCCTGGCAAGAAGGCCATTGGCACTAAGTGGGTATACAAGCTGAAGCGTAAACCTGATGGTACAGTTGACAGGTATAAGGCTAGGCTTGTTGCAAAGGGTTATGCGCAGGAAAGAGGCATTGATTTTGATGAGACCTTTGCACCTACATGCCGTATGACTACTGTTCGGAGCATTTGTGCACTTGCAGCCCATCATGGTTGGAATGTACATCAGTTGGACATTAAAACAGCATTTCTGAATGGTGACTTGCATGAAGAAGTGTATGTTTTTCAGCCCCGTGGCTTTGTGCAGAAAGGGCATGAAAACCAGGTGTGCAGGCTAAAGAAGGCGTTATATGGTTTAAAGCAAGCACCACGTGCTTGGTATGAGAAGATACATGCCTATCTGATTGCACATGGTTTTGAGAACAGTCCAACTGAAAGCACCTTATATGTTAAGCGTGCTAATGATGTGCTTCTGATCATTGTTGTCTATGTTGATGACATGCTGCTCACTGGTCCTATTGAGACAAATATTGCTGATTTTAAGGCTGATTTGCATGCCTCATTTGAGATGTCTGATTTGGGGCATTTGCATCACTATTTGGGCATTCAGTTTATGCACGTTGATGGTGGAATGGCTTTGTGTCAAACGAAATATATTGACACATTATTGCAGCGTTTTGGCCTTGAAGACTGTAAGCCTATTGCCACTCCTATGGAGACAGGTTTACGATTGAGTCTTCATGATGCTGGAGATGCATTTGATGTTGTTCTCTATCAGCAGGCTGTTGGATGCTTGATTTACTTATGCATTACTCGGCCAGATATTCAGTTTGCTGTCTCACAGATGAGCAGGTTCATGCATTGCCCAGGAGTCACGCATTGGAAAGCGGTTAAGCGCATCTTTCGCTACTTGAGTGGTACTCGGCTACTTGGGTTGTTTTATCCCAAGGGGGGATCACTACCGCCAGATTTGCATGCTTTTTCTGACTCAGATTGGGCTGGTTGCTATGACACTCGTGTGTCCACCAGTGGTTTTTGCTTCATGCTTGGTAGCTCATGTATATCTTGGTTGAGCAAGAAGCAGCCTACTGTGGCCACTTCCAGTTGTGAGGCTGAGTATAGGGCAGCTTTCACAGCGACTGTTGAGTGTGTGTGGCTCAGACGCCTTATGGCTGATTTGGGTGTTGGCCAGTCTTCTTCCACCACCATCTTCACTGACAGTCAGAGCGCATTGGCAGTTGCGAGGAACCCTGTGTTCCATGCTCGCACTAAGCACATTGAGGTGCATTATCACTATGTCAGGGAGAGGTTCTCTGCTGGGGAGATCAGCTTGGCATATGTGCCCACGCAGGAGAACATTGCAGACCTTTTCACGAAGGCTCTGCCTAGGGAGAAGTTTGAAGCTTTCCGCAAAGCTTTGGGCTTACTTCCTTTTGTGGAGTGATTTCCACATAGCTTGGCACTTCCTTATACATGAGTGCCAGCTCCTTGTTCACCGCATCACTCCCAGGGGGGATTTGTTGATATATTTAGGTAGTGATGTGTGTGGACACTCTAGGACTGCCGGGGCACTTTTTTCCCTCTTTAGGAGGTTTTTTTCCCCCGGCTTGTATATACGTCTATTGCCCTAATGGGCTACTTATCTTTGTACATTCTCTAGTAATACATTCAGTCTTGTGTGTTGTGCTCCAAGCTTCTTCTTCTTCCTTGTGTTGTTCGCGTGCTTCCGCAGACGTCTAACTCCAACAATTTTGGTGGGGCAAATCTCGTCCAAATCCAACATCGATGGTTTTTGAGCGAAGCTTAGGAGTGTAGCTTCGAAACGTGACCAAGGTTTTTAAAATTTGATATCGTATGAGGAAGATATGGTGCGGAGAAGTCGGGTATGTCACCAATGGAAAGTGAAAAACTTCATCTTCATAGATGGACGACTTTAAGAGGCTCAAAACTGAGTGACTGAAGCTTTTTTGAATCAACCCAAGACCCCTACCCCATCTCCACAGCCCATATTACATATGTACCTCATCATTTTTACAAAATCTTGATCTAACTCATGGATTTTATTGCTCCAAGATTAAGAAAAAACTCGAATTTTCTCCCTCCCACGGAGTTGATACAAGTGGCGATTCACATAACTGAGAGAGTGTCGAAGGCGAGCTGCTTTATCCCACATGCAGGTGCACACGCAGAGGGTATGGAGATATATATGAAGCTAAAAGGGCTTTCTCTTCATCCTTGAGGAGGGGAGGAGGGATGAGCCCATCGGCTGCTGTTCAGTCCCGTCGGTTGACTGTTGACCACCTGGCGCCTCGTTACATGTGCCTGTGGACCGTCCGTCGACTGTTAATGAGTGTTGTCCCGTTCGCCGTCTCGCTCTGGTACCAGTAATAGATTCCTGATGATTCCCCTCAGTTTTTGGGAAACCTCTGGCTCAGACTTCGAGGTCCATCCTCACGCGCACGGAGTTTCCTCATGATGTGTACCGCCCAGCCGCGTACCCCCTCTAAGATCCTTACTCCTTAATTGGAGTAACTTGTGGCATTTCACATGAGTGCCACATGGCACTCATGTGTGTGCCCTTCTAGTGGAGCCCCAAGAGATGGTTCACACCATCTCTACTACAGGGAGTCCCTTCATAACACCCTCTTGGATGGGAGAGCATTGAAGAAGCACTCATATATATAGTCAAAAAAAGGGGTTTCTACACTTGCTTATGGGATTTTTTGGTGCAGTCTAAGTAGCCAATGAGTTTGAGATGGATTGAGGAGTCTCTTGCCTCTTCCAAAGAGGTATAAAATTATATTTTCTTACTAATTTGGAGAATAACTTCGTGGAGTAGAAGCAATCCTTTGGGGAGGGAAAGGGCATATACATGTATATTGTATTGTGGATATGGGTTAAAGGCCATTAGAGCAAGTGAAATACCTTTCAAGCATCCATTTCCAAGTTCCCAAAGGACCCTCCTCGTGAAGAATTGCTTTTTCACTTCCCTACCTTGACATACCCATCTTTTTCGACCCATAGCTTTGTGTTTCGGCATGCGATTGAAGAGACCGCTTGATTTGGAGAGGTTTGGCCTAACCAAATCCCTCTCCCGAACCTACTTTTTGGTCACTTGGCACTGGAATTGACTTTTGTCACTTGGAATAGCCTCGTAACTTTGATGTGTAGGTGCTCGAACACTTATTTTTTACTTGCAAGGAATCACGAGGACCAAAAGTGCTTCAAGTTTGCTTATTTTGCATTTCTGGGGCTATTGCCACGTACTTTTGAAATCATCTTTCTTGCTATTTAGTGATGAGACCCTCTCGGGCCAACCAGACATTTCGAATTATCATTTGGGCCTGGTGAAGATTATAGATCAGTGCCTTGATGCTTCAAAGATTGCTTCAAATTTTCTTTGGAATGATTAAAATGTATCATGGAAGTGCTCTAGTGCTACTTCTTCTCTCTTTCTTGCATATTAGTTTTACTTCCATTTCTTTTATATACTCTAGTTAGTAATCGAGGGAGTGAAACATGGATCCTAAGGATAAAGAACCTTTAGAGCACACTTCTCCATCTAGAGAGATAAGTGGAGGACCCTGACCATAGGATGGAAGACATAGAACAAGAGTAACAAGAAGAGCAAAGGGAAGAGAAAAAAAAGCAACAAGAAGAGGAGTACTCTTATGTGGAGCTCTATGATGACTTTGTTATGCACAACCAATTCACAGAGTTCAAAGAACAAACTCTTAGGTTAGAGAGATACATTGATAGCATGAATTCTCTCATTGAGTAGCTTAAGTCTTAGATGATCTCAATAGAAACACATGTTACCTGTTTCCTAGCTAGGAAGGAAAGAGAGATGTATGCTCTTCCTATAGTTGACATGGCTAGGAAGGATGTTCCTTTTCCTAGCAAGCACAAAGGAGAGAGTTCTAGGGAAGCTTCTCTCTTGAAAGACCTTAAGCCACCTACTTTTATGGAGGATGATTGTGAGAGAAATAAGAATGTGGTCTACACTTTTTTGCAAAAGTGGAATGACCTGCATCAACTGAAAGGCACCACACCTGAGTATCGTATGCTAGAGGCGACTCTCTCGCTTGGCCCACATGCTTATAAGTGGTGGATGAATCTCAAGGAGGCAAATTATATCCCTATGGATTGGACTCGGTTTGAAACTCTTTTCTTGAAAGAGTTTCTTCCTGAGAATGAGGAAGAGAGGAATTGAGGTTAGTGGGATAGGATCACTAAGAGGGATGGGCCTTTGTTAGTCTGCATTTTCTACTATAGGAAGATCATTCTGAAACTTAAGGGTTTGGATGATTTTTAGAAAACCTGAGGGTTTGTTAGGGGCTTAGAAAAAGCCATAAAGAGAGATTTAAGAAGGAATACACCTAAGACATTTGACGAGGGGATCAAGTATTTTCAGATCTATGAGGACCATAACTGTCCTCAGTATCCTATGGAGACGGGTCAACCACTCAAACCTCTTAGTATGACCAAGTTCAAGAATAAAGTGTCGATGGGCAAAAACAAAATCTTTATCAAGAAACAAAGATCACAAGGGCCTAGGTTACCTACTAAGAAATTTGAGAGGGCCAAGAGAGAAAACTTGTGTTTTAGGTGTTTGTCTCCTAGCCATGCACAATGGAACTATCCACTCAGGAAGGGGGAAGAGAAGAAGAAAGGAACAGAGAGTAATACGGTCCTTGATAAGGGCAAAAAGGTGGTCCACCTAGTGTAGACACTTTCTATTCATGGAATTTCTAGCTGCAAGGGAGTGGAAATGATGCACAAGGACATTGAGCACACATGTTGTTTGACACAGTCATTGTGGTCACCTCAGTTTGGACCACATGACCTAGTTAAACTTCATCGTAGTTTACACGGGACTAGGGTGCGAGTCATGATTCATACTAGGGTGTGAGTCATGATAGATAAATCTGCCACTCATAACTTCATAAATTATGCTTTGTTCAAGAAGCTTAAAATTCTCCATCAACCTAGTGCACATAAATACATAGTATCTATGATGCAAGGGAAGGATAAGAGGATATGGAATACTATGGTATCCAATTTGGAAGTCAAGATACAGGATTATACTGATCATATGGACTTCCAAAGTATGAATATGGAGAGGACAGACCTTGCTTTAGGAAGGGAGTGGCTATGGGGCTTAGGAGACAAACTTAAACGCAGTTACCAAAACAACACTCTTGATTTTGAAAGAAATGGAAGTAAATTTTGTATACAGGGAGAAGAAGAGAGATGTACCTAGTGCACCTCTCATCTCATCTTTAGAGTTGTATACTCTTTGTCATTTTTAGCATGTACAGGATATCTTTTTGTTGTATAGTCAGGGCTTTGAGCATTATATAGACACTTCATTTGATGTATATCTTCATGCTAGAAATGTAAATATGGACATGATGTTTTACTATTCTTTCTTACAGGAGTGTGTTGGTAAAGGTTTTCAGGATCTTATGTTTGAATTTAGAGATGTTTTCCCTACTCACTTACCTACAGGGCTACCACCCGAGAGAGAGGACATTGACCATGCTATTGAGGTAGTTACTAACACTAACCTTATTTGTAGGCCACCTTATAGACTTAGTGTTTCTCAGTATGAGAAGGTAGAGAAGCAACTACATGATTATTTAGATAAAAGGTTCATTAGACCTAGTAACTCTTCTTGGGCATCACCAATGCGCCTGGTTAAGAAGACGGACGGCTCTATGAGATTATGCACTAAATAAGGTAAATATCAAAAATAGGTTTCCAATGCCTAGATTGGAAGACCTATTTGATGAGTTACATCAAGCTAGGTATTTTACCAAGCTTGACCTTAGATCAAGGTATCATCATATTAGGATTAGGGCAGAGTATTTACCTAAAATTGCATTCAGGACTAGATGTGGGCACTATGAGTTCTTGGTGAGGCTTTTTGGTCTCACCAATGCTCTTGCCACTTTCACAAAGCTCCTGAACAGTGTGTTGCGGACTTATCTAGGGTTGTTTGTAGTAGACTTTTTAGATGATATTCTGATCTATGGTAGATCATAACAAAAACACTTGAACACTTGAGAAACATATTCCAAGTGTTAAGGTAAAATTACTCTTTTTTAAGGAGTCAAAGTGTGAATTTTTCAAAACAGAGGTTAGATACCTTGCACATATAGTCTACCAAAACAAAATCCAGATGGATCCTAAAAAAGTATAGGCTATTATGGAATGGCCACATCCCAGAGACCTAGAAGATTTGTAGAACTTCCTAGGTTCATCAAGATTCTATCGAAGATTCATTAAGAACTATGCCAAGATTTTTGTCCTGATGATGGAACAGCTTAAAGAGAAAGGGAAAGCCTTTCATTCGGGAGACGAACAGAAGCAAAGTATGGAGAAATTGAAAATAGCTATTTCTAGAGCTCCACTTTTGCATATACTAGATCCTAATAAACCCCATGGTTGATACTAACATGAGTGATTTTACTATACGAGTGTTTTTAGTTCAAGATGCTCGACCCATAGCTTTTGAGAGTAAGAAGCTAGAAGCTTCTTAGAAGAATTACTCCATCTATGAGAAATAGTTTTATGCATTTGTCCATGCTTTGAAGCAGTGACATCATTATGTATATGGTGCCAAATTCACGATGGCGTTTGATCAAGAGAGCATTAAGTGGTGCTCTAATCAAATAGACCTTAAAGGTCATAAGACCTAGTGGATAGAGACCCTTCAGGAATTTGACTATGAGCTTAGGTATAAGAAACGAAAGTGTAATGTAGTGGCTGACTAGCTTAGCTGCATGCCTATGCTCAACAGAATGAGTTTTACTCAAATAACTAGTGAGCTACCTGAGTCCATTAGATGAAAATGTAGGTTTGATCCTATATATTCCGAGATTTCGGAAGCCATAGAGAAAGGGGATCGTGATACACGAGTCTCCAATGAGGATGGAGTATCGATGGGTACTCAAGAAGGATTCCAGTGGAATAATTACAATATCCATGATGGGTATTTGTTATGTAAGGGTAAGGTGTGTGTCCCTACAGATCGTGAGATAAGATGGCACATTCTATATTTGTGTCATGACACACCTAGTGTGGGACACCCAGGAGTTAACAACACTTATTATCTTGTTAAGAGCCAACTTTATTGGCCTGTATGAAGTCCTGGAGTATGTGCTTAAGTGCACTAAAGGCAACTTCAATAAAGCTGAAAGGTGAGGACTCGAGGATTGCTCCACCCATTGGATATTCCCAATGGGAAGTGGGAGAGTATCTCCACAAATTTCATAGTGGGATTACCTAAGACACAGAGAGGGTATGACTTTGTCTAGGTAGTTGTGGATAGATTAACCAAAATATCCAGGTTTATTCCAACACTTACTATAGTGAAGACACCTAAGTTGGCTAGACTATTTGTAGAGAACCTATACTGACTATATGGTCTTCCTTTAGACATAGTTTCAGATCGGGACAGGAAGTTTACTAGACACTTTTGGATAGCGGCCTTCAAAAGGTTGGATACAAAACTTAGCATGAGTATGGCCCAGCCTCCACAATTGGATGGGCAAACAGATAGGGTTAACGAAATCCTAGAGGACATGCTTCGAGCATATGTGAATGAAAGGCAAACTAATTGGGAGGAGTACTTACCTACAGTAGAGTTTGCATTTAATGGTGCCAAGCACTCTTCCACTGGGCATAGTCCATTTATACTTATGTATGGATTTCAGCCAAGAGCTCCTCATGCAGTAGGACTGTAGAATGAGAAAGTCCAAGCTACCAAGGATTCCTTAGAAGAGATGAATGATATGCTTAGGCTTGCCAAGGACAACATTAGGAGAGCTCAGGACAGGGCTAGATCCTATGTTGATCCTCAAAGGAGAGACATCAACTTTGAGGTAGGAAAGCAAGTCTATCTTAGAGTTTCCTCTAAGTCTAAAAGCATGAAGATGGGACCTTCTCAAAAATTATCTCCTAGGTATTGTGGACCATTTCCAATACTTAAGAGAATAGGAAAGATGACTTATCAACTCCAACTTCTAAAGAATAGCCAGATCTATCCAGTATTTCATGTTAGTTGGCTTATGTAAAGATTGGGTGAATATGATAGCCTTCTTCCAGATAGTGAGGTAGTAGAGCCTATTTCTATTCAGTCTGTTCCACATGAGCTTGAAAGCATGTTATGCACTCGAGAGATACGGACGAGGAGTCACTTATCTAAAGAGTGTTTAGTAAGTGGAAAGATAGTTCAGAAGATAGTGCTACATGGAAGCGGGTTACCAACCTTCAGATATGGTTTCCCAACTTTAGATACCTTCCCAAGAGTCTTCTTAACGGGAAGGATATGGGGAAACAACATGGAGATATGAACATGTACACCGGATACATGGGGATATGGTGGGAGTATTGCTCTACCTGTTCTTCCGTAATTAAGGACCTTCCAATACCATTTTTTAGGACAAAAATGGAATTAAGGGGAAGGAAATGTTATATCAGAGTCACCATAGGAGTGATGGGGTGAACCATCCCTTAGGTTCTTTAAGAGGGCACACACATGAGTGCCATGTGGCACCCATGTGTGATGCCATCCTTGAGGGACCCCATGTAGGGAATATTAGAGAGAATATTTATGGAGTTAGTATGTGGTTGGGCGGATGGAGAAAGAGAGAACATATCCATGCATGAACCAAAAAAGTAGGTGGCGTTACAATTTTTTTTGCCTTGTGGTTCGAGCTAAAGAGCTTCTAAAATGAAGGAAGTCACTGTGGGAATCTTATATGGATATACTCCTAAAAATGGATCTACTTGGTGTTCAAAGATCTTTCTACTTGAAAAAACAAGAGTCAATTAGTCCACAACGATGATGTTCTTGTGCAAGTTAACATAACTCATATATACAATCTCTAACATTCCCACCTTAGGTTGTACAAGAGGCCTCATTAGAAAAATAGATAGAAACACATAAGATCCTTCCTCTTCTCACATGGATATATCCATATGGATAGAGATGGTGTGCTTAAAATTTATGTGAATAACATGACTAGAGTGATTGTAAGTATATTTTGGTAGTGATGTGTGTGAACACTTTAGGAACATGAGGCATTCTTTTCCCTTCATATGAGTTTCTTTTCCTCTACTTCTATATACATCCATAACCCTAATTGGCTAGTTATGTTTGTATAATCCATACTTAGAAATATGCTTCATATTGTGCTCAAGATTCTTCTTCTTCATTGTGTCTGTTGTTCATTGTGTCTGTTGTTTCTATTATTTCCTCCCAAACCTCCTAAAGTTGGTATCAAAGTAATTGGTTGCTTCATGAGATGCATCATCTACACATCATACTCACTTTTATTGATTAAAGTTAAGTGGGAATTGTTTAGGTGATGGTATTAAAGATTTCAATGCAATCAAAACCTTGACCTTGTTTCAACCTTAATGAAATGTTGCAAGCACTATATAAGAAAATATATACTTTTGTGCTCATTTTCATTTGTATTTTTATCAAGTAGTACGACCATCTTGTGTTTGTTGTAATGGAGCTCCATCGGGTACTTGTATCTAATGTCACCTACCCATCACGCACTCGGTAAAAATTGATTATGGATTTTTACACAAGGTATTGAGATATATCCTATTGCAACTACAACTTGATGTAGCTAATATAGATGAGACTCATATTTCTTAATCTTAGAATATTGGAGAGTATGCATACAAATGAACATGATTATATGGAAAGATTTCTTACAAGAATCATATATTTAAGGAGCAATTGATCTTCCTACATAAAATTTTGTTGAATTTTGCTTTTATGTATTATTGTTAATGAGCTCCCTCATCCTTATTAGAGTTTGATTCTATTATTCAATTAACATTAAAAGGCAATCCAAATGCCTTCATATTTAAAGAGCTATATTCTATTTTGTTACACAAGAATATAAATAGGTAAAAGAATCCCATTATGCATGTTATAAATCAATTTTTTGTTCTTCGTCAAAAGGGAAAAGAAAAGCTAGTTCTTCCTACAATAAGTAGAAATGTATAAAGAAGAAACAAAAAGACAAGAAGAAATCATATAAGCAAAAATAATTTTTCAAGTGTTAAAAGGCTAATGTTCATGTTATAAAGGACTAACCCTAACTTATTGCTAAGGAGGCAAAGAAGAAAGAGATGGGAATGATTATTACAAATACCTATGGTTCTAAGAGTATCTAATGACCTGGTGCAAAATGAGAAATGGGAATTTACAACATGATGTCATTATGATCCATCACCTCATGATCATGGCATCATATCAAATGTATGCTTAAGTTATGCTTTAAAAAACTGAAGGTCTGAATCCTATGGACCTCTCATAATCATATCATCAACAAATATGATAATAATAATCGAGAAATCTTTTTCCTCTTTAACATAAAGAGTAGCTACAGCTTCTGAGTTTCCAAAATCAATAGATAAAATTTAGAGATCTATCTTCTCATACTATGACCTTGACACTTGTTTTAAACCATGCAATGCTTTAATAAGCTTGCATACTAAATGCTCTTTACCTATCTCTTCAAAACCTTCTGGCTATTGAATGTAGACATCTTCATGAAGATTGCCATTAAGAAAGGTTGTTTTCATATCTAATTTGTATACATTCCAACCAAAGAATGCAACAAGAGAAAGTATTATTCTAACTACTGTCATTCTAGAAGTAGGTGCAAAAGTCTCATCATATCAATTCCTTTCTTTTGTGCATAATCTTTGACAACTAACCTTGCTTTATACTTGTCAATAGTACCATCTCCTTTTCTTTTGATTTTGAAGATCCACTTGATACCAATTGCTTTTTTATCTTTTGCTAACTCACAAAGCTTCAATGTTTGATTCTTATGAATAGAATCAATCTCTTTTTGCATATCTTTCTTCCAAACATGACTTTGCAGTGCATCTTTCGCATTAGCTGGTTCATTCTCAACCGAAGTTAATGCTAAAATTTTATGAATCTCGAAATATTATGCATAATTTACATGATCTGCTTATTCTTTTCTTGTTTGACTTCTTTTTCTACCTGTGGAGTTCTTTATACCACTATCCTTCCAAGTTTGATATAACCGCCTTGGAGTATTCTTGAAAACTCGACATTCAGTATCTCTTTCTTCTGGAATTCTTGAACTTTCTCCAACTTCATAAGTTGGAACTTCAAGGAGTACTGACGATGAACTAAATATAAATGTAGGAAATATAGGTAGGATAGTACCTATTTTTGGAATATAGAATTTGTATCATTTACTATCAATTGCATAACCAATAAAAACACCTTTGATGGCTTTTATATCAAGCTTACCACAATCTTTTTTTCTCAATGTGAACATAAGTTGAAGAACCAAAAACTTTGAAGTAAGATTTTTGGATGACATCATGCTACACATCATCTCAACAAGTATCTTATTCTTTCTCTCTGCAAGTCTTTAGATACTAACAAATTCATCATCATAAAACTCCACATTGGATCATCAAACACTCCTTCAAGCTTATCTTCATTCTCAAGTCTATAATCACTCATCTTGTTAAGGTGTATGTCGACTATGCTTTGATGTCAAATGTTGGAAGTGAGGTAGGTACTAATAATAATAGTCACAAGTTTACAAGATCTTCCAATACATGAACATTAACATACACAGCTTAAGACGAAAAATTAAGAATCTCCTACGAAAATCTTGTACTGAAAGTTCAAAAAAACTACTCGAATTTGCATGAAAGCTAAGCATGGATCTTTTTTCCACGATTCACTTACTTTTAGAGTCAAAACCTAATCGCTTAGCTTTTAATGATAAGTTCAACATCTTTTCATAGATTAAAACTTAACCATTCATTAAAATATGATGAAAAACAAGATTAAAAATAAAAACTAAGGTTTTAATTTTACGATTCATATTGATGTCAAATGATGATGTTATATATCATTAGAGAGCTCTCCTCAAGTAGTATATAATGAGCTAATAATAATTTTTTACCCTCTGTGACCAAAATTTAGTAAAGCCACGATTCACTTACTTTTAGAGTCAAAAGCTAGTCGCTTAGCTTTTAATGATAAGTTCATCTTCTTTTCATAGATTAAAACATTTGCCAAGGATTATAATCAAGAGGAAGGAGTCTTTTTTTAATGAGACATTTGCCTCAACATGTCTATGATGGTCATTCATAGCATCTATGGACTTGCAACTCAAAAAACTTGGAATGTGCATCATGTAAACATTAGATATGCATTTCTAAATGGCGATTTACATGAAAAAGTCTTTGTATTTCAACCCCATGGTTTTGTGCACAAAGGACAAGAAAACACGGTGTATGTTGAAGAAAGTGTTGCATGGAACAAGGACCACATGCTTGGTATAAAAATATACAAGAATGCTAATCAGTACATAAATTTTAGAGTCGTCTAACTAAAAGCATCTTCTATGTAAAGCATTTAGCTTATATGCTTCTAATTATTATTAGTTACATTAATAATACGCTACTTTCCTTAATTAGATACATGTTGAGTTGAGTTCAAGGTTGATAGCCCCGTGTATTCGACTATGATCACACATCTTTGGATGCGACCGCTTCACATTCGACTCGCTAATGCTTTGTTAGTCCGTAACACATCTTATCGTCAGTGTACCAAACAAGTGAGCAGCACTCCAAGCCAACACGGCTCACGAAAGAACGAGATGGGGGAGGGGGTAAAAGAAAGCCGGAAACAGAAGAGCGCATGAGAAATAGAAAGAGGGACATGCACAGTCATTTTCTGATTAACCGCGATTGTCATTCTGTTAATAAATAAAGTGATGGCACTCATCGGCTCATTTGTAGATGTTTGGGAAAAAGAATGGAGGATATAGAAGATTTGTTCTTGAAATGAAGCTTTTGAAAACCCAACAACTATGATCTCCATCACCCTCAAGAAGTTATGTTACATGCATGTGAACCATCAATTGGGACTTGCAATGTGCAAACCATTAATGATAGCAAAGGCTACAAAAGCCTTGGATATCCTCCAAAATCTACGATGATTTTCGAATATAAATTGGATTACTCTTGCTAAAGCACTGAGAACACAAAACTGGGCTCCTAATCAAAATGCAGAAGTTTCTCCTTCTTTTTATGCCTGGTAACATACCAACTTGCATGCTTCAATAACCCAAGAGCCACTAAAATCTTTAGAGCAACCAAGAACACACATGTCAAGATACTGAAAAACAGAATGACAACCAGCCGCCATGGAAACTCTCCAGGAAGATAAGCAGCATATAATGGAATTAATACACGTATGACCTGTCAAAACAAAAACACATTAGCACCATCATTCATGAACAACTATTAATGTAACCAGCACATAATCTTTGAACCCTATAGGAAAATACCATAAGTTTCAGCCTGAATTGATCCAGCACGAAAACAAAAATATGATGTTTATAAGATGATGCTTTACTCCATAGTAGCTTGTAAATTTTTTATTTCAATATATATTACGATCGTGAAATTTCTATTTTTCATTTTTCACATCTCTAGAAAGTATTCACATCCTGTTATTTCCACTGTTCGACTAACATACAGAATCGTATTGCCCCCAGAATATTACTGCTTGGCTACAAGCAAAGCGTGAAAAAAAGACTCACCACACAGGCTGGTGCAAAAGGAACAAAGGACATCGTCTTGTGTATCTCCTTCGATTGCGAGGTCAGTGTCTGTGAACAAAACAATAAACAGTGAGATTTACTACAAAGAATGAAAGCCCTGCGAAATTGGGACATTCAATGATCAGTCATTTTGAAACCAGCATACCAAAAATGTGTTCAGACACGATTCTTCATATCAAGAAGCAATTTACCTGCTTGCACAGAGCCAGCAGAAATTCTGAATATGCAGATGGCTTTATCTCATTAAACTTGGCCAGAAAAGCATGCTTGATTACATCAACAAGAATCTCACACACAAAAACCATGCCTGCATTCTGCATTGAGAAAGATTGAATTTCTAAGCAGAGTTATTGCAGAGTTTCCATTGCCAAATTCATTGTAAGAAAAGATACCCAAGCAAAAGCATTCAGCCAAGGTTCATGAGCTGCCAGAAAATTTTGAGCCAACACAAAGAAAAGGTGTGCTACTATATGGAATCTTTCTACAGTATCTGCATGAAAATCAACTAGTAAGAAATGGATAGTGACTTACATTACTGATACTTCTGTTAAATATTACCAAGATATGCAAGCTTGTGAAGGTTATCTTTGGCTAGCCTTTTGAAGACATTGCTTTTAATCTCAGCAAAGTTATTGGATATAAGAAGAGTCAGAAGTGCATTGTTGTGAGACCTAATAGCCGCTGACACAGTGATAGACTGTGCCAATATTATGAAGGAATGAAAAAGTAAGAAAAGTTAAGGCATTGCAACATTTATCAACTTTTGACTCAAACAAAATGCTCCATATGAAGCGAGCAGTTCTAGATAATGATTAAAAGGATATCAAAAGACACAATAGCAATACACTCATCCAGAAGAAATCGCATTGCTTCCCGCAGCAATGCACTGTTTGTGCAAGTAGCCACATTCTCTGCCGAATTCAGGACCACTTGAAGGACATCACTACCAAATGACTGGCACAGCTTGTCAAAAATCTGTAACAAGTGAGAATTAAGATGAAAGCTGCAAGACAGAAATAGAACCTCGAAAATTGCACTTAAGGAAGCTCACCTCCAAGACATTATAAACAACATACAACTTCACAGTGGCTTGGCTCCTTATCATATGATAGATATAACTGATATCTGAAATAGCATTCCAAACTTGCACAATCAGCAATTTACCAGAGAAGGTAGTGCTCATAAGAGCATGACAAGATTTCTGTGTATCCAACATGTCTCATATAATCGGAACTGTTTCAACGAATGGGAGTGCTTTCATCAATGTAATCTATTTAAATCACTCTTATGCCATCTTCATATGTCAAAAAGGTGAAATCTCCACACATATAAGCACTATTGCCGGCCAATGTTTGATCACTTTTGCTACTGAGCGTTTGATGCAGTGATGAACTGTGTGCAGATCTGCATGCAACATTTCAATGCAACATCCTCATGTTTGTGGTATTGTTGTCTTAGGCTGCAAATTTACCTCAGATGCCCAAAACAGTGCACAACACTACCAGCACAATACTACCACAACCCGTTATCAAGTAGCATACCAAACCTCCAAGTTCCAACAGTGCAGAACAAAAAAAATCACTGTATCAAGCTTGGTAGAGATAGAGATGGCCTGTATAGTATACTTCAGGGACAAACAACCGAAATGAAGTAGCATTTACAGCTTCGTTGACTAAGCACAGATATTGCTACCATTACAAACCTTCAAAAATCACTGTAAGACAACATTGAATTACATAATACAAGAAAATATACAACATCAAGGATGATATACAGACTCTGTAATAGTGTACGTGTGCATATTATATTCGACCAATTCAGATCAGTACCGCAATCACAATATCAATCATACTGGTTACCTGATCATAGCCACCTGGATTGCAAGAAATTGCTGGTCCCAGCCACCAAGAAAAAAAAATTCTGAGTTTCCAATTATTTTGGAAATGTACTGAAACAGAAAAATAAACACACACACACACACACACACACACACACATCATAAATCACAAGATACCAGTATAATACCAAACAGAAGGGAAGGGAAGAGGGGAGGTCGAAGGGAAGAGGTGGAACACCATTTCCATGAATGGAGATTAAGGATACAGCACCCTCAAGTTCTGAGTTTCACGTAACAATGGGACCACTTCCACCTTTGTGGAGTTTCTATTTTATGGGTTCAATCAGGATGAAAAGAACGAAGTGTGAAGCAATTCTTGGTGAAAACACTATTCAAAGTTCATGGCTAGCCAGGCTGTAGTGCGGAATAAATTCTAATCTGAACTGATCACATTCAGAAAGTTGTAAAACCTCTTGCTATAAGAAGAACAATGAAGTGAAGGCAAAGGTAAAGGAAAGAGCAAAAAGAGTTCTAGCTCAAACTGGAATCCTAGTTCTGCTGAACATACAAAATCTGACAAAAAGAAAACCTGTGAAAAGGGTATTTTTTTCTACTGTATGAAACTGGATCATTACATTCGCGAGTGCAGACTTTCATCATGATGATCTTGACTTGATTTGGAAGCAGAACCAGGATTCAGAAGATACAAACTCTGAGAAAAAGATGACTTGTGAAAAGGGTATTTATTTCTACTGTAAGAAACTGGATCATTACATTCGTGAGTGCAGACTTAGGTAAGCAAAAGAAAAGAGGGATTCTCGAAATGCAGTAGATGATGAAAAACAGAGAGCTTATAAACTAGTTGAGAGTCCAAACACCATAGATTGTGATGAAGACTTTGTATTCTGCACAGTTTCAGAAGACTTATCCCTTGAAAAGTATGTGGTTTGGTTGTTTGAGAGTGGTTCTGCCAAACACATCACATCTGAGCTTACCTTGTTTGAATCCATCTTCTCTACCAAATAAAACTTAATGGTTTCTTGTGCAAATGACCCAACTCTATTAGTCATGGTATAGGAACAATCATTCTCAAGACACTGAGTGGTAAGCCATACCATCTCCTTGAAGTTCTATATGTACCAAATGTTTCTAGGAACTTGACATTTATATCCGCATTAAAGCATGATGTCAGTGTTACATTTGATATAAGTAAGTGCATTAAGTATGACAAAATAAATAGAGAAGTGTTGTGTTCTGGTACTCTTTGTAAAAATCTGTTTGTGCTCGTTGCTAACTACTCAGAAGACCTGTCTTTTTGTGAGCAAAGCAGAAGAAAAATCATTTTTATTTACTTGTGAATATACCAACTTTGCATGTGATTTTTCTTCTATTCATGTGAGCATTTGTCATGTGAATCTTGCAACTCATCAAGTATCTAAGAGTCCATCCACATCTTGTAGTACCCAAATTTCATATGATTCACTTGCACTTGTTAACTCTGTTGATCCCTTTGTTGCACTAACTCCTAGATTTCTTAAACCCAAACCTCTACAATTGAATGAAAGGAATGCCAACTTGATTTATTATTATTATTATACCTCATCGAAAGATTATCAAAAAGAAAAGAACTCAAGATGTTGATAATCTTTCTAAACTACATCTCATTCCCATACCCCAAACAATCCCTACGAACAAGAGAATTAATTCTAGAATTATCCGCTTAAGTCGTTAATTCATCCAAACCCAAAATAAAATTCGGATGGGTGGTTTGCCACTAGTCTCTTGAGGTGGAGGTCCTGTGTTCAACTCTCGGGCTGGACATGTAATGGCTTTGGCCAGTATAAACTGGTTGTAACCTTGTCTAACCCCTGCTTTGTGGGATACAGGGTGTCCCACCAATGATATGCCCATTCACTTGTAGAATTGTACTTTCAAAGTTAAAGCCAGAGGAGTACGCGCCAGCCGAACGTCCATTTAATTCTTTTTTTTAATCGAGAATTGTATCCATTTAAAGAAAATTTTATTTTCTTTGCAAATCAACTCTCTCTCTCTCTCTCTCTCTCTCTCTCTCTCTCTCTCTCTCTCTCTCTCTCTCTCTCTCTCTCTCTCTCTCTCTCTCTCTCTCTCTCTCTCTCTCTCGTCAATCATGGTTCACTTCCGGCCTTGGATTGAGACTATCACACTATTGAGATTAGTTCTTGGACTTTCTACAAGACTCATTCATCTAGAGACCACACTACATGGACACATACATGCCTCATAGCCATAGTACGAACGAGAGAATTAATTCGTGAGAATTAATTCGGGAATTATTCGTTTAATTCGTTTAGTTCGTTCAAACTCAAAATAAAATTCGAGAATTTTATCCATCTAGAGAGAATTTTATTTTTTTACATGTAAAGTATATATATATATATATACATATCTCAAACCCATGACATTAATGATTAGTAAGCTTCAAACAATCAACATTGTACATGACGAAAAAACGAACTCGATAACAAAGTGAATACCAAGGGTATGATTCATGAAGTAAATGGTATCTGCAAAATTCGTACCAAAAACTGTATAAAATTCGCTCTCAGCGAATTAATTCGTTAGAGAATTTTTCGAATTTTATTTTGACCATTAATTCGCGAATTTTTTACACTATGCTCATAGCTCGAGGGTCACGATTGGCCAACTAAAGGTCTCATAACACCGACTAGATATTGAGGTTTGCAGTGCAGCAGACACCCCAAAGTGGAGAGCATTTGTCGTATATGTGAAGTAGAGATAGAGGATGAGGAACACTTTGTATGTCAATGCAAGGCATATGATGATATCAAGAGAAGATACAAGCAGACTTCTCGAGCTAGGAGATGACCCCGTGCTATAGGATATCGGGCCCCGAGACTTCACCGACACCAGATTGCGGAGATCCAGGCTCGTGACCATCGCGCCATGGAGGAGAGACGATCCCAGATGATGGTTGATCCCGCTGCAGCCATCAGGATGGCGCTGACTCCACCTCCACCTATGTATCACATCTTACACCCGCCCACTAGCACAGGATGGAGCTAGTTAGTCGTTTCAGATGCATTCTCATGCTTGCTGTACTACCCTTTTACATATAGACTATCATAGATATCGCACTCCATCCCCCCCCCCCCCCCCAAAAAACTTTCATGGGTATATCCACATGCATACTACGGAGATATGTATCAACTTTACCAGTTTTCTTAGCACTTTTATCTTCTCTGATAGACAGAAGATACACCCATGTACATCGATTTGTCTCATAGGCCGAGTTCAGCCTCCTAATAGACGTAAAAACAATCTCTCTCTCTCTCTCTCTCTCTCTCTCTCTCTCTCTCTCTCTCTCTCTCTCTCTCTCTCTCTCTCTCTCTCTCTCTCTCTCTCTCTCTCTCTCTCTCTCTCTCTCTCTCTCTCTCTCTCTCTCTCTCTCTCTCTCTCTCTCTCTCTCTCTCTCTCTCTCTCTCTCTCTCTCTCTCTCTCTCTCTCTCTCTCTCTCTCTCTCTCTCTCTCTCTCTCTCTCTCTCTCTCTCTCTCTCTCTCTCTCTCAGAGCCACCAGTGTGATATCTACGACTTTGACGACCCTGAGATGCTTCGTACCATAGAGGACATGCCTACACTCAGAGCCTCAGTCGACACCGCCACACCCACCTCATACGGCCGACACCTACTCCAGATGGGAGAAGCACACCGTCTCGTTATATATAATGGGATGGGGACCTGGCCCACCTCGAGCAGTCTCACCTGCATTCCACCCACGACACCACAGGGGGGCAGTGTGGTAGACTATGTTATCGGACCCTCGGAGGCGACACATCTCATCACCTCATTCACTATCCCACCCTTACCGATTGGAGCTGATCACGCATATCTTGCCCTATCCATTCGCGGCTCACCATGCACATCCCACCCCGTTACCATACAGCCACGAACTCATACCACCATTCACTTTAGACATGAGCTAGCACATATCTATAGCTCCCATGTTCGAGAGCGCATCTACTCCCTTGATCCCTCTGCCTCCTTGGACACCCTCACCGCCCACTTCTCCTCGATCCTCCATACATCTGCTACTCTCAGCTTCCCATACACCACCCACAGCACTGCACATTCGACACGGCTCGGGCATACACCCCAGAATAGATGGTAGGATGAGGAGTGTAGGCGACTATACCGACATCTCAGAGCACAGAGTATCTTGGGATCCATCACAGAGAGGGAAGCACGACGACAGATGCGAGCCCTCACACTCCGGAAGCAGCGAGCTTTCGAGGAGCGACAGGAGGCAGAGTTGATCGACCTTCTCATGAGTAGGGATTGTGCCACCGCATGGAGGGCACTACGTGAGCCACGCCCACCTACACCCATAGCAGATCCTCCGACTTGGCACACCTATGCCCAGAGGTTATATGACGTCCCAGGACAGCCACCATTGCCGATTCCTTCCACACCGCGTCCTGTGATATCCACCCTCTTCACGATAGGCATGGTACGACAGGCTATCCATAGACTACAGCATGACCGCTCGGCAGACCACAGGAGGCTACAGGGAGAGCACTTCATATATGCAGCAGATGTAGTTTCCCACTTGATCGCCCATCTCTTCAACCGTGCTTTGGTTGAGGGGTTACCCGACTCATGGACTATGCATACCATTATGCCTATCCATAAGTCCGGCGATATGATGGACCCAGGGAACTACAGGACTATTATGATAGGCCATATCCTGGCCAAGATATATGGGGCAGTACTAGAGGCAGAGCTCAGTACACACGCTGAGGTAGCTCGGATCAGAGCACCCGGTCAGGCAGGCTTCCGCCGCACTTTCTCCACCATCGACCACATCTTCGTGCTTCGTTGCTTCATTGAGAGCGCGAAGGCGAGGAAGCAGAGACTATACTGTTGCTTTGTGGATTTCCGCAAAGCCTTCGACATGGTCCCTCGAGAGAGACTACTACGGAGGCTCCAGGAGTTACAGCTACCATCAGACATGCTATGGGCCATCCACGCTTTGTATGCACGAGTCACAAGCAGGGTACGCTGCCCCGGCGGTTTATCAGACAGCCTTGTTAGCACCATTGGTGTGAAACAAGGTTGCCCTCTCTCACCCACTCTCTTCGGTCTCTACATCGACGAAATCACGGAGTATATACAGCGAGGAGGAGACCTCGGAGGTATGCCAGTACACATCCTATTATATGCTGATGACATTGTCCTGCTTTCAGAGTCACAGGAGGGGTTGCAGTCACATTTACAGGCGCTCGATACCTTTTGCATGGAGAGAGGACTCACAGTGAACCTTGGTAAGACCAAGGTCATGATCTTCCATACCTCCAGGACAGTACGCCATCGTGCCTCTTTCACGGCAACTGGAGGAAAGATAGAGGTAGTGGACTCCTACATCTACCTACGTGTCACCTTCTCGGGCAACACAGGGGTATTCTCCATGGCACAGGCCGCGAGAGATAGATTGACGCGAGGCTATGCGGCACTTGCAGGATTGGAGAGACGCTGCTTTCAGACACATTTTCAGGAGCCCCGGACTAAGGGGTGGCTCTTTGACACTCTAGTGACACCCGCATTGATCTACGCAGCGGCAGTATGGGCACCAGGGATCACAGAGGCGATGTGGGCACGGATTGAGAGGCCCCAGGTCACCATGATCTCACGCTTGCTGCGCAGCAAGCCCTCCGTTCCACATGACATTATACGAGCTGAGCTTGGCACACCACCGATGCTAGTGGAGGCCCTCTTCTAGTTGGTGACCTTTATTCTGAGAGTCAGAGAGCTCCCCACCAGCAGACTCACCAGGCTTGCATTGGAGAGCTCTAGACATTTGGCAGAGACAGGGCATGAGAGAGTATGGTATGCACAGACTTACCGATGGTTAGCAGACCATGGCATGAGCATTACGGATCTCCCCCCTTTTCAGTATGACCTCTCTTCCCCCCACATTATCCTCTCTCGTTCGGAGAGAAATAGGATCATCCGTCAGGACCTACTACAGATACACGTCTGGGAGACATGGATAGCACCACAGGAGCCTCTTCCCACAAAGAGGCAACACTACAGAGAGCACTTCTTGACTCTGACAGCGGATGGTTTCATTCAGAGACCACGATACATGGATACATATATGGCACCAGCTTAGAGAGTGGCCATTGGGAAGCTCAGAGTATCATCACACCAGCTCGAGATTGAGGTTGGGCGAGCCACACATACCGCGAGGGATGAGAGATTATGCAGGATATGTAGAGAGGAGGTGGAGGACGAGGAGAACTACACATGTAGATGCCAGGCATATGAGGACATCAGAGACCGCTACCCACAGCTCTTCAGGGGGCCCAGAGAGATCAAGGCTTTATTGGGGACAGA
Source organism: Ceratopteris richardii (assembly GCA_020310875.1). NCBI lineage: Eukaryota > Viridiplantae > Streptophyta > Polypodiopsida > Polypodiales > Pteridaceae > Ceratopteris > Ceratopteris richardii. Next base: position 142,489,993 of record CM035436.1, read on the forward strand.
GGACCAGCACCCTCTAAGTCGTTTCTAGTAGAGCTCCAGCGCCGCCGTGCATCACTCCTCCACCAGCAGACGGAGATACACCTCGCCCCCCCCCCCCCCCCCCCCCCAGACATATTACAGATTTTTTCAGACCCACAGCCACTCGAGGACCCAGCTCGATGCGGGGTGTCACATTACACAGAGCAGAGGAGCTTAGACGACAGCGTCGACGACCGAGACCCCCAGTCCGGAGAGCCCGTCCACATCAGAGAGAGATTCAGGCGATTCACGCACGCCATGACATGGAGATACAGAGACGTCAGCAGCGCACCCCTATCGATTTGGATGCTCATAGCATTTTGAGAATCGCCATGATGCCTTACCCACCGATGCATTATATCCTACACCCACTCCAGGCATTTAGTGGGTTGTGATACCATCGAGCCTCCCCTCCCTATGCATATCATATTTGTATCTCACCCATTGAGCATATAGAGTGCATACCCATAGCACCCCATACCCTTGATGCCAGTAACTATCCACTCCTTTTATACCCGTTTGCGGTACTCACACTTTATTTTCCTTTTCGGATCATAGTGGATTGGATCATACTGATGTATATATTTTGTCTCATAGGCCGATTTTGGCCTCTAATAGACGTTAAAAAGTCTTTCTTTCTTTCTTTCTTTCTCGCGACATGCTATGGGCCATTCATGCTTTGTATGCACGAGTCATAGGCAAGGTGCGCTGCCCCGGCGGCCTATCAGACAGCCTTGTTAGCACCATTGGTGTGATACAAGGTTGCCCTCTCTCACTCACTCTCTTCGGTCTCTACATCGACGAGATCACGGAGTATATACAGCGAGCAGGAGGGCTAGGAGGAGACCTCGGAGGTACACCAGTACACATCCTATTATATGCTGATGACATTGTCTTGCTTTTAGAGTCCGAGCTTTGCAGTCACATTTACAGGCACTCGATACCTTCTGCATGGAGAGAGGACTCACGTGAACCTTGGCAAGAGCAAGGACATGATCTTCCATACCTCCAAGACAGTACGCCGTCGCACCTCTTTCACCGCAGCTGCAAGATAGATAGAGATAGACTCCTACGTCTACTTAGGTGTCACCTTCTCGGACACCACAGAGATATTCTCCATGGCACAAGCAGCGAGAGATAGATTGACGCGAGGCTATGCAGCGCTTGCTGGATTGGAGAGACGATGCTTTCAGGCACATTTTCAAGAGCCCCGAACTAAGGGGTGGCTCTTTGTACTCTAGTGACAGCCGCACTGATGTACGCGGCGACAATTTGGGCACCAGGAATCACGGAGGCGATGTGAACACGGATTGAGAGACCCCTGGTCACCATGATCTCACGCTTGCTACACAGCAAGCCCTCCATTCCACATGACATTATACGAGCTGAGCTTGGCACACCACTGATGCTAGTGGAGGCCCTCTTTCAGCTGGTGACCTTTATTTTGAGTCAGAGAGCTCCCCACTAGTAGACTCACCAGGATTGCATTTGAGAGCTCTAGACATTTGGCAGAGACACGGCATGTGAGAGTATGGTATGCACAGACCTACCGATGGTTGGCAGACCATGGCATGAGCATCATCGATCTTCCCCCTTTTCAGTATGACCTCTCTTCCCCCTACATTACCCTCTCTCGTTTCTAGAGGAACAAGATCATCCGCGAAGACCTACTACAGATACACGTCGAGGAGACATGGATAGCACCACGGGATCCTCTTCCCACAAAGAGGCCCAGAGAGCACTTCCTGACAGTGACAGCGGATGGTTTCATTCAGAGACCACGATACATGGATACATACATGGCACCAGCAACGAGAGTGGCCATCAGGCAGCTCAAAGTATCATCACACCAGCTAGAGATTGAGGTTGGGAGAGGAACACGTACCCCTAGAGAAGAGAGATTATGCACGATATGCCGAAAGGAGGTGGAGGACGAGGAGCACTACACCTGTAGATGCCAGGCATATGAGGATATCAGAGACCGCTACCCGAAGCTCTTCAGGGAGCCTAGAGAGATCAGGGCTTTATTGGAGACGGAGGACCAGCGCCCTCTAGGTCGTTTCCTAGTAGAGCTCCAGCGCCGTCGTGCCTCACTTCTCCAGTAGTTGGAGATACACCCGACCCCAGCG